>JARHVA010003998.1:167500-767500 GCA_037957365.1 Torreya grandis
TATATATGACATATATATACACATATACACTAAAACCTAATAAAACCCAATTATTATTTTTACATTTATCTGAGTATCGTGACCAAGAGTGATCATAATATATACAATTTTAGTCATTTGACAATCATAAAAACCTAACCTAGATAACACAATCCATTTGAAATCAGACATAGCCTACAATATTTCTATGACTTAAAATATCAATTACACCACTTGCCTAGTCATTGAAGAAATTGATTGATGATGCCTATTAAATGCCCATAATGGCGGATGAATCCCTTTATTCATGTTAATCCCTACCACTTCCTCTCTTCCTGCCCCTGGTCCCCCTATCCCTCTTTCTTTTTATTTTTCATTCTTATTCTATTTTCTTTTTCTTTTCCATGTTCTACATGCCCTCGAGTTTCTCCTAAAACTTTACAAGTTTTTCATCACAAGACTTAAATTCATAAATGCATGACCATATTTTATGTAGTTAGCTTAAATTTTTACTATAATTGTCTTAGCATGGTAGTTGCATGCCAAAACCTACCACTCATCTCTCCACCAAATGGAGAATTCAAAACCATAATTATAACAAAACCTAATTTTATTCTAAAGACTTCAAAATAATGTAAATGTCTAGTTTGAATTTTGCATAGCAATGATTTATGTCAAAATCAAATTATTATACAACTAGAACCTTCCAAACCATTCATAAAAACCCATTTCCCCTAAGTTTTAAGACTCAACCAAATGATAATTTCTTGGGTGTCTTATGTCCCATATCCCCTAAGCCACCAAAAAGGGGTTAATTAGATCCAAACAAACCTTACATATCTATATACAAATAAATGTGTTAAATAATCATATTTCATTTTATATATTTATAATTAATAAATTAATCCCATTTCCGTTCATCACTCAACAAACCGCAATTGAGCCCACACATTGGTTTAATAAGGCTTTTACAAAAAATATGCATAGTAGGGTTAATAAATCCATATTCAATTAGCTAGTCCATAGAAAAACATGTATATGGATAGTAATCAATGTAAAACATGAAATATCAACCATAATAATAGATAGTTAAAAGTAATCACATAATACATTTACCAAATACCATCAACATTGATTCATCTTGGCATGAAATAGTGTAAGCTTGTGTGTGGGTTTAGTTTTATTCTTTCTGTCTCCATTTTTGATATCTACATCCTCATCTTCTATGATGTTCTCCCTTTGTTCCACTCGATGAGGGTGAGATAGTCCTATAAACACCTCGATCAAAAAACATAGTAGTTAGTCTAAGATTACAATAATATAACCTAGAATACTTATAATGTATATACATTAAGTGAAATATTATATGACAAATCAATTCTATAAATTAAATCAACTCAATATAATATTCCAATACACAATAGTATAGTATATCCAAATACATGTGAAAATTTTCTCAAATCATAATAAACCATGAAAGAAAAATAGAATAGTTGTCTAATCAATCAACATATATCCAAATATACCATCCGAATCAGAAAAGTAACTAATCATTATTACATTCCATTATATCTAATACTAATGTAGTTTATAAATATTTAGACAAGATGTAACATCATTCCCCCTAAAATAGGTCATCATCTTGATGACTTTTATTTCAAACATAATTCTTAAAATTAAAAAAATAAAGTTAAGTAGAAAAGTATTCAAATAGACAAGAAAACAACTTATAGAATTCCTCATAATCCTCCCATGAATATTGGTCCCATTGGACTTTCATTATGATACTTATCTATTATGCAACCTAAGTTTGCATGTATCAAGTATTCTAATTGATTCTATTGTTACCACCTTAGATCGAGAACCTCTAATGTATTCTAGTCTAAAACATTTGAAGGATCAGCCATATACTTTTTAAGGTAAGATACATGAAAAACATTACACATTTTTACTAATGTTGATGGAAAATCAAGTCTATATGCTATGATATTTATAACTTCTATAACCTCAAAGGGTCCCACATATCCTAATGATAGTTTAGAAAATTTCTCAAACTTAATAGGACTCTTTAGGGGTTTGACTCATAGAAAAACCTTATCTCCAAATGATAATTATCTTTCTATCCTTTTCAGATCATCATAAATTTTATGCCTATCATTGGATTTTGCCAATATTTACCTTATTAATTTCACCTATTATTCCATTTCATCGAGAATATCAGGTCCAAGAACACAACTCTATATTCTAATTTATCCTAGTTGATAAGTGTTCTACACCTCATACCACATAGTGCTTCAAAAGGAGCCATCTTCAATATTTATTTAAATGAGTTTTTATAAGAAAAATCAACTAAAAGGATATATTATTTTCATTTATATTATTGTTTCATGAAATATATTCCCAAAATATCCTCTAATATCTTATTCACACTTTTTTCCCCGTCCATTTCTAGATGGTAAGTTGAACTAAAGTTCAATTGTGTACCTAGTGTTGAATTAAGAGTTTGCCAAAACCTTGAGGTCATCCTAGGTTCTTGTCTGAGATGATATTTTATATAAATCCATGCAATCTAAACAATTACTTTACAAACCTCTTTGCAAGTATTGGTACATCATCTGTCACATTACCTAAAATGAATTGTACTACTTTGGTGAGTTTATCAAACACCAGAAATATCATATCATGATGATTCCTTGACATAGGCAAGCCTTGGAAAAACTCTATGCTAATGATTTTATTTTTCCATTTTGGTATGGAATGTGGGTATAACAACCCATAAGGATGCATGTGTTTAGATTTGAATTTCTAACATTCCAATCATCTTGATATAAAATTAGTTGCATATTTATTGATTCCTTTCCAAAAATATAATAGTTTTAGCTCTACTAAGAGCATAGTCACACTAGGATGTCTTGAATATGGAGCATTATGTAACTCTTTCACCATAGTACCCCTCAAATTTTCTTTATCAGGCACATATATCCTTTTATTATATCTCAAAAGTCCATCATTCTTAATTTATAATCCTTTATATCTAATATCTTGTGGATTTTTTTATAGAGCTTTCTTAACTTACTCATAGAAGTCATCTCATAGTGAGAACTTCAATCCATAATCTCAAAAGGTACTCCTGATAGTAACCAAATTTACAATTCTATTTTCATTGCCCTTAATGTAGTTAATTTCAAACTCAAATTATGAAAGGAATTCTAACCATTGTCTTTGTTAAGCATTCAAGTGGGGTTGGGTAAATATTTAATTGAGTCCCAAATTATATGTTTTAAGCACAAAATGTTTTCCCAACAAGTAATGTCTTCATACTTGTAAAGCATGCACTATGACAGCCAACTCCAAGTCATCTGGGGCATAATCAACCTCATAAGGCTTTAACTTCCTTGATTCATATGTTAAAATTGAACTATTTTACATAATAATTCCTCCTTTACCATCCCTATAAGCATCATTTATTACTTAAAATAACCATTTGGATCTAGAATCCATGACATTGGTGCTAAAGTAATCCTCTTTTTCATAATTTTAAAGGCTTCTTCACATTTATCTATCCAAATAAAAAATTGATATTTTCATTAAATATATGTGATTGGATTAGCTATCTTCAATAAATTTGATGTAACTTTCTTTTAGTATCCTGTTAAACCCATAAATTTATGCACCTCATGCACATTTATAGGTTTTGGCCATTCTATGATGACCTTTATCTTTATTTCATCCATTGAGATTCCCTCTATAGATATAATATGCCCCAAGTATTAGACTATTATTTAAAATAAGGCACACTTAGATAATTTATCATAGAACTTGTACTTTTTAAACCATTTCAAAACCAATTGCAAGCACTCAATATTTTCCTCCTCACTTTTTAGAGTAGATGAGGATGTTGTTAATAAAAACAAGCACAAACTAATCAGGGTAGTCTCTAAACACATATTCATGAGATTTATGAATGTTTTAGGTGCATTATTTAGTCCAAAAGGAAGAACCATGAACTCATAATGCATGTATATAGTCTTGAAGGTTATTTTAGGAATGTCTTCCTTCCTAATCCTCAAATGATGGCATCCTGCTCAAAGGTCAATCTTTGAAAAGACTATTTCACCTCACATTTAATCAAAAATATTATCAATGTAGGGTAGGATATACCTTTATTTAATTATTTATTTATTCAATATCCTATAATATATGCATAGATGAATGGTTTGATGCTTCTTCATGAAAACTACATGTGCATCTCATGATGAAACACTTGGTTGAATTAATCTTTTGGCAAACATTTCTTGAAGTTAGGATTTTAACTTGACTAATTCAGTTGTTGTCATTCTATAGGGAACCTTAGATTGAGGTTTCTATCCAAAATTATATCAATAGTGAAGTTAAATTCCCTTTTCAAAAGTAACTCTTATAGAAAGGGGTAGCCTTCAATAGAGGGCTCTTTTATTTCTTTAGTTTCATCAAATTTAACTAAGAGTAATTGATTGCTCTTCCACTGAGCCTTTTTCAATTTAAGGTTTGAAATATATCTTAGTTTTAACTCTCTCTTTTCACCTTGAATTTGGGTTTGATTTCCCAAATCATCTAAGCATTCAAACTTGTTTAGAAAATAATCAACCTTAGCTTTGTGCCTAGCGATCCAACTCACTCCTAGGATCATGCCATTTAATCCTAGTGTTGTTACATATAGATCAACTACCATGTTGAATTTAGGTAACTTCACCTCAGCCTCAACAAGACACCTATTTACCTTGATCTTGGATTCATTCTCATATTGCATTGACCAATTATTTTCCTTAAAAGCCTTCCTAGGTAATTTGTTTAAAATAATAGGAGAGATAAAACATTCAGTGGCTCCTATATATAATAAAATGTAAATAGGATTCCCAAATAAGGTAACTAATACTTTAATGGGATAATATTTAAATTTAACTTGAATATTCTCAATAGCTACATGAATTTTTTATTGTAATGTTCCCTACTATGATGTAGAGGTAGATGAATTCTTGTTTTTTCCTTCTAGATTCCATCAAGGATAATCCTTAGCATAATGGTATCCCCCACATGTAAAACATCTACCAAGTGGTCCCTTCTTATCAGATTGATTACTTCCTTTAGATCCTTCTTTGAAATTATTTCTAGTTTTTGTATTCCTTAAAGTATTATTGAACCTCGCATTCTGACTATTGAACCTAATCTTGGAATTTCCATTCCATTTCTAATTATTTTTATTGAAAGTATTTTTTATCTTCCAAATTTCTTTTTGAATTTATCTCTAACCTCAGCTAGTGACTTTAGCTTCTGATCTATCTATGGTAGATGGCCCATGAACATCTAATTCACACTCAATCTATGGATTTAAACCCATGATAAACTTCATGATTTTAAAACATTCATATTTTTGATACTGATGTATGTATTTGAAAATATTTATGAATTGTTCCCAATACTCATTTACTAATAAGTCTCCTTATTTTAGATTTTTTAAGTATACTAATTTATGATCAAAATATAACTATGAAAGACACCAATCCCTAAACAATGTTACAAATTGATCCTAAGTGGTGGTGGTGGTGGTGGTGGTGAAATAAAGACCCATCACTAGCTTCCTATTGGCTGGCCAAGTTATTGTTTCACTAACTTGTTGATAGGATTCCCAAATAGCCTTCATCACCTTAGAATAATTTCAAATTTAAAAATATTTTTCCACATATGTAAGCTAGGATTCAACTCCATCACCTAACATTGTACCAATAAACTTGGGTGGATTCAATTTCTTCATATCTCATGCAAGTTTTATATCTACTTGTTTATCCTCAAAATGCCCTTGATCTTAAGGCTCTTCCTAACCACCTTGTTTTTCCTCTAGTCCTTCTTGTTCATTTTCCTTTCCCTACCCATGAACTTCATGCTCTAGAGATACTAATCTATCTCTTGTTTTGATCATGATAGTAATGATATGATCAAGCTTTGCATCTTATTTAACTATCAGTTGATTAGGATCAACTTGAAGATTCTCATTAGAAATCCTATCAATATTTGATCTTCCATGTACCATTCTCCTTTCTAAAATAGGAGAAAGATTTTAATATTAGTGGACTCATTAGATCGAAACATTTAAACCTATGCTCTGATACCACTTATTAAAACCCTAGTGGGATTTACTAAAATAAAATGTGTAATGTGTTTTAAATTATAATTCTCCATACTTAAGTTAAAAACATTTTCACTAAATAACATAAATGTTATGTTGTTTGAGAGTTAAGTGTAACTAAATAAAGCACATGTAAAAATATTGCTAACTCACTAGTTAATTCATGTTATATTTAGATTACAAACATAATTTATTTGGTGTGGAAGATAAGAATCCATGTTATTATGCATATACATAATTATTGGTATAATTGTACATCCAAAATAATGAATTCTTATAGTAAAACATAAATATACATCCAATGTTATTCTTATCATTATTAATCATGTACAAGTATACAATCAGTATTGTATTCATTCACAATAAAACTAAATTTACAAAATAATACAGTTTTCATTGAATGTCTTAATAATATATGATATGAGGTACAATAGTACATTATAACTTCATAAGATATCTCAACAATCAATATAATAGGCATGAGTATGCATCTAGAATGGTTGACTAGCTGAAAAGAGGGAGAGCATCATCTGAGTGATTTTCCTTCAAACACACACTACCAGTATCCTACACACCTCCCCACTAGGAGTGGCCCTTTCCTTCATTGAGAAGTAGATAATGGCAGTGTAGATATCAAGAAATCAACCACAACTATGTCTAGTGTAGTCACTAATACATGCATCAGTCATGGAGATCATCTAAAATAATCCTCTATCTAATACGACTTCTCACATACGCATCCAAACTAGATAGTATAGTGGATTGACAATATTTTTAGATATAAAATTACTTTGACCAAAAAAAATTATTATATATTTTAGATCTATCATAAATCTAAGTCAAATCCACACACACACACACATACTCTCTACTAAATAGTCTAAATCTATATTATGTTATCAAATGATAGTTAGATAAATTTTTAAGGCCTCAGCCTTATATACCAATCATCCCTTAATTTAAGAGAGAATGTAACTAAATAAACTCATAAAATAGCTTAAACCATGTTATTCACAACTTATAAATTAATAATATTCAATTATTAATTTACATCACATTTCACTTGATCATTTAATATAAGTTTAAAAATTATATCTTTCATGTAATACAGCTTTACTTTTCCAATATAAAAGTTATCTTTGTCACATACAAGCAATGCAGATTCATGTTAATCATCTCACATTCTTAATTTCCAAAAATGAGCATATCTATATGAATATGTTAATATATCAATAGCTTTCAAGTAAACAAATTTATTATCATCTACTTGCATGAATACTAACAACTTTTCATTCATTTTATTTCCTTAACACTTTGTAGAATGAGTAATGGATCAAACATACCATTAAAAAGCTTATATACATATAAACCAACTATTTATTCACTAGTTTGAAATTGGTCATTCAATCAATCATTTACATACTATTCATCTATAAACCTTCATTGACTATTTTGATAACTATTAACATGATATTGTTTTGCCTTGTACCACTATACCTGCTTAGTTTCATATATATATATATATATATATATATATATTATGTCTAACATTTTTTTATCTAAGTAAATAATTAAGTAACCATAATTCTCTCTCTCTCTCTCTCTCTCTCTCTCTCTCTCTCTCTCTCTCTCTCTCTCTCTCTCTCTCTCTCTCTCTCTCTCTATCTACACACACACACACACATGAAACATTTCAAAGATTCCCTAATACTCTAGTCTTTTTGAATCCCAAACCACTATAAAATATGTCACCAATTCATCTAAAACATCAAATCCATAAATGACTCTCTCTATATGTGTGTGTGTGTGTGTGTGTGTGTGTGTGTGTGTGTGTGTGTGTGTGTGTGTGTGTGTGTGTGTGTGTGTGTGTGTGTGTGTGTGTGTGTGTGTATTTAAACCTAAATTGGATTTTAGATTGGAGTTATCTATGGTTAAAGGGGTAGAGATAGCCTAGGGAACAATGGTGATAAACTATCTCTAAAGTAGACCAATTGAATGCTAAACTTAGATAAACATATAATAAAGTTATGACATTGAGATAAGCTTAAAATAGTAAGTACATATATGCTAAGTATAGAAATGACAAATAAACAAACTACTTAGTTAGTTTTGATGCTAATGCAATTTTAGATCTAGAACATGTAAGAAGTAAACTAGGAGATGATTATGGCATAGTCATCAGATTTTGGATTGGATGCTTTTGGAGCTATAGAAATATCATCTAAAGGTGTCATATAAATAGCATCAACCTGGATATTTGCATCAATGTTATTATTTGAACATGATGAAGGTGTCATATAAATAATACCTATTAGAAAAGGATGTGACCACCTAGATACTTTTAGGTTTATCTTCACCTTCACTCTGGTATATTTAGATCTAGGTCATCGACCATTGCTCCTCATGAATTTTCAAAACCCTAGTTCTTCATTTTCATAATGACCCTATGAAAAATGAATTACTAGTCACATGGTGTTGAGATGACCCCAAATACCCCTCTATCAATGGGTGCTTTTTACATATCCAATATTCCAAAGAGGGCCTTAGACTGATGTAGCTCTCCCCTATGTGTTGTCTTATGTGTGAATCATGAAATATGTGAAAAGTAAGTACAATGATGACCTATCTTGTAACTTGTCAAATTTATCTCTTAGTCTACTCTTTCAGTACTTCAAACCTATGTGTGTGCTATCTCTATGACTGATATTAAAATAAGAAAAATTATGGAAGTTTTGCTTTATTAAGTGCTTGATCAAATGTTTTGATAAGTTACCATAGGTATTTTCTATGTGAGTAATGAATGAGGGTTGATATTGTATTTATATCAATACATTTGGATAAATCACTCACATTAAATCACTTATATTGACCATTAAGATACATTTCATTTGAAAATTAGATGACTTTAGGGAATTGAACACTTGTGTTGAATTAGGACACCTACGTCAATGTAGGTATCTATTTGGGATGTTAGTATCTAGGGAGAAATAAATTAGGTAAGGCTCAAAAATTATAGAGGTGGAAGATAAGTAGGTTTTAAGCATTATGGGAAAGATGAAATAAATGGGTCATCAACAAAAGACTAGTCAGACCAAGAGATAGGCCAAGGGGCATAAGATAAAGCACATGTGAGACTTCAAAAAACAAGAAAGGTCCAAAACTGAAAGGAACAACCAAGGTATATGTTTTCCAAGTGTATAGTATTGAGGTGCTATATAATCCATAAAATAGTGTCTACATTCACCACCCTTTAATCTAGTAATGAAATTTCTAGTTTAAATGAAATGAATGCATACCTAGGTGTGTATAACACACCTTGCCTTTGATTGAGTCCAACTTGAGTGTTTTGATGGTGATTGACTAATGCAAGGGCATATTTTAGGAAGTTTGTCATGATTCTCATTTTGGTTTTTAATATAATATTAAGTGTTCTAGAGTGGTTTTGAGTCTTTTGGAGTTTGTACTAGTTGTCTAGATGGTTCAAAATTCAAATTATTGTGTTTCTCACCAAAAACTTATTTGAAAATTTAAGCTATTGTGAGCCCTTTTAAGGGACTAGAAAATATGTTTGGTGATGATTTAGGTATGGTGTATGTGTGTAGGAACTTTAAGAAGTAATATGGGGTCTTTATGTCTTAACAGTCTCATGACATAGTTATGTGTAGTTAGTTAAACTTAAATTTGAGATTGATTCAAGAACCCCTACATGGAGGAAACATCAAGAATCAGTTATTGGTTGGTAGGGAGATATAAGAGTTGTATTCTTAGATTTTTAGAGATATACTTCCTTGAGATAGATAGGAGAAATAAAAATAATAATAGTTCATTTTTGTTTTGCCATGATTGTCTTACTTGGTAGAGTTGTTGAATGTTAATTATTGATGATATGAATCAATATAATGAACATAATAATGGTGTTGATGGTAAGAATTTATTATTTAAATTAATTTTGTATTTCATGCATCATTATTATGTCATTATATATTCTCAAATAAGTAAGTAATGGTGTTGAGACTTAATGTTCCTTGTAGAGTTTTGATAATAGACATATTTGCAGATTGTGTGTTTATTTTACAGTGATGAAACTTTGTGAAAGTTATAATTTAAGGAGAGAGGAATAGATATTGATGAATGATCTCTATATAAGTTTTAAAAATTCATAATATTTATTAATTTTAAATATATTCCTTTGGAGGAACCTTGTGACTATGCAAAATCCCATAATATAAGGTAAAACCTGGTCTACAGAAGTATGATTGAGATTTCAAAGAAAACTTGTTATATGTTTCTTGTGTAATGAATGAATGCTAGTGAGTAAACTATGAGAAAAGTTATACATACTCATTATGCCTCTAATAAGATAATTTTCAACCCTTTTTTGCTTGTGTATAGGATTCCACAATCTTGAAAGCACATAATCCCCCAAATTTAGAATTTTGTTCACTAAGTATTGTTGTATTGTACTTTGTTTTATATTCAAAGGTGATAGAGAAGGATTTAAGGTGGTCATATAGGGTGAAGAGAACCTCATTATATATTATAGATACTATTAGTTTTTAGAAGACAATAAAACCTTGTTTACCCTACTTCTAACCAGTAAAATATAGTCTTGATAAACTGAGATTCCTTGTTTATGAATACCCTAAGGATTGAGAGAGCTTGTTCATTGAAGGAGAAAGTTAAGATAAGGTTAGACATGTTGTCCCCAAAAAATGTCACTCATTTTTGGGACAACATTTGAACTATTTTGGGCCCTGCAAGACCAAAATTATCTCTTCCCTTTTCAAAATTTGCTCTGAGTATTCAAATTCCTCATTTTTTCAAGCTTCTCAGAATTCTATGGACTCTGCAGGCGAGTTCAATTGAAAGGGGCAAGTTTCCAACACTTATGCATTTTCAAAATTGGTTCAATCAGTTAGTTTAATCAAGTGGTTCAAAGGAGCACCTAAAAGAAAAAGACCAAAGAGCGAAAGCTGCCACGTGTCCCTTATAAAGTCAAGTGGAAGCTGCCAAGTGTCATCTATTGGGACATACTTTCTAGTAAGTTTCATAGTAGCAGAAGATGCCACGTGTCCCATTAAAACTTGGTGGAAGATGCCATGTGTCTGCATCTGTATTTCAAGCTTCAAAGCTTCTTTCAATAAGCTTCTCTCAAAGTCCCATGAATAGCAACAAGTGGCAACTATGGAAGGTTTCAAAATGATTTTCTAAGAGTAAATAAATGTGCCATATGTCCCTTGCAAAGCTCTATAGAAGCTGACAAGTGTCAACATTTTCAGCTTCTTCTTTTTGTGACATAAGGACCATAGTGGGCCCCAGGTGAGTTGCTATGAGTCAAGTAGAAGCTGTCAGGTGTCATCTACTGAGACACATTATGATTTATTTCTGAAAGAAGTTGAACTTGCCATGTGTCCCCTATAAACTAAGTGGATCTTGCCAAGTGTCAACATCCACATGAATCCAAGTGAGTCCTAATGTTTCTATATTGTTTCTAAAGCCCAGTGGAAGCCACCAGGTGTCATCTTCCACAGGACTCTCAAGGGGTGTCTAAAGATGCTATAAGTTAAGTGGATGCTAGCACGTGTCCTTGTCTATTTCACAGTAGAACATGCCACGTATCACTTTTTAATATCAATGGAAAATAGCCAAAGCAAGTAGGAAAGACACAAAGGAATTGCTAAGGAGGACGATGAGCCTACAACAGTCAAATTCAAGGCAATAAACTAGTTGTTAATCTTTAAAGGCTTGAGCGTAGACCCGAATGCATTCAAAGACCTTAAGGCCAAATGGAAGAACCATTGAGAGAAGGAGCCAAAAGAGCTAACAAGGCTAGGAATGTAGCCTTGAGAGCTCAAATTACAGGAAGAGACAAAGTTGTAGAAAGACAAAAGAACAAACTCAGTGACCAGCTGAAGTGGGAGCTCGAATTGTAGCAGGAAATGGGGAAGACTGGAAATATCTACATAGTAGTTATTTTAGTAGGTGGAATAGTCTACAAGGTAGATTATTGAGCCCTTAAACATTAAAGACACAGCCCATTTGTCCCCCTAGGAGTAAAGACAAAATGGGCAGTTGCATAGATACTAGATGACTCAAGCCTAGGAGAAGACATTCTAAATGAATCAACACACCACAGTTAAGGTAGCTGCCCTATTCCAACATGGCCCTCTTTGACAAAATTGAAAGTGCATTGAATGCAGCATGGGCCACTCCATGGAACAAAGTGCCAAGCCTTTCTTGGCTGTTATATATTATAGTCTCTTGTGTCATTTTAGGAGAGATATTTTTTATCATAAAAGCAAAACTCTGCCCAAATTGAAAGGTGAATACTGAGACTTTGAGCTCAAATTGTTGTTCATATTATTTTATCTGAATGAGAAAGCAAGTTACTTGTAGACTTTGTCCTGTCATAGCTTGTGCCATTTTAGGAGATTGTTCCTATGTCTGTCTTCTAGACGCATTCTTGTTTATTTAATATAACAAGTAGAACTAGTGAAATTGATAAGGAAGATGTCCTAAAGTCAGTTACTTTCAGACTTTGTGTTTTTATATTTGTCTTCAGTGTGTGTTTTTCTATTTCTATTTCTATGTTGAGAATTATGGGATGACATTGTGCCCTCATTATCCTTTATATCTCACTCTTGGGTAGTTGAGGTGGAGACTTTATGCTACATCTTAGGCTACTAGTTACTACATCCCTATTACTGGTTACTTGTCACTACTTGAAATAACTCCTATTATTTCCTACAAGAACACTTCTGAAAGAAGAGAAGTGCCTTCAATGTTTCCATTAGGATTTTATCCTCTATTTGTTAACATCATCTCTAAAAGAAGAGAGATTGATGGTGTATTCTACCCCTAAGTGTTATTTTCTACTTATTTATATAATATATAGCTCCTTCATACTTATAGAGAACCTCCCCTTGATGAGAAGAGAGATTTGTCCCCTTTTGATGTGGTAAACCTGCACACTAGGCTGACCAATCTTCCTTGTTGTGGATGACCAGACCTATTTTGCTCATCAGTACACTAGTGACAAAATATTCACTCAATAGTTTTTTGGCAACTCTATTGAGGACATAGTAATTTTGTGCAATTTGAAGCCTCAAGCCTTAGATTGAAGCATCACCTGTGTCTTACCCACTATCATTATAGCCTTATCCATTCCCATTACATATTCTGGTGACTTCATTTCATGTCTTAACCATTATCATTATAGCCTTACCATCTTCCTCCATCTCCATTATATTATCTAGTCTGCAAAACCAAAGCTGCTAAGATAGAACACATAGTCTGAAGCCTCAAGCTTCAAGCTGAAGCAAGGCCAGTTCTTTCCCATTTTTGTTTTACAATCTGGAAACTCCACACTATACCAGAAGCTAGAGAGCCCAAGGTGTTGCTGATCCTATTTTTGAGTTGGTACAACAGGGTGATTTTGACTTGTTCCCTCCCCAACTTCAAGTTCAAAAATCCAAGAGTGTTCCTCCTACCCATACTAAGACACCAACACAAGGCAGAGCTTCATTTTCTTCTACTAGTAGAGCTTTGCCTATCCACATGCCACCTAGATTTGTTATCCCTCTTTTTCATTATCCCATCATGGTATCTCAAGGCCCCTAGGGTAACTCTTTTGGCCCCCTTAACCTTACTCCACCCCTGCATGAACTTCCATGCAGCACAAGAAAGAAATTCAAAAAATTCTTTGGTGATAGGAAAGTTCACCCTGATGAACACATTGCAGCCTTCAGCATAGCCTGTGGCATAATAGGGGTGGAATTTGAGGACATGGCAGTCAGGCTTTTCATGAAAACCCTACACAGTGTTGTTGTAGACTGGTTCTACCATCTACAAGCTCGATCAGTGACTAATTGGGACACACTCAAAGCCAAGTTTGAAGCAAGGTTCAATCCTACAGAAGATGCACATGCCTTATTGGCCCAGCTCACATAGATGAAGAAGGAGCCTCATGATCCTATGAGGGACTTCATAGCAAAGTTTGATAAGCTCAAGAATTGGATTCCTGCCATTGCTCAGCTAACTCTTGAAAAATTCAAGTGCTTCTTCATCAACTCATAATTGCCTGAAGTGAGTTTTCTACTTAGACAGGCTGGCCACATAGACCTTATTATGGCTTAGGACTTGGCCATTGAAGTGGAAGATGAACTTATCTTGGAAGGAAAGATAAGGAGAGATCTAAACAAAGGTAAATCCTCTTCATCTTCTAAATACTCACCCACAGGCACCACTGATCAAATGGTGCAAAAGTTAGAAAATGAACTGCTAGCCTTGAAGAGGCAAATGGCTCAAGGTATGTCTACTCCTAATTATGACATGCCAAGGAGGAAATTCCCCAATCAACCATATCAAGGCAATGCTGCCAGGAATCAAGGGTAGCCAAATCATCTTCCTCCCACACAGAGAAACCTTGCCCTTGAAGTGCCTCCAACCAACTCAGCAATTAGATATCTAGAAATAGAACATGATTTCTCTTTCCAACCTAAGTTTGAGCAAGAAAATGACATTCATCTCTTCACAGAGGATCAAGAAGAGTTAGCTAGTGACTCCCACATTAGTTTCCTAAATTACTAGGGTGAGCCTAGAAGTAAAGATGAAGCAGTCGAGGGATCATACACAGTATTCACCCAATCCAAGAATCAATCAGCCTAGCAAGATGATAAAGAAAGAATAGAGGAGTGACCTCAACCTATAGTTTCAATTTTCAAATGAGGAACTTCTCTACCTTTCTAGCCAAAGGACCCGGTGATTTCCAAAAAGGTAAGTACATCAAACATCTCTGCACCTTCTACTTTAACTTCACAGATCAGTCCTCCCCCTTCCAAAAACTAAAAGGATGAACTCCCATCCTCTCTTCCTAGTCCATCTCAATCATTTGACATAGTCAACAATGTCAAGAGAACTAAAATTAAAATGACTAAGTTTAAATTCCTACAAGCCAATGCTGGAGTCAGGACTATGTTGGTATCTCCCCAAGGAGATATTTTTCCTTCATGTAAGTTGTAGTTCAGCAACACCAACAACACAACTAAATGTGAATCTCTATTGCTCAGATTGAAGGCTGCTCAAGATGAAGATGTCAAACTCCTTCATGCCAAAGGAGATGATGAGCTGATGGTTTGTCAGGAGTTTGATGCTGACAATCAAAACATGTGCTAGATTGAACCAGCAGAATAACAAGCTATGGTAGTGGACCATACTGTTGCACTCCAAATTTATCAAAAGGAACTCTTCACCAAGAGATTAAGGAGTTATGGTTTTTAGATTGAAGACCACGTCTTTCCATGGAGCAAGAAGAGAGAGCCAAAAGGAGTGCACAAAAAATGTGATTCCTAGTGGAGAGTTCCATTTGCCCATCACTGATTCTGGGGACAAAATGATTTCCTGTTGGTTTATCAAGATGGAATGCCATTTTCACTATCTCATGATGGGTAGCATCTAAAGCACTTCAAATCTTGAAGCATCAGATAATATTGCCTGTACATATGTATATTTGTATAGTCTTTACTTCTATTTTGTGCTTTTTGTTTTCATTTTTAGAGCCTTTATTTTTGGGTAGCATAACTCCATAGCCCAATGACATACTTAAAGGCACTAGAGATTCAAGTTTCTACTCCCCTTAGCCATTCCAATTTTTCATCTGAAGGAAGTTCCCCAACTGGAGCTAGCTTTTTTCCCCAAAAAATGTCACTCATTTTTGGGACAACATTTGAACTATTTTAGGCCCTACAAGACCAAAATTGTCTCTTCCCTTTTCAAAATTTGTTTTGAGCATTCAAATTCCTCATTTTTTTAGGCTTCTCAAAATTCTATAGACTCTACAGGTGAGTTCAATTGAAAGGGGCAAGTTTCCAACACTTAGACATTTTCAAAATTGGTTCAATCAGTGGTTTAATCAAGCGGTTCAAAGGAGTGCATGAAAGAAAAAGACCAAAGAGCAGAAGCTACCACATGTCCCTTATAAATTCAATCAGAAGCTACCAAGTGTTGTCTATCAAGACACAATTTCTAGTAAGTTTCACAGTAGTGGAAGATGCCATGTTTCCCATTAAAACTCAGTAGAAGCTGCCACGTGTCTGCAACTACATTTCAAGCTTCAAAGCTTCTTTCAACAAACTTCTCTCAGAGTCCCATAAAGAGCGACAAGTGTCAACTATGGAAGGTTTCAAAATGATTTTTTAAGAGTAGTAGAACATGCCACATGTCCCTTGCAAAGCTTTGTGGAAGCTAACAAGTGTCAACATCCACATCTTCTTCTTTTTGTGATGTAAGGACTGTAGTGGGCCCTAGGTGAGTTGTTATGAGTCAAGCAGAAGCTGCCAGGTGTCATCTACTGAGACACATTATGATTTGTTTCTCAAAGAAGTGGAAATTGTCATGTGTCCCCTATAAACTAACTAGATCGTGTCAAGTGTCAACATCTACATGAATCCAAGTGAGTCCTAATGTTTCTATATTATTTATAAAGCCTAGTGGAAGCTACCAGGTGTCATCTTCTACAGGACTCTCAAAGATGCTATAATTTAAGTAGATGTTGCCACATGTCCTCTCCTATTTCATAGTGGAACCTGCCATGTATCACTTGTTAAGATCAACAAAAAGTGGCCAAAGCAAGTGGGAAAGACACAAAGGAATTGCTAAGCAGGATGATGGGCCTGTAGTAGTCAAATTCAAGGCAATAAACTAGCTATTAATCTTTAAAGGCTTGAACGCAGACCTGAATCCAATCAAAGACCTTAAGGCCAAAGGGAAGAACCATTGAGAGAAGGAGCTGAAAGAGCCAAAAATGCTAGGAATGTAGCCCTGAGAGCTCAAATTCTAGGAAGAGACAAAGCTGTAGAAAGATAAAAGAACAAACTCAGCAACCAGCTAAAGTGGGAGCTCAAATTATAGCAAAGAAAGGGGGAAGACCAAAATTATCTATGCAGTAGTTATTTAAATAGGTGGTACAGTCTACAAGGTGGATTCTTGAGCCCTTAAACATTAAAGACATGGCATGTTTGTCCCCCTTGGAGTAAAGAAAAAATGGATAGCTGCATAGACACCAGATGACTCAAGCCCAGGAGAAGACATTTGAGATGAATCAACATGCCATAGTTAAGGTGGCTACCCTGTTCCATCATGCCTCCCTTTGATAAAACTAAAATTGCATTCAATGCATTGAATGCAGCATGGGCCACTCCATGGAACAAAGTGCCAAGCCTTTCTTGGCTACTATATATTGTAGAATCTTGTGTCATTTTAGGAGAGATATTTTTTATCATAGAAGCAAAACTCTACCCAAATTAAAAGGTGAATACTGAGACTTTGAGCTCATATTGTTGTTCATATTATTTTATCTAAATGAGAAAGCAAGTTACTTGCAAACTTAGTCCTATCATAGCTTGTGCCATTTTAGGAGATTGTTCTTATGTCTGTCTTCTAGACACATTCTTGTTTATTTAATCTAACAAGAAAAACTAGTGGAAGTGATAAGGAACATGTCATGAAGTCAGTTACTTTTAGACTTTGTGCTATTATAGTTGTCTTCAGTGTGTGTTTTTCCATTTATGTTTCTGTGTTGAGGATTCTGGGATGACTTTGTGCCCCCATTATCCTTTGTATCTCACTTTTGGTCAGTCAAGGTGGAGACTTTGCACTACATCTTAGGTTGTTAGTTACTACGTCCCTGTTACTGGTTACTTGTCACTACCTAAAAGAACTCCTATTATTTCCTGCAAGAACACTTTTGAAAGAATGAGAAGTGCCTTCAGTGTTTCCACCAAGATTTTCTCCTTTGTTTGTTAACATCATCTATAAAATAAGAGAGATGGATGGTGTATTCTACCCCTGAGTGTTATTTTTTGCTTATTTATATAGTATATAGCTCCTGCATACTTATAGGGAACCTCCCCTTGATGAGAGGAGAGATTTGTCCCCTTTTGATGTGGTAAACCTGCACACTAGGCCGACCAATCTTCCTTGTTGTGGATGATTAGACCTATTTTACTCATCAGTACACTGGTGACAAAATATTCGCCCAACAAGACATACCTATTTTAATAAATAGTTTGTCTTGAAATTGTGTGATGTTCATTATAAGCATATATATATAGTCTCAGGTTTATATAGAGACCTAAAAACCCTAGATTAGGGTTTGGGCTATAGAAATTGATTCCACCAACCAAAAAGGACCAAATTTGGTTATTCAAAATATTTTGTCCATATATAAGATATTTTTAAGGTTTTAAGTTATTACCCTCATTATTTCATACAAATTTCTAACTGTAGGCTTGTATAAGGCTAAAAAGGCCTAATTAGGGACTAAAATAGAGGAGAAACAGTGCATGCAGGTGGAGGATGATCAATTGATGAACAATAGATATATAAGAACTAAATAGATCCCAATAATTGATCTTAGTTTGTTGTGAAATTTTTTTGTCTTTACAAACCAAGGAGGTTAATCTAAAAATAGGGCTAGTATGAGTCTAAGGCTAGAATGGAGCTTGTTTGAGGAAAGTGAGCAAGGGGATTGACTTAGTTGTATATCAAGGTTATAAAAGAAGTTTTATGAGGAAAGTGTTATTTATGTGGTCTCAAACATCACTGTGTTTTGGATTCCCCATATAAGGTCATGTTGGCATTGACAATTTGTGAGAGAGTTATATGAAGTTTTAAGAGAACACATGAATAGAGTATGATATAATGGAGTGAATATTTTATGATGGTATGTTGGTAGAGTAAAGATCATTGAAACTAGTATAGCATAATCCTATAGTTTTTATAGCATAGAATGTTAATAAATCATTAATAAGTTACAAGTCCATACAAGGAGAATAAAAAAAGATAATGTGTTTGTGCTCTGCATCATTTGGTATCAGAGTAGAAAGATGCCTTAGGTACAAGTAGGTGATGAATATGTTGTGATTAACATTTGATGTTGTTTAAGCCTTTGTGAATATTTTAGGGAACAAAAAAGGAGAAGATACAAGGTGAAGTGAAAGGAAGAGTAGAGCAGAAGAAGGCAAAAAGATAGTATAATACACAACAAGGTATGATTACTGATTTGACTCAATGTTGGATATATTTGCTTAAGTGATTTATATTTGGTAATTGATTTGAATGAGAAGGATAAGTGAGAAGTTGGAGGACCTCAAGTGGTAAAGGTGGATAAAATAATTTTGTGGAAAATAATCCCAAATACAAGAGGTTGAAAATAAATACTGAGAGCTATTGATAGCTCAAAAGAAGAAACAAGCTCATAAAGAGAGCTTTGAGAAAAAGAGAAGGTAGTTAATAATCCCAAGTGAGGAAAAAAGGAGACTCCAAATGAAAGTCCAAGATAGGTGACCCAAGTAAGGTCAAGAAGGAAAGTGTGAAAAAAAACTTGTCAAAAAAGAGTGAAGGAAATAAAGGAAAGAGAATGATGGGCTTGATACAAATAGATTGCCACAAAAAGATGAAAAAGAAAGTACAAGATGAAGAAGTTGATATGGATAAAGATATTATTGAATCGAGAAAGGAGTTAATAGGTATGAAATCAAGATTGAGAGAGATGATGATAGCATGTAAAAGGAATTTCAGTATTAAAATTAATAAAAGAGTGCATTGTGCATTTAGGGATAAGATGGAAGATAGAAAGGTCCAGCAAGAAATTATGCATATGAGACAAAAACTAGAGGAGATGATTGAAAATTTTGAGAAATATGATGACAAGGAAGATTAATGGGCATGTGAGTATGCAAACACAAATGTGTGTTATCCTGAGAAAGGTAAATAGTTAGATGACATGGCAAGAACAAGTGAAGAAGTTTAAAGCTTCATTGAAAGCATCCATAAGGAAGATTTTATTATAGAATAACATGAAAAGTCAAAAGAGGTAAATAAATGTGTTGAATATTCCAATGTCACTAATGTACATGAAGATTTATAGGAAGTATATAAAATAATGTATAAATCAAATGACAATGTTGTTGGTCTAGCATCAAGAGTGTTGATTGCAGACCATAAAGAATTAGTAAAATAGGAGGAAGAAATGGAATCAAGCATTCAATCAAAGGAGACTATTGTAGCCCAAGAAGGACAAGATAAGTCATGACATAATTCAATTTTCTCAAGTGAGTATGTGATATAGTTGTTTACAAGTTTTTCTAAACATTTGACAATGATTTATAGTAATAAATATGCACAATGATTTGTGGATAAGGTTAGTACTTTGAGGAAGTTTGTTGAAGAAGAGGAGGATAATGGGCTAACAAGAGGATAATAGGTTTGTAATGCCCAAAATTTTACCTAGATAAAACATCATAAAAACACTAATTTTTTTTTCCTACTAAGACTAAATTATCAACACAACTATGCTAAGTCCATATGTCACTACGTCAAACTGGTTCCACTTTACTACTAAAGTTTCACTAATCAAATCAACAAATTAATTAGATATTGAAACCCAATTTCATAAATGATAATCAAGCAACTAATAATCAATATTTCTAAATACTATATTTTAAAAGTCTTTAGTAATTGTTATTTCCAACCAAATAATTAAAAAACTCCTTATTAAAACCAAGGAAAATGGCTGATTATATCAATTTACAAAGATTTATTCATCCAAATAAGATAAATAATTCCAAGTAATTAAATCCAAAAAAATGACTTTAATAAATTAGATGATTAATAATTAATTCAAAATTTAACATTAAAAAATGAAAACATATTTGTTCCATTTAAATTACACATAGGTAATAAAATTATCAAATTTCATTTATGGATTATTATTTACTATTAATAATTAAATATTATTCACCACTAAAAATTAAATAAAATATATTTCAATCTTTCTTTAAATACTCAATTATTAACTTTTACAAATTCAAAAGAAAATAATTAATTTATAAAGATAAATTAAAACTAATTCATTAATTCCATGTAACCAACCCTAAATAAAATAGAATATTTAATGTATTAATTTACTAAAATTTTATTTACAAATAACTCTAGTAAATAAATAATGCCCTTGATAAACTAAGTGAGAATGAAGAAAATAAACATAGATTAAAAAAATTAACTAATCATTTACTCTTATTCAAAAATTCACAAGTAAATATAAAAATTAACTAATCATTTACTTATATGTGGAGGATTTAAAAGTAAATATAAAAATTGAAAATCCCTCTTAAATTTAAATTCAAATTGTCTCTTAATGAGAAACCACCATAGAGGTTATGTAACCATTGGTATGGATCAACCAATGATTTCATCCATGTTTAAAAGATATTCCAAGTAAATACCCAAAGATAAATAAAACCTGGCATGTGGAACATTTTAAAAGATAGATAGATATCAAAGGATGTGGTAGTATTTTAGTGTCAAGCCATCAAGATTCAAAATCAATTTTGGAAAATCATGCAAGATTTATCTTAATCACCCAAAATAGAGGAAAGGGAGGGTAGGAAATTTAAAGAAAAAAGAGTCTAGATCAAGAGTATACCAAAGGTAGAAAGAGAACTTGGATAAGTTTAGAAAGTGTGAGAGTAGAGATATGAGATTATTGAGTGATGTATGTTCATTGTAACCTAGTCATTGGATTAAGGGATTCATTTCATAGCACATGGGAATGGAGACTGTGAGGTACATGTGCAATTTATGTAATATAACTAAACATTAATATAAAGAGTCTCTATTTCTATTTTTGAATCTTGTGTCCTTGAAAGAGTGATAGTAGTGGAACACCATTGATGAGTAAGGAATTTTTTCACTTGGCCCCATCATTCCCGTAGACACCTCATATCATGAATATATATATTATTTTTGATGACTCATTATGCATACATTTTCCAACTTGCTAGTGGTGGATTATATCTCCACCCTAAGATTGTTTCAATCTCATTCTTTGGATCTAGGTTCCCTTTAAGGATGCCCTAAAAAAAAATTGTACATACATAAAAATCATTTTTCAAGTATTTGCTCTCATTTCTCTTTTTTTTTTACAGGTTGAAAAAGATTTAAAAATAAAAGGAACTCTTTACATATAAACTCATTATATAAATCACCTATTAAAATAAGTATATTTCTATTCTTTTTTTTAAATAAAATCTTTAAAATGTTATATATATAAAATATATATATATATATATATATATATATATAATATTTATTTTTTAGTCATTTATATATTTATTATTTGCAATCAATCTATCTGTTACATTCAAATTTATGTGGTTTATGTTATATCTTATGTAATTTGAATTTCAATAATTTTATCTTGTTTATATCTCCTAAAGTCAAAATAAGTTAATTCCCCCACACATGCATGTGATGTATTTTATATAAGTGAATGACTAATATGTCCCACATGATAGTATGTAATAACTGGTATAATAAAATATATATCAATATTTAGACCAAGTTTGAATCCTTTCCCCTAAATATATGTTTGATATATAGATCATGGAAACATAGGCACACAAAAAGAAAATGTATGCATAATGAGTCATCAAAAATAATATATATATTCATGATATGAGGTGTCTACGGGAATGATGGGGCCAAGTGAAAAAATTCCTTACTCATCAATGGTGTTCCACTACTATCACTCTTTCAAGGACACAAGATTCAAAAATAGAAATAGAGACTCTTTATATTAATGTTTAGTTATATTACATAGATTGCACATGTACCTCACAGTCTCCATTCCCATGTGCTATGAAATGAATCCCTTAATCCAATGACTAGGTTACAATGAACATACATCACTCAATAATCTCATATCTCTACTCTCACACTTTCTAAACTTATCCAAGTTCTCTTTCTACCTTTGGTATACTCTTGATCTAGACTCTTTTTTCTTTAAATTTCCTACCCTCCCTTTCCTCTATTTTGGGTGATTAAGATAAATCTTGCATGATTTTCCAAAATTGATTTTGAATCTTGATGGCTTGACCCTAAAATACTACCACATCCTTTGATATCTATCTATCTTTTAAAATGTTCCACATGCCAGGTTTTATTTATCTTTGGGTATTTACTTGGAATATCTTTTAAACATGGATGAAATCATTGGTTGATCCATACCAATGGTTACATAACCTCTATGGTGGTTTCATATCTCCACCCTAAGATTGTTTCAATCTCATTCTTTGGATCTAGGTTCCCTTTAAGGATGCCCTAAAAAAAAATTGTACATATATAAAAATCATTTTTCAAGTATTTGCTCTCATTTCTCTTTTTTTTTTATAGGTTGAAAAAGATTTAAAAATAAAAGGAACTCTTTACATATAAACTCATTATATAAATCACCTATTAAAATAAGTATATTTCTATTCTTTTTTTTAAATAAAATCTTTAAAATGTTATATATATAATATATATATATATATATATATATATATATATATATATATATATAATATTTATTTTTTTAATAGCCAATTGTGGGTTATGCTGGCTGAGGCCAATGCTTGACCTCTCCAAGTAGGGGCATGGGGTCGGCCCTACACACACACATATAATAATTATTGTTATTTATTTATTTATTTTATTACTATTATTTATATTAAATTTATATATATTTTTAAATATATTTTATATATTTCATATATATATGCAAATATTTTTATTATTTTCATTTTCATAATTATTTAATAAAATAGAGTGAATAATATTTAATGTATAAATTATTATTTTGTATAAATAAATTTGAGATAACAAGTATTTTATTTAAACATTAAAATATGAATTTTGATATTTATTTATTAGTATATTTTCATAGATAAAATAGTCTATTATTTCATGAATTTATTTATATAAATATACAATGGTATTAAATTGTACTAATTTCTTTTTATTTCACTCGTTAATATAATATGTATATGTAAATATATATATACATATATAGAATCTAAAAAACTACAATAATGAATTATTCATTTTCTTATTATAATTAATTAAAATACAACAACATGATTGGCAAACCCATAATCATATATGTGTACATTTAAAATGAGTATTACTTGAATTTATTTTGTAAATGATATTCTATATTTAACATAACTATAAATGTATGTACACTTAATAATATTTATATTTATTTTTCAAATAATCTAATATAAAAGAAGAAACATTCCACAACTAAATTATAGTTTTTACATATAATTATGAGAGAGAGAGATGTATATGAAATATTTTTATTTAAGTATAATAATGTAATGAATCACACCTCTATCAAAACATAAATGTGAGGGAGAGATAGAAGAAGTTCATCTACTTCTTAATCTACTCATTTTATTTTAATCCATTTGTTAAAAAGATGCAATACATATGAATGCTTGAATATGGCTTCCATTCTACCTCATTCTCAAGATTATCCATATATTATTTTAAATAACATAAGGCTTGACTTCATTATCATTCCACTAATCACATGAATATTTTAAGTAAAAATAATGCAATGGATTTTGAAGAAACACATACACCAAGATGTAAACGAGATGAGTTACAAATCCACATAGGCACAAACATTGTCTCCTAAAAAAATTATGGGAGTCCATTCACTAGCATATTCTTAAACTATCAAAAATCTCACTTTGAAAGAGGCATAATAGGAGAGCTCTTATAAAAATATGATGAACATTTACAAGTTAAAATAACCCAATGAAGTAAGCAAGGTGTTAATATATCAAGTTCCAAGATCCAAGTGAAATTCTAAAAAAAGTTGAATATTTCCAATCCATTCTTAAAAGATCCAAAATATACCAAAGGAAGGTGCTTGACTACCCATCCAATAGGAAACATCACATGGGATCCTCAACTATTGAGGTTCATGCATAGCCTCCCCCAAGCCCAAGAGAAAGAGGCATGCCATCAACTCCATATGCTTAGGTGTAAAATATTTCAAATATCACAAAAAGAGTGCCAAAATACACAATAATAAATCAAGGAAAACAAAGCAAGAGAACATAAGTCATATAGAAGACACCAAGATTTCATTAGGGAAAGAAAAAAAGCTTTCACTTTCTTTGTCACATAAGTTCATCAATATGCACAAAAGCTTCCAAGCCAAATGCAAAAGTGCTTATCAAGCATTGATCTTTCTCCTTATATATCCTAATGTAAGGGTGATCCCAAACCCACTACCAATATTTGTACAACAAGAAAGAACAAGAAGAAAGAAGAACATGGTAACAATACAGGAGAAACAAAACTTAAGAACAAAATTTTAAATTAAGGGCATCAAATCCATTCAATACTCTAATGCATTTTCCATAAGGAATATTTATTCAAGAAAACAATAGAAGGAAGAGACAGATCATTCAAACATAATAAAAACACAAATAAAATAACTACCTCAACCCAAGCTCTACTTGACAATCTTCTCCAATTTTTTTTCTTTATCCAAGCTCCAAGCTCTCTTCCCTCCCCAAAAATCCCCCTCAAAGACCAAAACAAAGATCTTAAAATAGAAAAGGAAACTAAATCAAAATCCAATAGGGAAATGACACTTGTCCATCCTCATCCTAATGATGTGACCAACTTTCAATAAGTGCATTTACATAAGTGTTTCTCGCACAAAACATATAAAATACAATTCACTTGTACTAAGTACAAGCTTAATTGTGAGGATGAAAATATAGGTCATAAATAAAGTCTTTTTTATGACCAAAAAGTGATCAAAAGGCCTTGAAAAACCCTCATACCTAATGGGTATGGGTATGGTCCTAAAAGAGACTTGCGAGACAAACTTTACTTGCTCAAAACTCAATGTAAAAAGTGAGTGTAAAGCAAATTTCGGGATTAGACACATGGGTTGAGTTCATGGGTCAACCCAACTCCTAGTCAAGGTTAATTAAGCTTATAGAGGTTAGCATAAGTTTATGGTAATTTAATCAAGAAGGAGGATTAGGTTAAAACATCCTAATGAAAGATATAAAAGTATGAATAAAAGACACAAAATAATTTGATTAATAATTTAAAATAAAGCAATTGGTATAAGGTTAAAGGTTGGGGTGATTTCAAAGGTGCATATGGTTTGTCAAGGCATGCCTAAGTCCCTCATAATCCTACCTTTGATCCCTTGTAATCTGCACACTCAATACAACATCAAATACATCCAAGGAAATAATCGATATCTAAATTATATGCACATATACATAATATAACAGTTAATATAAGAATATCACAACGTTGAATCATAATTTTTGGTTAGCCAAATATAATAAATTATAAGTCAAAATTAATCATCATGTTATTTAACATCAAAATATAAATAAAACATATATCCACTCAGGGTAATTACACTAAGTAATCATGCATCCAATTGAAGTTTACTGAACTAACTACTAAGGTACATAGCAATACTCTTATATAGTCCCCTACATATCTATTAAGATCACAAATATACCAAAACATAAAATATGAAATAATAATACAATTGGGATAACATAAAATTTTATACACATCTAAGGGTCACCGCAAACAATAAATGGATCAAGATGACTAGACACATAGGCTTTATATAAGGGTATTACAAGGTCCATGAAAAACAAGATAGTGAATCACAAGATAGTGATCAAAGAAGTAAGAGTCAAGAGGAACTAGAAAACAAGGTGAAATAAAAAATAGAAGTGGTGAAGGAGGTGAGGAAAGAAGATGTCAAAGCACCTACACAACCAGTCTAATATGAAGACAAAAGAGAGTTTGAACAATTTGTAGATAATGCAGGGTTGAATAAGCCTTCAAAGCAGGCTAAAGGAAGCAATATATATGTTTTATTTAACCCCATTATGTTGTGTACAATTATATCCATTAATAAGTTGAGAAATTGGAGGCCTAAATGTGGGGCCCAAGTGCATGTACAAATCTATGAGAGACAAAATGAGGTAGATCCACAAGGAGTATTAGACAAGTACACATACAAGAGCATATGGGAAACATTCTCCAACTTGATAATATGATGTATGGGAATCCTTTATTAAGGTTTTCATGATCATAATTTTTAGTTTTTAATAGTATAGTAAGTGTTCTAGAGTGGTTTTGAGTCTTTTGGAGTTCATACTAGTTGTCTACATAGTTCAAAATTCAAATTATTGTGTTTATCACCAAAAACTTGTTTGAAAATTTAAGCTATTGTGAGCCCTTTTAAGGTAATATAACATATGTTTAGTGATGATTTAGTTATGTTTTATGTGTCTAGGAACTTTAATAATTAATATAGGGTCGTTATGTCTTAATAGTCTCATGACATGGTTGTGTAGTTAGTTAAACTTAAATTAGAGATTGTTTCAAGAACCCCTACATCGAGGAAACATCAAGAATCAGTTATTGGTTGTTAGGGAGATATAAGAATTTTATTCTTGGATTTTTGGAGATATAGTTCCTTGAGGTATATAGGAGGAAGAAAAAAATAACAGTTCATTTTTTTTGCCATGACTATCTCACCTGGCAGAGTTGTTGAATGTTAATTATTGATGATATAAATCAATCTAATGAACATAAAAATCATGTTGATGGCAATATTTTATTGTTTAAATTGATTTTTTATAGCATTAATCATTATTATTTCATTATATCTACTTATATAATTATGTAATGGTGTTGAGACTTAATGTTCCCTGTAGAGTTTTGATGACAAACATAATTACAGATTATGTGTTTATTTTACAGTGATGGAAATTTGTGAAAGTTATAATCTAAGGAGAGAGGAATATATTTTGATGAATTATATTTATATAAGGTTTTAAAATACATAATAGTTATTAATTTTCAATATAGTCCTTTGGAAGAACTTTCTGACTATGCAAAAGCCCATAATATAGGGCAGAACCTTGTCTGTAGAAGTATATTTGAGAATTCAAAGAAAAATTGTTATATGTTTCTTGTGTAATGAATGAATACCAATGATTAAACTATTTGAAAATTTATAAAAAAATATTTTTGACTCTAATAAGATCATTTTCAACCCTTTGTTGCCTGTGTATAGGATTCCATAATCTTGAAAGCACATAGTCCCCCAAATTCAAAATTTTGTTCACTGAGTATTTTTATATTGTACCTTTTTTTGAATTAAAAGGTGATAGAGAAGGATTTAAGGTGGTTATATAATTTTAACATAATCTCATTATATATTATAGAGACTCTTGGGGTTGAGAATGCAATGAAACTATGTTTACCCTGCTTCTAACTAGTAAAATACAGTCTTGATAAACTGAGATTCTTTATTTACGAATGCCCTAAGGATTGAGATAACTTTAATTGAAGGATAAAGTTGAGAAAATGTTATACAAACATATTTCAATCGATATATTTTCTTGAAACTATATTATTTTCATTATCATCAAATATATATAGTATCAGGTCTGTGTAGAGACCTATAAACACTAGATTAGGGTTTGGGTTGTAGAAATTGATTCCACTAGTCAAAAAGGCCCAAATTTGGTGATTATGAATATTTTTTCCATATATAATATATTTTTTATGTTTTAATTTATTACTCTCATTATTCCATACATATTTGTGACTGTAGGTCTGTATAAGGCTAAATAAGCCTATAAGGGACTAAAATAGAGGAGAAACATGGCATGTAGTTAGAGGATGATCAATTGATGACCAATGGATCTAAAAGATATAAATGGGTCATAGGAACTGATCTTATTTTGTTTTTAAAGTCTATTTTCTTTCCAAACCAAGGAGGTTAATCTAAAAATAGGGCTAGTAGGAGTCTAAGGCTAGAAAGGAGATTGTTTGACGAAAGTGAGCAAGGGGATTAATTTAGTTTAATATCAAGGCTATAAAATAAGTCTAAATAAGTTTTATATGGAAATATAAGGTCTTGATTTGGTCTCAAACATCATCTTCTTCTGGATTCCCTAGATAAGGTCATGTTGGTATTAACAATTTGTGAGAGAGTTGCATGAAGGTTTAAGAGAACACATGAATAAAGTATGATATAATGGAGTGAATATTTTATGATGGTATGTTGGGAGAGTAAATATCACTTGAACTAGTATAATATTATCATATATTTTTCATAACACAAAAGGTTAATTAACCATCAATAAGCTACAAGTACATACAAGGAGAATAAAAACAAGATAATGTGTTTGTCTTCTGCATCATTGACCTATAACTAAGAGCATGTTACAATACATAATTAGTGCATATAATCTAAAATTTAAAGTATTTAACAATATTGAAATTGAAATAACAAAGTTTAGGAGTTCACCTATGTATCAATGTAACTTCTTTTCCTAGTGGTAAGTTGATTTGAAATATGTATCATTATACTGATTTAAAATTTAGATTAGGATGAATATGTATAAATCTAGAAAGTACATATATCTAAGGAGATAGAGAGATAGAGAGATTGGAAGGTACATGCCCCTAACATTGGAGAAAAGGTGATTTTCCACCCGACAGTTGAGATTAGCTCAATTGTGTAACCCAATAATAATCATAAATTTATGAGCATTAGTGAAAAATTTCAAATCATACTACGAAATTGGTAAGTATGGATTATCTAATCAAGTCCAACCTAAAAACTTGGCAAGATTGAGTGATTTAATCACCTCAACCATACCAAAAATGAACTAATTACTATAGTATATTGGATAAATGCATTCCATAAAAGTACATCCTAATGGGTGATGATAGTACCTAAGAGTGTTTTGAAATATGGAATTGATTTAGATTTTATAATATTATGTGAAAATTTTATATCATATTCACCTTAGATATGTCTTATACTAATAATGTGTATAACAATGGTACCAATGTACATAATTCTACCACAACTATGAATTTGAATTATATAACTATGTATTTTGGCCAATTCAAAAACTATGAAAGTGTGGGGAACATGATTCCAAAGCATTTCCCCAATATATATGGATAAATATGAAAATTAAAATAAGTGCTAATGTGAAGGACATGTTTTCGAAACATGCCCCCACTGTAATCTGGAGATGTTGAATAAGTGTGGATAACATGCTTCCAAAGTATGCCCCCACTAAATTTGAAAACTATGAATGTGTGGAAGCCATGCATATATGACATGCCCCCAATAAATCTAAAAACTGATATAAGTACTAAATATTGAATGAGTGTAGAGAACATGCTTCCAAAGCATGCCCCTATTGATTCTAAAAATTATGTCAAATGTGAAGAACATGATTTTATGACATGCACCCACTGATATTCCCCCCCTTTAAGGTGACTTAATAATATAATATAAAATTTTAGTTACCTCACCTCAGAAGGATAAGATAACTATATAATCTATGAATGTAACCATGGAGCATATAAAATAACATGTTTAGGTAAATACAACATTGAAACACATAGAATAAAGTGATTACATGAAGGACTAAGATGTATGATAAATATCATGGAAATGTATATATAGTAATAGTATAATTTCAACAATCAAATCAAGCACACACAAAATATCACTCGAAAGCAAGTCAAAAGGTAATGGTCTAAGGAGACTACAAACAAAGGGCATGTTCAAATGTCACACAATCAAAGGGACACGACTTAGTCAAATGTCTATAAAATCAAGGGTGACATATTCAAATGTTTATACAACAAACAATGATATGCCAAATTTTTAAATAAATCACACATATGCATAGGGTCACAAATAAAGGAGCATATTCAAATGCTCGAACAAGCTAGCCAATAACATGGAAAGACATTCAAGGAATTATATAAAGGAAAGCATAAGCATGTCATAGTATCCCATGGATCATATGTATTGGCAAAAAAGCATTAAGTGAATAACATGTCAAGTACCATGTAAAAGATATAATCATGGATAAATACATGTGTAAGTACATATAATCTTAAACATGATAATGTAGAGTGACCATAGAATGATATAACCTAGAAGTATCATGATCATAGAAGTGGATTTCCCCAATGTCCTTATGACATGAATAAAGGAAAGTCCTAACATCTTAAATAGGAATATATCATGTATCTGTTATGCCTATATCACACTCACATAGAAGTATGACACACATGTGTATATAGGAGTAAATGGTATGACATCTATCAACATAGATCTAACACACAGATGCCAAGGATATAATAGAGTATGTAAGTGTTGAAACTATTTTTGTATTTTTTAATGTTTTTTGATTTTTTTGGTATTCTTAGAATATGAAATGGAAAGAGTATCCTATGATTCCATCCAAAGGGTGATCATAGATATCTCCCCACTGTGAACCTAGGGTAATAATTTGGTGACATTGCCAAGGAACATATATAGGTGCAATATCTATCATTATAGTATTTATGATGTTCTGCATATGTAAAATAGGACTCTGTGGTCTTGGAAAAATAGTAGGAGTAATAATACTAGGGCTTTATGGAACCCATAATTGAGTACCTTGTGGTTTCTTTGGAATAATAGTAATAGCAGAATATGTAGGTGATATGGATGTCTGAATATGGTGTGTAATAGAAGACAAGAATTCCATGAAAGCTATTAGATGTCTCTGATGCAATGGTCTCTCAAGTACTAGCCAGCTATTAAAGTGGATTTCTTATTGCATACCCTTTCACTATGAATTTGCCTTAGGAATCTTGGTAATTAATTATCTAGGTATAAGTTTTCCTTACTCAAAATGATGTTCATATGGGATTATATAAATTATAAAAAAGTACTTAGATGGTTCTGATGCTAATACAATTATGGACTTGGAATAGGTATGAATTAGTCTAGAAGAATATTTTGGAATAATTGTCAAATTTTGGATTACAAGATTCTAGAGTGGCAAACACCAGCATTAGCCTAGGATAATTACATCAAGATTTTGTTTAAACCTAACACATGTATCATGTATGGTATACGTATTGGAAAATGATGTGACCACTTGGATGATTCTAGGTTTGTATTCACCTTCACTCTGATGCATTCAAATTTGGGTCATGGACTATCACTCCTTATGAATTTTCAAAACCCTAGTTCTTCATTTTCAAAGTGACCATGGGGAAAAATGGGTTAGTGGGCACATGGTGTTGATCTAACCTAATGAACCCTTTATTAATGAGTGCCTCCTACATATTTAATACTCTAAATATATCCTTAGACTAATGTAGTTCTCCTCTATGTGTTGTTTTGTGTGTGAATCATGCAATATGTGCAAAGCAAGTACAATGATGACCTATCTTGTAACTTGGAAAATCAGGCTCTTAGACTACTCCTTTAGTAATTCATACATATGTATGTTTTATCCTTATTATTTATATGAAAATAATATAAAATAGGGAAGATTTTCTTTATTGATTTCTAATCAAATGCTTTAATCGGTTTTCTTAGGTTTTTTCTATGTGAGGAATGAATAAGGGTTGATCTTGTATTTATATCAATCCCTTTATATAAATAACTCACATTAAATCATGTAGGATGACCATCAGGATACATTTCATTTGAAAATTTCATGACTTTAGGGCACTGGACACTTGATTCAGAGCAGGACACTATTGATGTCCCTAAGTGTATCACAAGTGCTCTCAGTATTTAAAGAACACTTTTCATTTTAGAATTTTGAGAATGAATATAAGGTTTTAGTAATCTAGTTACCTATGTTGAAATAGAGGTGGATCAAATTAAATTATTTCACAAATATATATTGATTGGTGGTTAGGAGCCACTGTGGTCCTCAATCTATGCAAATTTTGAAGCACTGATGCTGATGTTAGTGAATTATGATCAAAGTTTTACACTAGACACTAACCTAAGTGAATATTTAAAATGAGATCTATACTAGAGAGATTTGGTCAAAAAAGAAGCAAAAGGAAGGTTAGGGAAGAAATAAAGTACGTGATTATTGATCTTTGCATCAAACATCATGACAAGGTTTTACTTTCAATTGAACATGCATTTAACCAGTATATAATGTGAAGTAGAAGATGCTCAAATCCTATCATACACCAGAAATTATAAACTAGATTTTACTTAAAGGTTTACCATTGCATTCAAATAAAATTTGGACATCCTAATGTAGAGAAAATAAATTGAAGCAAAGTTTAAGAACATTCAACTAATCTAGCATCAACACAAATTAGCAACCCTATATCAAAGATGCACATTCAAAATTCATATAAACCATTAAAATTCAAGGCTTAGAATAAGAAATTGAGAGAGAATCCATGTAAAATTTGATACAAACAAATTTGGACAAACTTTTCAGTATTCCTTGCATTACTAAAGTGTCTATGTGCTTGATGTAACATTTTTTAAGGTTGGCCAACATGGTGCCAAGGAGTTGTTTGATTTTACTTATCATCTCCTCATCATCCTTTATGAGTCTCTCTAATCTCTTTGACCAAGTACTTAAACTTTGGATTTTATCAACTATCCCCAATATTGTGTTCAAGTGGGCTAGACTAATGGTTTTGAAGCTAGGAATCCTAACCTCAATTAGTATGTTGATAAGCTCTTTTATTTTGTCTTCTGAACTCTACCATTGGGCTATCAATACTTTGGCTAATGCATTTTTTTAGGTCAATACACTTTTCCTTAGCTTCATTGACTTTAATAAGTCAATGATGCCATAGAAATATTCTTCAAACATCTGTATCATTGCCTCTGGGATGATAGGATGGTCTACTTCTCTAGGTTTTCCTTTTTTTGATCTAGGTTTTGTATCTTTTACTTCATGCCTCTAATACCTACTTTGACTTGAGATAAATGAGCATCAAATAGTCCTTATATGTCCTCATGAATTATTGCTCATCAAGCCCTTGACCCTTAATGGGAGTTAAACTAGCAAATGGTTCAACCTTATGAAATGTGAACTCCTCACTTCCAACCATGGTTTTCTTGGTGGTTACCCTTTCCAATCCCACTATTTCTAGATTGAACTACACACTAATTGATGAATCTATGACTTTTGGAGGTTCAGGGATCTCCATCTATGTGCCAATGGAGGCTCCTAAAGTATTCATCTATGTATCACTTGATCCTCTAAAGGAATTTATTCTTCTCTCTTCCTCTTCTTTCATACAATCCAATATTCATGGTTTGACCTCATCATAAATATCAATGTGGATTGTTTGGTTCATATCCCATGAACGATGTAATTCTAGGATCTTTTGTATTTTCCCATAAATGAACCATTCAGGGATGATTGGCCCATAAATTGGATATTCATCACTGAACAAGTTGACTTCACTCATAGGGTGAGTGAGATTTAGTTTAGGCTTCTTCCTCCCAACTAGAACCAATGCTAATTCAACTTTTCTCTTATGCAAGGGTTCAACTAGAACCAATTCCAAATCAACCTCCTTCCCTTTTTCTTATTCCTCTTCCTCAGCTTAGGCTTGGGGTTCCTCAGCTTATTCTTCATCTGACCCAATGCCTTAGTGAGTACCTTGAGAGCATCCTCTATTGTCTCACTAGGTTCTAATGAAATCATATCCAAGAACTCTATTAGATACTCTAGAATTTTAGGTAGGGTTGAAGATGATCCCCCTTCACCAAGTCTCTCTTCTAATTTCTCTTTCCTAGTTCCTTATGCAACTTGTGCTTGGGCTATTGTGTTCTATCTTGTGGCTATTCTAGTAGGGGAATAGAAGATGGTATAGGTAACAAATGATATTTTATGGGGTCTAATTTCCATATTTATGTAGATGGATTCTCATCCCTAGCCAACCTATGTCCAAGCCTGATGTTATGCTTCTTCAGCTTAGCTAATACTTTTGGGAAACTTGAGGCCTTGATATACAATATGTCCTAGGGACCAAGATGATTTAAATATGCCTTGTTAATTATCTTTGATTTCAAATGTTTGGTAACCCTTTCATTAGGGTCCCACTACCTCAATTCATCTAATTGCAGGTTGAAGGAGTCCATGTGCCTGGCTATATTATTCACATGTTCCCAATTTTGGGATACATTTTTGTTGATGGTAAAAGGGAAGGGGTAGATGATTAATTTCCTTTTTTCCTTGTAAAATCCATCTATACCATGAATAATTTGGTAAGCAACCTCTTGTTCTACCAATTTGGTGGTCACATAGATTGGTAACCTATATGGTTGTGTTAAAGTCCCTTCTATCCTTATTACTATTAATCTAGATAGAACCATATGTCTCTAAATAAATCTACATACTTCTTAATTAGAGGGCTAACCCTATTCATGGGGATCCCTATGATGGCTTCTACTAGAGCTTGATAAACACAATCACAAATAAATTATATGTTATGCCTATAATTGAATATGTACAGCTTAGAATAATGATGGGAAATGGTTTGTCTTCCTTCAAAGGACCAATTCTTAATGTTAAGGATCTTAGTGGTGGCTAATAAGTCATCTAACAGATAGTACATCATGAAGAAGTGGCCACTAGTCTTCTTCTTTATAGTTAAGAATTGTTGCTTCAGATAAATGTTAATCATTTCACCAATTGGGGGATTGAGTCCCTTTTATACCATGAAATAAACACAAGGAACCCAAATGTTATTGACATAGGTTGTGTAAGAGGCTCTAGATAAAAATTTTAGTAAATTCATGATTATCCTAATCCCCTCCCTGAATTAGATAATTAGGATCCTCCCTGTGGGGTCCTAGATTACTTGGTTCCCAATAAGTAGCCATAAGTTAAGGACTTTGTTTAAGTTATTCTTACTATTCCATTCTCTAATGGTGGGCAAGTCTATCTATGGATTACATAGTTTGTAGTAGCTGTCAAAATAAAGAGGGGAAATATATGCAATCCTTCTAAAACTATGCTCATGAATTAATCTGTCTTGCTCAATCCTATAATCTTTGAAAATAGGAGCAAGGGAATCGACACAATGTAATACCTTAGGTTTCACTGCAACATGGTGGATACTGTCCACTTGGATGGGGACTAGGTCATTTTATCTCTGGTTGATGGTGGCATTCTTTTGTTCTTCCTTTTTGATGACTTGCATCTCCTTAATGGTCTAGAAAATCTTAGACTAGTTCTTATTCCTAGTGTTTAATGTTCTACCATCCAAGTCCATATATATAAAGACTCTTCCTTTATTTTCTAAAGCTAAAAACAACTTGGTTTCATCTCTTTATTTTTTTCTTTGAGTTGCCATGGCTGTGAGACTTATAAATTGCTCATGAGTGGATTGTAAGTAGACTCTGAGTCAATTTTTTCTCGTTCAAATTGCAATTGAACTCTTCTTGGCGCAAATATGATTAATCTGAATTTAAATTAGGGCTTCTTACAAAGATTAGGGAATTTTTAAAGCTTAATTTGTGATGGTTATTTAGACTTAGGCTCATTCGTGTCTCAAATTTTATTTAAACACCTATCTTTATACCTTTGCCTTTTTTAGCACATAAAATCTTTAGTTTTTTCATTTTGTGATTGTGTGCACCTATATGGCATTCATTTGGAAACTTTCATCACATTTTTCATAAATGAACTAGCTATTGTCCTTTGAAAATATTCCTTTGCTTCACATCATCAAATCCTTTCTCAAGGATTAGTGCGAGCCATTGATCATGTTTTTGGGGCTTGAGAGTTATTGTCTACTTTCATATTAGGCCCCATGGTTATGCCACTTGGCACATTCATAAGCCTTCTGAACTCTATATTCTATGTAATGAATGTGTGTTTGCCACATGTCAATCTCATAGGTCTTATAAGGTCTATTAAATATCCTTCATCAATTTCACTTCATCTGATTAGCTTACTTTGATTAACCATGAGTTGTCGATCCTGCGAGATGCATGATATATAATTAGCATTGGGACATAGGAAAGAACTTAGGTTAAATACTTTGGGCTAAAGTCTATTTTGTATTGATAAATATGACATATACTTTAGGCTAAAATATTTTAAGCTAAGTTTTATGTCGCAGGGACCTCCTAAAATAAGACCTAATATAAGTCTCTAGCCTAAGGTTTATTGCATTTAAATTAATGCAATTGGAACCTTAGGAAATAGACTTAGGTTAAGGCCATGTCTATAAATATTTAGACCATAAGATCATTTTATCATTTAAATTCCAAAGGTTCTAAGTGTATGAATTATTTTCTAAGGGGTCCCTTGACTTTCAATATGAGTAGCAAACTTTAGCCATATTTACAAAGCATATTCATGTGTCTAAGCAATATATTTAATGAGATAAAATTTGATGGCCTCATGGATGTCAATGACAACCTCACAGGTGTCAAATGATGGTCACAATAATGTCAAATTTAATTTCATGAATCATTGGGTTTTATGAGCTTAAATTTGATGGTCTCACAAACATCAAATGACGGTCGTAAAAACATCAATTTTAAGCTCATGAAGTCCTTTTAGTTCATAGATTTTGTATTTGATGCACTCTATCTGATCATCTGGTCATGCCTAAGTATGGACTATTGATTAAGATCTAGCCATATGCATGCCATTGGTTCTTGTAATCATAAAAGAGATCAAGTCAACTTAGGACTATTGGGTGAATATTTTATCGACCAGCTAAGTGGTGAGCAAAATAGGTCCTATCACCACAGCAATAGGGAGATTGATCAGCCAGATGTGTAGGTTTACTACATCAAAAGGGAATAAATCTCTCCTCTCATCAAGGGGAGGTTCCCTATCAAGTATACAGAGCTATATAATATATATACAAGTAGAAAATAAGACACAAGGGTAGGACAAACCATCCATCTCTCTTTTTTTAGAGATGAAGCTAACAAACAGAGGAGAAATCTTGGGAAACACTGAAGAGACTCTCCTTCTTTCAGAAGTATTCTTGCAAGAAATAGCAGGAGTCCTTTCAAGGAACAAGTAACCAGTAACCAAAGTATAAAGTAACCAGCAATATAAGATGCAGCACAAAGTCTCCACCTTAACTACCCAAGAGAGATAGACAAAGAATAATGGGGGCACAAAGTCATCCCAAGGTCCTTTACACAGGAAAAAGAAAATATAAACACACTGAAGGTACTTGTGGGGGCACAAAGTCATCCCACAGTTGGTCTTTAGGACACCTTCCTAACCACTTCTACTAGTTCTGCTTGTTAGATGAAATAAACAAGAATGCTTCTAGGAAACAGACATACGAACAATTCCCTAAATAACATAGGCTATTTCTAGCACAAAGTTTGAAAAGGTCACTTGATTTCTTATTCAAATGAAGAAAAATGATTAGCAATCTGAGCTCAAAGTCTCAGTAAATGCCTTTCAATTTGGGCAGAGTTTTTGCTTCTATGGTAGAAAAGATTCCCTTAACAATCAGAGAGATTACAATATATAGAGGTTGAGAGAGGTTTGGCGCGTTTATCCCATAAAACAGCTCATGTTGTGCATGTAATGCTTTGAATGCACTTTCAGTTTTGTATTTTAACTCAACTGACATCTCCTAGAACTGGATGATCCTCTTAGTTTCCTCTCTTGATTGCATCATTGTTCACTTTGCCTTTATTCCTGAACAAGTCATGTCTTTTAAAGGCTGAAGAAATCTGCATCCACATTTCTAGGTTCAAGAGGTCTATCAGATCTAAACATTGTGTTAACACTCTAGATCTTTTGTATTCTTTCCTCCACTTCACAGTGATTAGGTCTCTCACACTTAAGTCTATAAAAATCAACAAACACTTCATTGCCACCTATTTGGCATCCTCAAGTCTGTTGTCATTTGAAAGCTAATGGCTAATTGATTGCCCCTAATTTGATGGTTGTGGGTCTGTCATCCTTCTTGGAAACTCCTTTTCTAGCTGTTGAATTAGGTCCATAAATTGCCTCTCTATTCTTTTGTCACTTTTTGCTAAAAATTGGCACGTGGCAGCATCCACTTAGAGATAGGCGAGGACATGCGGTAGCTTCCACTTCTACTAGAGGCTTTAGAACATTTTTTATGAGTCTAGCAGAAGATGACATGTGGCAGTCTCTGTTGAGCTTTAGTGGCCTTTGAAAACACTCAGTATTTATTTTAGATTCATGCAGATGATAACATGTGGTGGTCTCCACTACGCTCTAAAAATGCTTAGGAGAAGCTTCTAAACTTGTTTGAAACTTGGACATAGACACATGTCGCTCTCCGCAGAGCTATAAATGAATAGGTGGCAACTTCTACTTGTCTTTGGAGAGTCAGGCAAATGATGACACATGGTGCATTCTACTTTCTTTGGTAGCTCACTAGGGGTCCACCATAGTCTTTATGAAAACAAGAAGCAGGAAGGAGAAAATGTGGAGATTGACACCTGTCAGCTTCTGCCAAAATTTTGCAAGGGACATGTGGCATGTTCCATAGCTTCTTTGAGAAACATTTATTGATAAAGGCTTTGAAACCTATTAGAAATTTAAAATCATAGATGCAGACACGTGTCACTCTCCACGGAGTTACAAAGGAAAAGGTGGCAGCTTCCACTTGCCTCTTGAGAATCTTGCAAAGAATGACATGTGGCGGCTTCTACTGAGCTTTTAGCTACCTTTGAAAAGTCTTTGGGACTTATATTAGTTTCTTGTGAAAGATGACGCGTGGTGGCTTCCACTGCATTTTATGAGAGACATGTGGCAAGTTCTGCTACTTTGATACTGTGACTCAATGGATGACATGTGGCAACATCCACTGTAACTTTGACGAAGGACACATGGCAGCTTTCATTGAATTTGTAGAAGCTTTGGATGCCTTTTAAATGTCCTATGTAAAATGACATGTGTTGGCTTCCGTCACATTTTAGAAACACTATAGAACTATATGGAACTCATTTGGATTCATGCAGATGATGCCACTTGGTGTGTTCCACTTAAATTACAAATATACGTGGGGGCTTTCATGGCTCTTAGAATCAAAGTGAAATGAGGCTCAGAAGATGACACTTGGTAGCATCTACGAGATTCTATCAGGGTTTCATCATGGTCCATTTATTTGCCTTGGTCACTTTTTGCCATGGGAATTCCCTTCGCAAGGGCACTTGTGTCTTTGACTCTTGGGGCACTCCTTTGATCTTTGTCACTTGAACCGACTGATTGAACGAACTTTGGTTCAACGGTTCAATGGTTCATTCCCTTGTTTTGATGCTTGCCAATGGACATTTTTTATTGAACCAAGGCACTGAACCAATCCCAAAAATGACTAAGTGTTGGAAACTAATTCTTTTGATTGAACCTCCCTGTAGAAGACTTTGAAACTATTGAACCATTAGTCCTTTGACTGAAAAAGCTTGAATAATTCCCAATTTCAAAAGCTTAGAACAATTTTTTGAAATGAGAAGAGATATTTTGGTCTTTGCAAGACCAAAATAACTTATATGTTGTCCTAAAAATGAGTGGCATTTTTTTGGGGGGACAACAAGGACCATGTCATAAAAATTAAACTAAGAAAAAAGTCCAAGTCTATAGGCATAATAAAATAAGTCCCCTCAAATATTATGGTTATAACCTAAGGTTTTAGCCTAAAGTTCTATTGTGTTAAAAAAATACAATGAAACTTAGGATAAAACTTTGGTGAAGTCCAAATTTTAATGTGTAGGGCCCCTTTTGATGTTAATCTAAAATGTGGGAGTGTTGTGTTTGGCAACTCTGCAGGCCTTCTTAGATTTTGAATTTTTAATTCCATGTTTTCTCTATTAGATCCACTCTATGCGAGTAACCATGGACTATCGATCTTGATTCAAATACTTTTACTTGATTGGCTTAAGCTTGTATGTTAAAAAGGGAGCCATTTAAACTTGAGGATGATCATTCATCATTCAATCATTGGTCCCACTTTCAGCATGGATTGTTGATCATGATCCTGGTGATCACACAGGATTGGTTTGATGGATCAAGGCTTCTAAGTTCATTGGGATTCTTATGCTCTATTTGATCCTTCCTCATGATGAAGTGAGAGTCATTAGATCTGTAAAGAAGTGAGGTGTTTAAGTTAGGATGCAGTTCAACATAGGAACTTAGGCTAAAGTTTTAAGACTAAGGTTTTGTTTGTGTTAATAAACATGAACAAGGCCTTAGGATCAAGACTTTAAACTAAGTGTATAACAAAATGGACTAGGCTAGGGAAATAAAAAACCCTATGATCATATATGTTAGACATAATTAAAACATGGGGAATAAAAGGTGGAAAATAAAAGGGGGCCAAGCATGGCTTTTAGGCTAAGGTTTGGGTTGTGTTGAAAAACATGACCAAGCCTTAGCATAAAAACTAGGCCTAAGTCCAAAGTTAATTCAAAATATTCCCACTAAATCTGTTCTCACCAAAATTTGAAATTGATCCAAGGTTCTAAACTAAGGTTTGTTGAAAGAGGGTTTCAGGACATGATTATAACTGTGAGATCTTATAGACCAAAGGTTGGCAAAACCTTGAATGAGTATAAGACCATGAACATCCCAATATTATCCATTAAAAGGATCTCCATGAAACCTGCAACTTAAGACATAAAATTTAATTGTTAGCAACATTAGGCAAGGTTAAATCAAAACCATGAACAAATGGGCCAATTTCATTGGGTGTGGATATCTTGAAATTCTAATAGAGTACAAAATATCAAGGTTTTAGTGTTAAGTCTTAAATTATGCACAAGGGTCCCTAATTTTTAAAATTAGGGGTATGTTGACCTCAATAGACACTTACATTGATGCAAGTGTTTGTCTAGAATGCTAGTGTCTAGGGAATAGGAAAGTAGGTACATGTTCATAACTTGTAGAGGTGGAAGATTATTAGGTTTTTAGAATTATAGGAAAGATAGAAGACTTGGGTATCAATATAATACTAGTTAGACCAAAATATAGGCCAAGGGGAAAAATATAGAGTAGATACAAGACTTCAGAAAGTGGGAAAGGTCTAATATTGAGAAAAATAGCCAAGGTTTGAATTTGCCAAGTGTACAAGACTAAGGTGATATATTATCCATAAAATAGTGTTTACAATATATATATGGTTGTGAATGGAATACTCTATCGAATATAACCCAAAAATTTAAATGAATATAAGTAGGGAACATTCTCTAAATCTCTCTTACATGCTCTACTTATTTCTTATAAAAGATAGTCAAGTCATCCATGTAGATGACAATGCATTTATCACTAATATTTTTGAATGAAATATCCATGGCATGCTATAAATTATCACCTAATTTGATCAAATTGAATGTAATCCTTTTCTATCTAAGTATACCCCATTTCATTGTAAACATTATCTTGATTTTGTCCTCATAGTTAACCATGACCTGAATATACCCTAAATACCCATCAAGAAGTGACATCATTTATGAGTCATTCACTATCTATAACACTTCATCTATTGAAAGCATCAAGTAATTGTCTTTTTTTATGCTTTATTTAGGTTTTAAAAGTCTACTCAAAGTCATATTTCTTCATTCTTATTTTAGAGTGACACTAGATTAGCCACCCAAGAGGAGTGCCTAATGGGAAAGATGATTTTTCCGAAATTATATTCTACACTTCTTTGAATATCAGAGGCTCCAAAAATGGATTCATTTGTCTTTGTCTTTAACAAAATGGTTTGGATCTCAGCTTGAGAGGGATAGTGTGAGTGATAATGGAGGTGTTTAACACCTTCAAGTCTTTGTAACTCTAGGCAATGACATATCTAAAGTATTTTAAGGCTTGTGAAAATTATTTATTCACCTATTGAGTGAAATTTGTACCTAAAATCACATTTTTTTATTCACCCACGTCATATTTTAATGTTCATGTGGAATACCTTTGGTAGGGGATATTTTTTATTTCTCACCTTGGTAATCCACATAGAATAACCTCTCCAATGAGACCATACCTTTTGGTTTATTATTGGTTTTCATATTATTTGCTCTTTCATTTAGCCCTAATTCCCCTTTATCATCATCATCAATAATCTAAGATTCAAATATATCATTTTTGGTGATGAAGTCAATGATATATTGATCATTGGTGAATACTTAGAAGTCCTTGATGTTATCGAGAATGGAAGAAGTAGAGACTAACTATATTTATAATCTCCTCATTTTGGAATCACCAATAAATTCTAAGGTGCTTGAAATTGTTTCCAATGCATTAATTATGTAGTTCCTTCTATAAGGTCATGTCTGGATGTTGAATGCATCAAGATATTCTATTAATTTCCACACTTAGTTATGATACCTAGATAGACAATTATCATTACGATCATATTAGCTTCTAAGTTACTTAACCACTAGTTCTAAATCTTTTGACACCTTGAGATTCTTGACTTTCTTCCTAAGAGAAAACTGGAGGCCATGAACTAATGTTTCATACTTAGCCACATTGTTCATAAAAGCAAATTTCAAGTGAAAGTTAGCTAAAGATGACTTCCCCCTTGGGTTAATGATATCAATGCCATCACCATAGTTATTCTTATAATAAAATCTACTAAATTTTAGGGTGCACAAGTGATTTTCAATTGTGTATACTAAAATTTGAAATGTGTGATGTTGCAATGTTGATATTTTTGTTCTTTTCATCCACCTAAAGTGTGCATACATTTTGTCATTTGACTAAAAATGACCTTATGGTCTAGTCTTTAGTAGCATAGGTGGGCATTTGGATACTTAGAATAGAGATATTCTCATCATAGGAGTTCAAAAACTATTTATCTTCACTTCAAACATCATGCTCCAACTTATTGATTATTGTCTCAGGCATGCCTAGCACTAAAAGAGTTGTTAATAGCCTAATTATACATTTAGATCAGCTTATTTCACCTTCTCACATGAAAGGGTAGTATAAAGCATGAAGGTATCTTAGGTTCATAGAGGAAATCCTCCTCATCTAATTGGTCTAAATCTTCCAACTTTAACTTCTCATGATTGATCAACATGTTAATAGATAATTATTCATGAGTTTATTTTTCCTATTGGTAAACACCAATTTCAACCTCTTCATACATGATCTCATTTTTCTTGTTATATTTTGTTATAAGATGAGTTATTTTTATCTCTATTTCAATTTTGATCTAGCTAGGAATGTCATGCCATGGAATCCACATATGGGAGAAATTGGTCACCATGTATCCATTTAGCATTTTGGACCAATCCCACCTAAGATTCATCCCATATGATTTAGGTATATCAACCACGTAAATGTCAATGAACTATTACACTCTTGGATTAGAATCCAATTGCATATGAATGTGGTTGAGTTCACTAATCTCCTTAAATTAGAATTTGTCCAACTAGAAAACCTTTCTTTTTGACTTTGCATGAGTCAAACACAACTACTAGAAAATTGCATAAGGCATCACTTTGCTTGAAGCACTTAAATAAACCAAAAATGTATGTAATATTTTTCCAAAGATTATAACTATTAATAGAAAATGAGGAGTTTCATACTTTTATTTATAAATAGCAACATGCTCATCAACTATTCTATTAATGTCTTTCCCTTTAGGAGTAAATAATTTCATTAATAATAGGTATTTCTGATTAGATATCTAGAGCAAACAAAAAATGGTTATATTGGCTTTAGTTTTATTTAGATATTATATAATGTTGTATCTTATTCTTTTTATTCCAGTGGTTTATCAGATTGTGGCGGTGTAGCCTTGTTCTTTGGTTGATTGGATGTGGTAGGTCCTTTAGGTGGGAAATTGTTGTTATTTAAGTTCTCATAAGGTGGAACTTGAATGTTATTTGGGGGAAAATATGTATTTAAAAGATTTTGTAGCTTACTCTTCAACCAATAATTGTTTCCCCTTTGGAACTATTTAAATGCATAGACTTCATCCAAGTTGTCCGTAACTCTTTGTCACTCTTAAATTAAAACTTGTAATTTTTTAATACCATGGTAGCACCTGGTATCCCTCCATCCTAGTTAGAGTTTTCATTATTTTCATGTATAGGCACTATCTCAAGGTTATCCATCTCTTTTTAGAATAGGTTTGATGCCAATATGAACCTAGCACAATCTATCTTAGCATGATAAATTGTGTCATGCAGTCTAAACCAGGTGGGAAAGGTTAAATATACCATGTTAAATGAGTTTAAAGCACTATTTTTATTATTATTTGTGTTGTCAAGAGGACTAGGAAAATTTCCATTGTTTGGCCTAATGTTTCACTACTTATTGGTTCTTTAAACATTATAATTTTTTTGAGTTGGGTTATTAGTAGCTTGGTTGGTGCTTTGAGGAACTTGCCTCCACAAATTAACCATGTCATTGGTCAATAACTGGGCCATTTGCTACAAATTGGCCACCTCTAGGTTCATAGTAGCATTATGTCTATTTATGATTTATGGTAGTGGGTTAGCTCTTGGGTCAACAACATTTAGATTCATAGGAATAATAGGGTGTGTTGGGTTATGGGTATGGTTAGTAGGTGTATGATTATTTATAAATGATGGGATATCATGTTGATTTTTATTAGGAACATCATAAGCACTTGAATTATCAATGGTATTAGTATTGTATGCAACAAAAACAAGTATATGTTTTGTAGGCTATGGAAATACATGACTTGGAAACACATATGGCTGATTATTAAGCATGTGTTTCAAGGGAATTATATTATAGACTAGATTTGGACTTGAGTACATATCCCTTGCGATTGGATTCATTTGTGGAATGATATACATGAGAGCTTGGTTGACCATGTGAATATGACTATATGCACCTTGTTGTCATAATGAGGGTGATGGACCAACACCATATCCTTGAGGCACCATTCATTGTTCAATACTAACATCTTCATTGTAGGTTAAAGATAAATATGTGAGTGTTTCTAGATTTATTATAAGAAACACAGAATTCATCAGATTTAGAGCTCTTAGATATGTATGAATGGCATCAAGTTATGTCTATGTATAGGGTTTTTTCAAATTTTTATACAATTTATGGAAATGAGTAATGAAAACACACATGGGCTTATTTGGTTCCCTATGGGCAGCTACAAATTGATGGTATAAAATTACATGATCTATTGCTACTCTAAAATGGTTAACATATAAAATATAAATATTATTCTAAGAGGTAATGGATCCATCTAAGAGACCAATGTTCCAACCATATGTTGATTCATCTAAAGTGTAGGGTAACAACTTATAGGAGGCATCTTCATGTAGAATCTAAGTTTAGATTAAGGTGTATTTACAAGTTTGGATATGTTCCTTTATTGTTATTATTCCTCTATGAATATACCTTAAATATAATTTCTTAGGTTTTCTAGGTAAGTCATGCATAGGTCATGGGATATTCACAGGACAACTACTTCCTCTAAACCATTTAGGATTAGCCATTGGTGGGTTCTGAGGAGAAACAAAAGGGTTAAGGAAAGGGACAACAGTTTTAGGGGAGATACTTGCTAAATATATCTATCAAGTTTTGTAATTTGCTTTATTAGTTCTATCTATTTTATGCTCTATGAGGTGAAATAACTCAAATTCACCCTCATCATACTTTGACCTCATAGTTATTCTCATGTTTTCTAGTTTTAAAACATATAACATCTTAGTTTAAGTAAGTTTTCTAAAATGTCAGAGACATCCCACATTCTATCACCAATCTATTAATGGAATTTTTATCACACTATTGACCAAATTTTGGCCCTTCGGGTCAAAATTGGGTACCCCTATTGGAAAGCTTAACTAGTATGTAGATTTTCTTTGGAAGAAGTGTTTTTTGACAAAGCCTACAATAAATGTGCAAGTCTAATTCTTTCAAAAAGTTTGTTTTTGATCTTTTGCTAAGCCTTTGCATAGTAATCCTTTTGGGTCTTTTGTTTTTGACTAAATGTTATTTCTTTCAAACTTTTCATTCGGCTAAGTGCCAAAAAATTTCAAATAATTTGTCTGAGATAAATTTCTTGAAGATGAAGACTAATTTATTCAAGAAAATTATCCCCACAATTTCCTTGAAGGACCTTTTTAGGATAAGGGATCATTTTAAAAAAATTTGAAGGCTAGTTTATAATTTTTGAAGGGCACTTTAATTTTTTTGAAGGGCAGTTCAGTTTTTTCAAAGGGCACTTCAATTTTTTCTGAAGGTCATTTGTAGGAAGGCCAAAAGGTACTTACAAAAAAATTGAAGGGCACTTAAACTTTCCTAGAGGGTCATTTACAAATTTCCAAAGCATGATTTCTTTCATCTGAAGAACTATTTCCTTCAACCAAAGGGAAAAAATACAAAAGTTTGAAGGGCCAAATGGAAATTCTGAAGGAATTCTTTCAGAAAGACTATCTAAAGAACTCTCTTAGAAAACTTGTTTACATTGAAAGGAGGTCAAAGCCCAATTTTTTTGGACATTTTATCTGATATAAAGGAAACAAAAGGCCCAAAAGATTGTTTCAATAAAATTATCAACAGGAATTTCCAAGAAAAATTCTGAGGAATAAATTCTTTCAAGAGAAGTCCAAGGGAAACAAGAAGTCCAAGGGAAATAAAAGTCTAAAGAAAATACCTGAAGGATGATGGCCAACAAAACATCAGTTTTAAACTATGGAAAATAGTTGTTGGAGTCAAAAAAGCTTAGTAGGAACTTGAAGACAAATGTTTAAGTAATAAATGGTAGGATCCTAAGCATCTAATGTAGATAAAATAAGTACAAAATACATAGGTCGACGATTCAAGTTATCACTGGTAGCTGACCCAAATCAAGAAGCTTCCATGAAATCAACAAACATAGGTGTTTATATGATATCTATTAGTTAGGAGGAGCATTTTTTAATTATTGTTAGGTTGTGGAGCTAAAAGCTCCACTGATGCAAATAGGGGAGGAGGTTGCTGAGTGTCATAGTCACCGGCGTCGATTAGGCTGACCGACATCAGCCAGTAGTGGACAAGAATGCAACCAACGTCGGCAGGAGTCAGCCGGCATCGGTCACCTCTAGGCAGACAAGGACCGACATTGGTCGCCTGTGCAGTTGTGAAACTATCGATTGCTCGAACAGTTTGTTAATGAAGCGAGTGTTTGCATGTTAAGAGCTAATTTTATACTTGAAGCTGAAGATCTAATTATTGTAATTAGGTGTCTAATTATTGTTTACATGAGATCTATATAATAGACTCATGGGCTGTATTGTAAAAGAGTGCTAGTTTGAGTTGAGCAAAGTTAGTTCCTTCTGTGTGTGAAGTGAGCAAGGGTGTTCCTCCTAGTTCCATAGTAGTGCCAAGTGTGGGTGCTGGTTTTGAAGAATCAGAAGGGTTCTTCAGGTGTGTAGGATCTTGGTCAGTAGGTGTGCAAGGCCACATTTGGATATTTACATGGGTAAGTAAGATCATTGATCTATAGGTGTATGTGTGTGCATGGTCTAGGTTTGCAGGTGTGCAAAACCAAGTTGATTTGTAGGTGGAAGTAGAATCAAGGTGACAGCAACACAATAGGGAGCAAGATCAGGTAGGATCTACTTGGAGTACGGTGTGTACTCAGACATAGAGTAAAGAGGAAGGCAAGTTAGTTCCTTCCAAAGTAAGATCAGTTGAGTTGCAGGTTGTTGCAAGTTCAGGGGAGATCTACTTGAAGTATGATTGTGTACTTGGAGTGCGTGGAGCACTTGTGGAGTGCGTGGAGCACTTGGGTACTGGTAGTAGTGGATACTGACTGGTTGGAGGTGAACACCAACTCTGTGTTTGAGTTGTGTGTTGGGACCGTAAGAGAGAGAGCTTTGAGAAAAGAATTAATGTACACTTGAGGTGTGGGAAGCCTCTGAGAGGTGTGGAGAAGAAGTGGCATCTTCTTTATTGTATTCTTTTCTGGATGAGTATTAATACAATTGGGTATTGTCTCTCATATTCTGTGTTGTTTCTGATTTCTAGTTACTTGTGATTCTGGTTTAATTCCGCATGTAAGTTGCTTGTATATGATAATCAATTGTGCTTTCGTATTTCCCAAAAATTGTCACCATAAATTTTATTTCCTTTGAATAGTGCTATGTGTCAACTCTCCTATTTTTAGTTTTAAACATTCATGGATGGTCTCTGATGGAGGTAGTATCCTATGCCAATTCATAAGGTTTTATGCCATTTTTCACCATTCTTATGATTTTTTTGGACAAGTAGACCTCATAACATGGCATGACTCACCTCACCCCTCTTTCACATGCGATTGTAACTGATATCCCCAAGGTGACACATGTCTAAGCAACCTTTAGACTTCCTTTTCTTGATTTCTCTATCAAAGATATAAATATGCATTATTTTGGCTATTTGAGGAGACTCTACTGGTTATTGGGAAAACTCTAGCCAAATTTATACTCAAATAACTTTTGAAGAAATATACAAGTGTTTTTGCCACTCATATGTTGTAATATTGAGTAATGACTTGAATATTGTTGGTCTAGTCTAGTGAAAGATTATATTTTCTAGCTTGTACTCTTGATGGTCTACCAATTTATAGAAAGGAGATTGTTGTAGGTACTTTATAGTATTCTTTTCTAAGTTTAAATATATCCTAGAAGTGGTCCATGATTGTATCCCTCTTTGGAATAATTCATTCCCTTCCTAAGAATCATATACCTTCTTGAATCTAGCATATGAAACATTGATGCAGTAATGAATCTTGAGTTGTGAGTCTTGAATGAGAAACACCTTGTTTGTATTTAAGTAGTGGTTTCAGTCGATTGGGAGGACATTATACCTTGGTGCATCACCATTTTGTTTCTTATTTATTTTCTTTAACCCTTTTCATATACAATTGTTAAGTTAGAGAGAGAGATTTAAAGGTGCATCAAGGAGAGCTAGCCCCTTATCTAGAGATTCATTTCTCAATATTATCACCCACAACAAGAGTAATGTCTCCATGGTGCCACTTGGATGAGGATATTTAGGCATCTCCTCAAGGGTGCAAATCTAAGTGTCAAAATTTTTTGGCATGTCCGGTGGGATAATTTGTCCAAGGAGTTGAATAATTCTTAGTGTGTTCTTCAATCAATAAATTTTTTAGAGGCATTTCAAATAACACCAATGGTGACTCTAAGTTGAATCAACTGGTTAAACAGCCCTAGTGCATCAAGAAACTATATTTGGTATGTATAATTCCATTATTGAGCAGTATGGACCTTGTGTTCCTTCATATTGTTTTGATCAAGCTCATGTTGTTCATGGAATCACCTCAATTAAATCTCCTAATTATCCTTCTCCTAGTCAATCCAAGAGTGATAAGGTGATAATGTTGGATTTTGAGAAGCAAATGCTGGAGATAGATAGGTTAAATGAGTAGAATATGTATCATAAAGAGCTTATGTACAAGGAGGAGTGCTTGTTTAGGTAAGCTCAAGCCATGCAATCCATGAAGGAGAAACTAGTAATATGGAGGAGTCAATCCATTCAAGGAAACCAACCCTTTATACCTTTTTCCATCTTGAATCAGCCTTCTCCTATTTAAAAGGAACCCGTCTCTTGTACATCAAATGATTTCTATCAAATATCACTTGTTCACCAAAATAAAATGAGCCAAACTTCTAACCCATATAATGCATTAACTACTCTTGTTGTTAATCCTTTGCACCTAGCAATCCAACACCTAAGGACATTACAACAACCTTTTATGGAAACTAACTATTTCAATTCCTTAGATTGTGAGCCCTCTTTTGAAAGATGTCATCCTATTTCCTTTGGAAGACAACACATCCATCCTCAAGAAACCTCTTCTTTTCCATGTCAAACCTCTCATACTCCACCTTATCATTATGATGCATATAATCTCCAAGAAATACTCTTCCAAGAGAATCTAGCCAGGCAGATTGAAGAATTAGAGTCAAGAATGAGGTTGCTTAGTCAAGGTGTAATGGAAGGTTTAGACCAAATAGAAGATCCCATGTCTAAACACACCCCATCTATACCCATATAAGAGAGTTATCAAGATAAATCTGATGTGGATGGAGTGCTAGTAAAGTGGAAGGAAGATAATCAATTGATTTTATCCCAAGGTTTACTTTCTCTTCCTCATGACCTTCTCAAAGAACACCCCACTTCTCACTCCCAATTTGATTTTGAACTCACTAGTGCTCACTTCTTTTCAAAGTCCTCTCCTTCATCCCACACTCCATTTTCACTTCCTTCACCTTCCATTACCTTTCATACTCCAACTCCTACATTTCAAACTCATGAACCTATCCATTCACCCTTCAATTCATTCCCTTTTAAAGAGGAACCTATTTTGATGGAGGCAAGTGAGCAAGAAAAAATGCATTTTTTGGATAATCAAGAGACTATTATTAGTGATGATGAAGATGAAATCATTATAGTTACTCTCCATGATCATCATCATGTTGATCATCATCATGAACATGGGGTGGAAGGCATTATCGAAGATGAATAATGTAGTCAAATCATATTTCAAGAGGTGGTTGTTCTAGGAGGTTTTCATGAGAATAAGGTTGAATAAGTGACTCTTGAAAGTCACATGATTCAAGGAGAAGAAATAGGTCACACATACATGCAAATGTTATATCAATATGAAGATGATATTGACAAACTTCACTTGTTAATGTTGGATGGAGAATGTAAGCATGGTGAGCTCTCTTTCCCTTTGTTTGATGAACCTTCTTGTTGCTTTGATGAAGATAATGACTATGGCATGGGACCTAAGTTGAATGAGGTTTAAGATAATGTTTTTGATCATCTAAAGACTTTTTTTTGTGAATAATAAGGAGAGGGATCACATTGGTTTGATATAAGTATTGAGGAAGGAGTTCTTGAACAAGAAAATGATGATTTTTGGAATAAGTTAGAAAGATTTTACCTCAGCTCAAACATCACATCAGCCACCCTTCCCTAAGAGAGCCATGAGGAAGCAAGAGATTAGTTTGATAAGCTTCTCAAATATAGATAAAAGAATGAGTTGGTCTAGATACATACTAAGAGATCCATGAATCAAATGAGGCCTATAATGATGATATTATAGCCATCGATGCCTTGATGGACTACACCAACATGAAGGACCAACATGAAACATACCTCATAGATCAATATGAGTACATGGATGTGGAATATATGTTTGAACCTGATGCATTAGAATACATGACAATCAAGATGGCAAACAAGAAGGGTGAGTCACCAAGTTTTCACTCCAACAAATTACTTGGTTACCACTATGAGTTTTCTTGCCATGAAGGAGACCTAAGAAGTTCCCCCTTTGATCTAGGAGGAGGAAGAGCATACCTAGATAATTTTACATAATTAGTTTTCTTTATATTATGTTTGGTTCTCCTAAGTGCTTCATGGTACAGTGTGTTTGCTTTGGTCTTTGTGTGTGTTTGTTCTTTCCCTTGTGTGTTCTGGGATGGTAACTAGTTGTCTTGTTGATCAAGTTCTAAATCATGGCCAATGCATCCTTGTTTTAGTGTCCTTAGATGACTCCATGCCCAATAGACTAATTTATCTAATAGTCTGGTTAGTATAGTAGGCATACTACCCCTATGAGTCACCAATTTGTTGACCAAATTTCGGCCCTTCAAGTCAAAATTGGGTACCCCTATTGGAAAGCTTAACCAATACATAGATTTTATTCTAAAAAATTGTTCTTTGACAAAACCCACAAAAAATGTAAAAGTCTAATTCTTTCAAAAAGTTTTATTTTGGTCTTTTGCTAAGCCTTTGCATAGTAATCCTTTTGGGTCTTTTGTTTTTGACTAAGTGTTATTTCTTTTGGAATTTTCATTCAACCAAGTGCCAAATTTTTTTAGACAATTAATCCAAGATAGATTTTCTGAATATGAAGACTAATTCCTTCAGGAAAATTATCTACACAATTTCCCTGAAGGACATTTTTAGGCTAAGGGATCATTTTCAACTTTTTCGAAGGGTAGTTTACAATTTTTGAAGGACACTTCAGTTTTTTCGAAGGGCACTTCAATTTTTTCTAAGGGAATTTATAGGAAGGCCAAAAGGAACTTTACAAAAATTCTGAAGGGCACTTCAAATTTCCCAAAGGGTCATTTACATATTTCTAATGGACCATTTCTTTTGACTAACGGGCAAAAAGACAAAAGTTCGAAGGGCCAAATGGAAACTCTAAAGGAATTCTTTCAAAAAGATTGTCCAAGGAATTCTCTCAAAAAATGTATCTACATAGAAAGGAGGTAAAATCCCAATTCTTTCGAACATTTTATCTAATACAAAGAAAATAAAAGGCCCAAAATATTGTTCAAGAAAATTTTCCACATGAATTGCCAAGAAAAAGTCTGAGGAATAAATTCTTTCGAGAAAAGTATGAGGGAAACAAAAGTCTAAAGAAAATACCTGAAGGATGATGGCCCATAAAATGTCAATTTTAAACTACAAAAAATAGATATTGGAGTCAAAAAATCTTGGTGGGAACTTGAGGGAAAATGTAGAATTAACAAATGGCAGGATCATGAGCATCTGGTGTAGACAAAATAAGCAAAAAATAGAGAGGTTGATGGTTCAGGTTATTGCTAGCAGTTGACCCAAATAAGGAGCTTACAAGAAATCAAAAAACATAGGTGTCCAAAGGATAGCTAGCAATTAGAAGTATTTTATAATTGTCATCATGAGTTATATTTCCTTAAAACAGTGTTATGTGTTGACTCTCTTGTTTTTAGTTACAAATGTTTATGGATGGTCTTTGATGGAGGCAGTTTCATGCATCAATTTTGAAGGTTTTATGCCACTTTTCACCATTATTATTACTTGTTTTGGATAATTAGACATCTTAACATGGCATGACTCACCTCACCCCTCTTTCACATGCAATTATAACTGATATCCTCAAGATAACACATGTTCGAGTGACCTTTGGACTTCCTTTGCTTGATTTCTCTCTCAAAGCTATAAATATGCATTCTTTTGGCTATTTAAGGAGCCTATGATGGTTATTGGGAAAACTCTAGCTATATTTGTACTCGAAGAACTCTTGAATAAAAATATAAGTGTTGTTTCCACTCATATGTTTTAATATAAAGTAATGACTTGAACCTTGTTGGTCTAGTCTAGTGAAAGATTTCCTTTTCTAACTTGTGCTCTTGACGGTCTACCAATTTGCAGAAAGGAGATTGTTGTAGGTCTTTGCTAGTATTATTTTCTAAGTGTAGATATATCCTATAAGTGGACTATGATTGTATCCCTCTTTATAATCATTCATTCCCTTCGTAAGAATCATATAAATTCTTCAATCTAGCATATGAAACATTGATGCTTAATGAATCCTGAGTTGTGAGTCTTGCATGAGAAACACCTTATTTGTCTCTAAGTAGTGGTTTCAGTCAATTGGGAGGACATTATACATTGTTGCATCATCATTTGGTTTCTCAGTTGTTTTCCTTCCCTTTTCATATACAATTGTTAAGTTAGAGAGAGATCTTTAAAGGTGTATCAATGGGAGCTAACCCGTTATCTAGAGATTCATTTCTCAATATTGTCACCCATAGAAAGAGAAATGTCTCCATGGTGCCACTTGGATAAGGATATTTAGGCATCTCCTCAAGGGTACAAATCCAAGTGTCAACACACACCAACTTAGAGGGATGAGGACCATATAACCTCTCTTGTAAATAAATCAAAATAAATCCCCAAGGTCTATATCTACTAGGTCATGTAGGATTATATCTCACTTAGTTGGTCATTGTAAACTATTTCATACAAGGGGTATTTGTTGGTTTAAACTTCAAATTCATAGTACATATTTAATAATAAATTTTTAGCTAACTAGTAATTTCCCATCATTAAGTGAATTCAAAAATGCATAAATAATGATAAGAAATGAACATGCAATCTAGATAAGTCTTGAATAACTGATTGCAATTAAAACTACTCTAAAACTAACTTAATAGTGGTTTTAAAAATATCAAAAGAGAGAGGGCAGGGAGAAATAGAAGATGAGCCTACTTTTTAGAGGAAATAAATATGTTTCTATTGAGTAGACAAACCCTTTGAAAATACCAAACTCTATTTGGCCAACATAACATAACCAAAAGATAAAGATGATGCAGGAATCTATGGACAAGTTAAATAAGCAAATAGAAGCAAATAAATCCACCATATACATGTGCATTCAATGATATCACTTCATAAAGATTTAAAAATTAAGATAATTCATGAAACATTAATTAATATTCATCACATAATCAGGGGAATACAAAACTAAGTCTAGACAACCTTTGCTCACACAAAAGAAAAGCTAATTAAGAAAGCAATAAAAACATAATGGAAATGGGTAAAGAAACTTGGTCTTATGTATAAATAATTATGTTTTACTATTTGATCAAATATCCAATCCTTATTTAATCAAAGATCTAGTCTTTTATAGGCAATGCAAGTCCCTTGGGTCATTACTTGGGCCACTATCTGGTGGTTACAAGAATTCAATGAGGTGAATCCACTTAAAACCAAATTTTAATTAGTTCCCACTCAATCTAAAGGTCATAAATATTGGAGGCCATGCCAACTGGACTTGAATTGAATTTGGGGTGGTCTAATATCACTAATATCTTCTTGCGATAGTCAATTAGTCATGTTCTATGTAGTAGAGACCACACCTCATTTAAAGAAATATTTGTCCTTTATATGTTCTTAATTCAATCCTAATGTGCATGTCATGACTTGATTCAATGACACCATATAATTCATATTTAATTTTACTTTTTTAATTATTTTGCCACTAAAAGACAAGTCATAATTTGACTATGCAGGTTAGATTCAACATGTCATCTATTATCAATTTTGATAGTTTTTATGTGTGAAATGATCATCAAATTTAATTTATGTATATACTTACAAGGATACTAACATGTCCTTTATTTTTAGGTTTGTGACACATGGCTAATCCCTACTCAATCACTACTCAATTGGGGCTTAGTATATATTGATTACTCTACAAATCTGGTGAGATTAAATTTCACCAGATGGCATCATCTTGCTCAATTGAGAGCTTGACTATGGGTTCCAACTACATGGATCACTTCTAGGCGAAGGTGAAATGGGACTTCACCATGTGGCATCATCTTTCTTATTTTTTTAATCTTCTAACTACCCAAATGATATTAACCATCCCAGGTTTATGGTGAAGTATGATTTTTCCATGTGGCATCATCCTATTCACCATAAGTTCTTAGGTAGGCTCAATGTTCAAAGTGATTTTGGGAAATGAAAGGGTGATATCTTGATACTTATTATCATCTCACTTCTCTAAGATGTCATGGTCATGGCTCAATGATCTAAAGGCCATAAAGAAGTGAGAATGAGATAGGTGGCTTCATCCAATTCATTTGAAAGTTTGAGGATTAGGTTCAAATGTTAGGAGACCCTAATATTACGGTGTTATAAGATCTCGATAAGTGGCATATCTCAGTCATTTTATGCTTAATTTTGTGTTTGATATGCAATGACTATCCTACGGATGTGGGGAAACTAGATCCTGATACTTGGTAGCACCCTGTTTATCCAAGGCCTTACTATGAATTCAAAGTGTCCTAACTATATTAGGGTCACATATAAGTAGGATTTCACCACGTGGCATCATCCTATTTATTATAAGCCTCACGATTTTGGGCTTGAGGATCTAAATGCTCCAATTAAGTGTGGAAGATAGATCATGAAACTTGGAAACATCTCACTTATCTAGGAGGTTGGTGACTTAGTAGGATTATTGAGAGGGATCAAAGAAGCAAATTAATGAGATTGAGATACTTGGCAATGACTCACCTACCTGAGAGCTCATTGGATTGTTGATAATCGAATATGTCCCAAAATTTTCAAGTAAGTGATCAAGTGGAAACTCCTCACTTGTCTAAGGCTCACGAGTCCAAAAATTTGACTAAGTCTAAAAGCCTGCAAGAAAATAGAGTAGAGGTTAGTCCCTTTTGAATTCAAATGAAAATGGCTAAGAGTTTCAAATCCAAAAATAAAGGCAAAAGATAGACAAGTAGGCAAATAAAAACAACCATTTTGTCAAACTTAAATATAATTTTAGCCCATTATATATAAAGTGGCTACGTCAAAGAATAAAAACAATATAAAGACTTATCTAATTAATCTGAAATAATGTAATAAATGGAACCTACAAGAAAATAAAGTAGTGGTTAGTCCCTTTTAAATTCAAATGAAAATGGCTAAGATTTTTAAAGCCAAAAATATAGGCAAAAGGTAGACAAGTAGGCAAATAAAAACAACCATTTTGTCAAACTTAAATATAATTTTAGCCCATTATATATAAAGTGGCTAAGTCAGAGAATAAAAACAATATAAACACTTATCTAATTAACCTAAAATAATGTAAAAAATGGACCGAAATGCAAAGAAAGGAATGCAAACAAAAAAACTCTGAGATAGTTGATAACTTGCCTAATTTTAAATTAGATTTTACCAAAGGAAAATTTTGAAAGCGTTTCAAAATAACCAAAATTATTTAAACTTAGATAAATTTAGATATTTATATCAATGAATTCCTAAATACAAATTTTAGAACAAATAACACAATATTCTCTTTCAAACTTGGTTAAAACAATGAAGCTAGCTTAAAATTCAAGCATCGCATCTAAGAACTTTCTCACATTCAAATTGACAATTTGAATTGGGGTAAGGCCATCAAACTCCATTAAAATAAAAGACTAGACTCCGGTTATATCATTTTGGTATATGAAATTAGGGAATGTTGTGTAATCAAAAACACAAATGACACATGGGCATACAAAATTTAAATTTGACAGTCATTCAGCCCGTCAATGTCAAAAGCTGGCTTTGTTGAGAAATAAAATAAATCAAATCTCATCGAGCGGTGACACACTGCCATGTAGTAAAAAATGCTTAGAAAAAGCAAAAAATTAAATCGTGATAGATGAATGTAAAAATATATATTTGGCAGTTATCCGACCCTGTCAAGATCATCAAAACTTGAGAATGGACTGTGTGACTAATCTACCTTGCAAAGCTAAATATCGCTTGTCTCATAATGTAAAAATGATCACAAATTCCATAATTGACACTATCATTAAATTGATTCAATGTGTGTGTATTGGGGTTGAGCAAAGATGATAAAGGAACAAAATATCACCTTAATCAAGCATGGCTTCTATTGCATAAAGTCTGGTCACTTGAGTGCCTTTATAGATTTTGATGAATTTTAGCACCTAGAATTCAATTTGAATTCAATAAGTATGGACCTAACATTGATGACATTGGGATGAGAAGGATCCTTATTAACCCTGAACTCAAGTGGATTTTTCCCTTTTAATTCCTGCAACCACTTGGCGGTTGGCTGAGTAATGACTTCATAGACTGAAATTATCAACATAAAACCAACTCTCGAGAAGAATAAAGATTGGTTTTTTTAATAACTGATAGAATATATATAGATAGGAGATCATGCAGTCTTGTCCCTTTTCATTTATGTATTTACCTAAATTCTTAGTTAGATTTCTCCCTTGTATGATTCGAGTCTATTCGGACACATTTCTATAATTCACCTAAGTATTTTATCGATATCTATTAGTGATTCATGAATTATCTTCTATTTTACATATTTGTGAATTTATATACATTAATTTCATGTGTATACGGTGGCTTTTTTTTCCTTTTTTTCTCATAATTAACATTTTCCCCAAACTCTTGCATCGTCTTTGTTCCTGGTTGTGTAATGTTGGTCATGCAAAGACTAATTTCTCAAGAGATTTATCTACTCAATAGAGTTAGATATGTATTATATAAAAATAAGGCTCATTTTTATTTCTCTCTATCTTTTATATTTTGATTTTTTTTATAAACCCATGTATATTAGCTTTAGATCAATCTGAATCGCAATCAATATCTTCAAATTTTATCTATATTTCATAATCTTGTTCATCATTATTTATACATTATTTAATCCAATTGATAAAATGATAAGTCTTAATCAACTATGATCATTCTATTTAAATCTAATGTGTTGATTCCTTTTGATCAAATTAGTTAAAAAATATTTCATATTGTTTAAGCTTTAAACCAGTAGACCCCTTGACCAAAATAGTAATCACATCAGCCATTGAGATATCTAGTATGTTATGACATGGTAGATATAGACCTTGGGGATATATTTGTTTCCTTTTAGGAGGGGTAGAGGGAAAATTACCCATTTGTATACCACTTTTTTTGGTATGTGTAAATAAAACATCAATAATATTTTATTTGTGTAATGATCACTTTTGTGATGATCTCTCAACTCTCGATATAAAAAAAGATCGATAGTTTGTCTTTGCACCTCGGGTGAGTGCTTAAGTGATAATTCAACATATGAAGTGATATTTTTTTACCCTTGAAAGTGGAGGAGTAAGGTTCATGAAGAGAAAAATATTAACCCATAAATCTATTTCAAACCATGTTAATTTTTTAAATAGCAAGTCTAATATGGCACTGCAGCTACTTTTTGCTATGACACATGACACACAACATCCAAAAAAATGGTCTTGACCATGATCTGAAGTAAAAATATAGTAATTTTAACTTGTTGAAGGCATAAATACATTCATTTATTAATATATTTGACATCTTAACCAAACCATGTACTTACATGTTAGGCTAATTTAACCTAAAAATTTATAATAATAAATATGCATTAATTATGATCAAGGTTCATAGTTTCTCCCTCAATCCCATCACAGGATGATAATTATAATTTAAATATTTTTTATCTTCAAATGGTTTTTCAATTATCCCACACATACTCCCCTTCCTCCTTTGATGAGGGATTGTGATGATAATTAGAAAAAATCCATCGGGGAGAGAGTGGAACCTCTCACAACCTTGAGTCTGAGGCATAGGAAATTGACTCAAAATGAGATTGTGAATTTGGTATAGTCTCTTCAGTGTTGGAATTAACAATATAAGTTTTTGGTATAATATAAATTAATGACAAGGTAGTGAAGTTTGCCAAGGAAGGAGTAATAGGGATTTGGAGGAGACAATCATAGTTTGAATTTCAAATTTCTCAATTAAACTCATGGATTCATTTGAGTCATCATAAGTACACCCTTCATCTTCTTTAAAATTTTGGCATGGCTTAATGCAATCCAAGTCCCTCTCCTTTCTAGTCTAGGGTCACTCTTACTTTTACCTACACTACTCCTCTTTCTAATCCTACATTGTATAGGCAGATGGTTAGAAGTCTTGTGTAATTAACCCATAATCCCTCCAATATTTATTTTAAAGTAGGGACTGCATCTCAATTTGCACATGCTCCTCATGATAGTCACTAGTAGGATACCAAAAGTATTTTATAACATCTGCAGGGCACTTCCCACTTTGGATTACACTACACCAGAGGTTATACTCAGTTGGATGGTTATACTAATTCAGATTGGGCAAATTCTATTTATGACAGGCATTCCACTTCTAGCTACATTTTTATCTTGGTTCTTCTCCAGTTTCTTGGGCTTGTAAGAAGTAGCAAGTTATTTCACTTTCATCTATAGAGGTAGAGTACATAGAAACAATTACAATAAATTAATAGGTTTTTTGGCTTTATCAGTTATTGATAGAGTTTGGCTTCATACAGGATTCACCTATTGTACTTTGGTGTGATAACCAAAGGTAAATTCACATTTCTTGCAAACCTTTCAAACCAGGCATATTGAGAATCACATGCACTTCATTATTCATCACATTTAGGATGGATTTCTTTGTTTAGAGTAATTTTTGACTCAACAACAAGTTGCTAACATATTTATGAATCCTTTTGCATCACTTGGTTACCTTGAGTTGCATGGCATGTTTGGGGTTCAAAAAAAAATCCTTGGGGGGGTGTTCATGAGGACATCTTCTTCTTCACTACTTCATGGATATATTGTACACGAGTACCTAATTAGACCTTATTATTGAGACTCATACTATGGATATGCCACTTTATTTTTGGTTATTTTTATCCCCTAGCTTCACTTTAGGGGGGGGGGGGGGGTATTAGAGTACGTTATTTACCTAAGCTCATGTTTCATAGGTGCTTTATTTTTTATAAGCACTATTATGTTTTCCCACCCACTTAGGTGTGGATATTTATTGTTTTTTCTATTTTAAGTATAGTGGGTTTATACCCCAAGGTTATCTTTTACCTTGATATTATGGCTATGATTGATCTTCCCTACTTATATAATCAAGGAAATTTCATTGTATTTCCATGAAGTTTTGGAGATATTATATGATATTGCTTTTCATTTTTGCATATCAATTTACAAGTCTATGTTGTCACATTCTTCTTGTGATGTTTTTGTTGTTAATATTTGAGACTTTGTGGCTTGGAATGTTTTGTTTTTCATTCCTTTCATTCTCTAAAAATGTATACCAAGTTTTGCCAACAAATCTTGAATCCAAAATGATATATATAGGCAACCCAAAGTGAACCCACACATTAGCCAAAAATAAATCACCTGCATCATTGCCTTAAGGGTCCTTTTATAAGGAATAAGAGTGCACATCTTATTAAACCATTCCAAAACTTTTTAAAAAAATATAAGTTTCCCTTATTTGACATAGGAAACCCACTGAAATAACCCATGGAAATGATTTCCCATGGCCTAGAAGGAACTAATAATGGCATATACAAACCCAAATTCCTATTACTAGGCTTGATTTTACTACTCAAAACACATCCTCTTATAAACTTAGTAGTATCAAACTGTATATTTAGATAACAAACATATCTTTGTAAATGTGCCATTTTCTTTATAAATCAAAAATTTCCTGCAACTCTTAAAGTATGTGCTTCTCTTATTAGTTGTACTCTTTCTCCTTAAGGCACACAAATCTTACTCATTTTTTAGAACGACTTATCTTAAAGATAATAATCCTCCTTGGGCTTAAAACCTACACATTGGGGCCTCTTTATTCAATAAACACTTTCCCAAAATTTACATCATGCTCATATCATTTTACATAAGATTCACGCACAAAAGGTTAAATAAGGGTTATGGTGCCCATATATAAAATCAAAGGAAGTCTTAATAACAAGTCCACTAACTTGTTAGTCACACCTTTATTATACTTGATAACCCGGTGAAATATTTTTAAGAAACATATCCATTTATAATGTATATCTTGTATAATTTTAGTTTTTATTGCAAATATTAGAGAGGTCAGTGGTCCATATGAATCATGGTTTCCTTACCCATTAGATAGTGCTTCCATTTATTGATTACATGAATAAGAGAATACAGTTATTTATCATATGTATAATAATTAAGACTTTCATGATGAAATAAATCTAAATGGTAACATCCAATACTTCCCTCTTTTTAACAGGGCATCCCCCATAGCATAGTTACTCTCATTTATTTATATCTCAAAAAAATGTTGCAAATTAGGTAAATCTAAAACTAGATCATTACTAGTCTTATGTTTAAACTCAACAAATGCATCTTGTTATTTATTACTCCAAGTAAAATAATTACCCATTTTTGTAATGACATGAAGAGATGCTTCTATGGAATAGAAATCCTTAATGAAATTCCTCAAATATTAAACTACACCTTAAAAACTTCTTATTTTGGTCACATTGGAAGGCATATTCCAATTCAAGATGGCATTTACCTTTTCCAAATCAATTTTTAATTTTCCATTTCCAACCACATGTCTCATATAGATAAGTGGTCATTGTGCAAACTCTCATTTATTTTCATTCAACAATGACTATTTCTCCTCTAAAAATTACAAAACTTGGTTTGAATGAATTATATATTCATCATAAGTTCTTTGAAAAATATAGTATCATCAAAATAAATAATTAATAAAATATATAAATGGTTTGAATAAATCATTCATCAACCACATGAAAAGATTCATTGTGTTGCACAACACGAAAGGTAATACCAACCATTCATATAACCCTTTCTTTGTCTTGAATGTTATCTTCCATATGTCATATTTTTAATCCTTACTTGGTGATACATGGATCTTAAATATAATTTATCAAAGTACTTGGTAAGTTGGATTTTATCTAAAAGATCATCAATCTATGGAATATGGCATCTATTCTTTATAGTTATCTTATTGAGTGCTTTATAATCAACACATGTCCTTCATGAACCATATTTATTAGTTACTAAAATAATTGGATAAGTACTAGGAAGGAATATGCCTTGATTAATCAAATATTTTAACTAGTGTTTTACCTCTTTTGCATCTACCAAGGACTGTTGATAGAGACCCAAATTTGGTAGAGGTCAATCCAGTAGCAACTAACTTTCATGCTCAATAGACCTCATGGGTGGCATATTTGTGAGATCTTGAAAACTTTAATAAAGTGATGTACTAACTATTCCTTTATTATCTACTCTTTGTTGTTAAAAATGTTACAATAGGTCTTATGTGAAGCCACTTATGAATCTTGTATATCTCTTAAAAGAAGTAAAGTAAACATCCACTAGGATTAATCGACGTTTTAGATTTAGACAAATATACCAAGGAGATCTTCAAGTTGCATTCATAGGATTCAATGATGTAACTCTTTCCATCCTTAAATAGATCTTTGCATGATTATGTAAGTGTTGCCAAACATTTTACCACACATGTCAAAAGGCACAACAACAACTATGACTTCATTAGTGAAATGTTTATCAATACCAAATGTGGCCTTGCATTGTTTTATCACCTTTAACTCTACTCCTTGAATTACCCAACCCAAAACATATGGATAAGTATTATTTTAATTTTATAACCTTAATTTACCCACTAACTCCTTATTGAATTTTACTAAGATCAAGAATAAAAAAGATCCATCTACTTTAGTTTTCTTAATTTTAACGTTAACATGAAAATGCTTTATAAGTTTACCTTGACATTAAGCACTATTTCTACCTAAACATGCCTCTTTTTAAATATAGGTAAAACAAAATGTCTCATCCACATTAGAATTACACCCAACTTCTTTCCCTTCGGATGAAGTCAAAGCCTTATTTTTATTCTTTCCTTTGAAAAGATGCAATTTTGGATGAAACAAGTCTCTTCTAAATGACTATTAGCATCATAGTGCCATTACACTTACCTTTCCATTTACCTTACCCTTTTTGCTTAGAACCATCTTCTTGAATTGGTATGTTTGAAGAGGTAGATGGACACTTCTTTTAATCAACCTCTAAGTACTGAGCTTGATAACAAGCCTCACCTATATCCATAGGCTTGTCCAAGAGCATGGGTATTATTACATGAATATCGAGACTACCTACATACTTCATCAGGATGTCACGGTTTACTATGTCATTGTTCATTTGGGTTGTCTTCTTACAAAATTCACTAGTATACTCTTGCACACTTTGGCCTTGATTTTTTCCTAATATATTTCAAATACACAGACCTCTCTTCCTCATAATAGATAGGATAAAACATTTTATTAATTAGAATTCTAAATTCATCCCACTTAATAATTGGAAGAAGCTTTTCTAAAACCAAGGTAATTACTTAAATTTCAAACAAATTTAAATCATGATTGGTTAATTTTAACCTTATAAAAAAATTAGTTGACTCTCATTAATCTAATACAAACTAAAATATACTTCAAGTTGGGATATCTAATAGCCTAGCTTCTCTGTATTCACTTCTCTTTTTTAAAGTTGAATCTCAATCTTTTCTTCAACTTTAAATGGTGGAGTTTGGTTGGTATGGGGCATTCCTTCCACCAACTCATGATAATAATCGCATCACTTACTTTTGGAGCTTCTATATAAATTCATAGCTTCACCTTGAGAATCCACATAATATACTCCAACTTATCAAGCTCATCTATCTTGCTCATGGATAGAGAGATTTTAACAACATCTTCTTCCAATTTTTTGAATTGCTCTTCATCAAACAAAGGTACTTCTTTACCAAGATGATCCATGCCTCTAATTTATCTATTCAACTTCCTTATGGAAATATTTTTCTAAAGGGTAACTAGGATACCTTCACCACTAGCACTTTTTTCTCTAATGAAAGGCATAAAATGACAAAAATAATCACTCCAAAACCATGCTATAATGAAAAAACCATCTATGATACCAATCTGATCCATAATCATGTGGAGATTCCACTGCAAATTCATTAATACAAATCCTTTACTATGACTAATAAACTTGGTTAACAATGTTTATTGTTATGTACCTAATGTGTACCATTATGGTGTTATAAACTGAGTTTAAATAATTTTGGAATGTAAAAGAAGTAAACACAAATATTCAATAAAAAAATACTGAATCCACACACATCATAAGAGAGACAAAAAATAACTTGGAGAAACTCAATGGTAAAAAACTCCAAAAGAGAGAGTGGATTCCTCTTCTTGCTACTATCTCTTTCTCAATTACATTGGAATGCCATTAGTGGTCTTCATAAACAACCTTTACAATATAAATTTTCCAAAGCCAATAAATAAGGCTACTTTATTGCATACACTCTTCCTTTACACACAACTCAACACAAACACCGATTTAACCACCTAAACACTTTTATAAGAACATCAACTATGTATATGGAGAACCACTTCTTTTATTCATGCCCAAACACTAGTTAATCACTTAATGTTTGATTCCTCTACCCTCTAAAAAATCCCATATATATGCAGTCAGGAAGATAACAACCAAAGGAGTTAAAATGAACAAGTTATGGAAGTGGGAACATTTATGACAATTATTATAGTTTTTTTTCTAGTAGGAAAAAATGTTGCTCTGTGCAAGTTGAAACTGTCACCTACATGAACCGAAGGATTCACAACCACTAGGGTGGTTATGAAACTGATAGCTTTGACATCATTTCTTGCATTAATTAGTAGTTTCACTAACTTTAACGAAACATGTATTTGTGTTAACAGGGACCTACTAGCATCTTCTTATCTAGGATGTCTGAATCATCTTAGACCTAATTTTGTCTCTACAAACCCCCTATACTTTATGATCAACCTCTTGACTTGAGAATATATGGAAAACAATTATTTAGGAAGTGTAACAAATGATCCAAGTGATATATTTATATATTAGAGAATAGTGGAAGTAGAATAGCTAACATAATTAACATATTAGATCTGAAATTCAAATTAGATTATTTTGTTAAGATCTTGGGATAAATCAGTTTCACTTAGTAAGTAAAGTATAATTTTATTTTATTATAGCATATAAAATTCCATAAGGCTTTAATGAAATGATCAATAAAAACTTAATGAGGGAGAGGTAAACTAATAAATTCATAATCCAAACTCAAATTTTAATTTTTTTTTGTCGAAAATGAAAATCCTAAATCCATAAATAAATCATACGGAGTGATCTCTCAATAAACCACAAGCCATGTTGGATAATGGTCACAAAATTCTCAAGAATATTAAAACTAAAATGAGAAATAGCCTTGGAAATGTTTTGAATATTTTGAGCTTTCTATATGGTGTTTCGAAACAATTTATACTTAGCTCTTAAATTTCATTTTTCATGTAATATTATCTTATGACATAATTAAAGTAAAAAATTCAATTCATATAGAAGTATTTTAAAATTTAAGTATTTGAGGTATAATATTATGTATTATTTTAGGAAGAGGCTCAATATGTTGTGGAATACTTTCAGAGTAAACTTTTAAACCTTTTTAGATACCATGACTTGCATATTTTTTTTATAATAATTGTCATAATTTTATGACACTAATTGTAAAGAGGCCATTAACTAAATAAATATCTGAAGAAAGACTAAATACACAATTAATGTATATATCACTAATGATCATATAAAATTATTTTTTATTGAAGTTACAGTGTGACACATGAAAAACTCAAAACTCTAATAAAACGAATACAAGTCACTACAAAATCATGTAAACAAAACAAAATTTAATATTTTAAAATAGATAATATAATAGATTTATTATTTAGAAACTTCAAAAATGTTTTTGGATATTCTTCACTTGGTAAGCTAGGTGCATGGATTCTTCATTTCCAAACTATTTCTCAAGGCATGGAGATTCCCATCATCCTCTTAAAATAATGTTTTTGTTATACCTAAAATTAAAAGAGGATGCACACAACGCCACCATTAATACTTAGAGGATGCACTATTTTAAGTTAGTTTTGTGGCATACTAAATCGCTATTTTTTTAAACTGCTTTACAGGGATATCTTAAGTGATGATTTGATTCATCATTAGGAAGTAGTAACTCTTATCAATCATATATAATAAATTTATATTAAAAGAAAAAAATTAAAATAATAATTAATTATTATAATATTGATTAAATATTATAATTAATTGATTGTAAATAATAAGTGTTTATTTTTTAAAGTGAAAGTTTTTATAGACAATTGAAACTTAAATTTTTAATTTTAATTAAATTTAAATAATGTATGAGTATTTGAATAAATTTTCTTAATCAATAAATTTTTAATAATATTTTTTTATTACATATATTGTTGTGTTATATGTTTAAGGGTATTAAATTGAATCATTGAATAACATAGAATGCTAACATTTTTATTTATAGGTGTCATAACCAATTAAGATATAAAGAATTATGTGTGGGAAAAGTTTAAAATAAACATGTGGATAAAGTAGATAGGGATGAAAAAACCCTACTACATGACCAAGTTCAACTTTATTTCTAAGCATGATCAAAAAATTTGCATGGGAATAAAAATTAAATGGAGAATGAAGATGCTCATAGAACCGGGTCACATCAACTTTGATGTAAGACGGATAAGTGAAAGATCCCAAAAAAAAAGTAGGAAGAGAGGATATGTCCTATGTGTACATCAAGTATGGTTGAGACGAAATGATGCTATCTCATAAAATGCTCCGTTTATGACGATATCCGAACTAAAAACTCGAATAGCTTACATGGGGTATCCATATTCAATATATGCAAGGTTGTGAATATTGATAGAAAGAGAGAATTTTTGGTCAAAATCCACAATAAAAAAAATGAACATTCAAAAACGATATGTTTTCTAGTTTGAAGTATCATAAACTATTTTTGATCTCGAAGATATTATTAAAATATCTCTCTCTCTCACTAAATAATCTATCTCTCTCGCTAAATAATCACGAGTAAAAAGACATCCACACCATCACTCCGATAAAATATGGGCCCACCCTTATCACAATTAACATGCTCTTAGATCTATATGATGGACCCACATTCAATTATATCCGTTACTTTGCATTGTTGTGTACGTTTTATTCCGCGTGGCATCCGTTCTTTTCTTTAAAAGCGAGAAAAAAAATGATTGATCTTTGAAAAAAGTTGCATAAAGTAATTTTTAGCGTGTACTCGCTTTTATTCTGTGCTGTGCTTAACACGGCAAGGGAAGTTAACACCCACGACAAGTCTGGCTTTTTCGATAGCTTGTTAAACACCTGCCTGTTTACCTACTTAAGAGAGAAGCGCCATTATCAATTTCCACAAGTTTCTTACCCTAATCTAGAAGAAAAAACCATGGAGTGTTCGGACGAGTCATTGCAAACAGTTGCTCAAAATGCCCCCATCACTTCCATCCGCAGATTGAATTCTGAATTGGACACTCAAATACCAAAACCATGTTTGCATTTATCGGCTTTTTTTCCAGGATTGGATTGATTAGTGGATACGTATTTGATGCGAGTTAGCATTTACAGATTGGAAATTTGTGTTAATGGCATTTTGTTGTGTGTAGATCTGGCAAGAGCATTGGTTGCCGTGGATCCGAACTGTATAAACGGATCCAGAGATCACCAGCACAATAACATGACCGTTCTTCAACAGCATGTATCATTTTTCGACCGAAACAAGGATGGGATAATTTATCCATGGGAAACTTACCAAGGTGAGCGATCCTCCTGTTTAGTTACGTTTTTCTTGTTTCAAAAATTTATGTTCATGTTATGTAGGGCATAAAACTCTACTATCCTAGTTTGTTGTCTTTTTTATGTTCTGTTTCCTGATCTTGTAGCTGAATTAAACCCTAAATACATGAGACGATATCACATGTAACTTTAAGGTAAGGGTTTCATGATTTTCAAAATTTTGTGTAATAAATTTGTTTGGAAACAAATATACAACTAGAAATCAAAAAAAAAAAAAAGGTGTAATCATACAAATCTTCAGTTTTTTATTGTTTCACATCTTTTACAATTTTTTTCGTAAAAAATAATTGCTCTTTATTTTGTGATGGAGATATTTTGTAAACAGTTTTTAAACTTCTAATGATGTATGGGATTAGAAACAATAGTACCTAACATGAGATATTTGATGTATAATGAGATGTTATAGGTTAAATTAGGACAAGCTTATCCAGCATTTATAAATTTTGATTTTATTTCGACAATTAATCATAATTTTTGTAATATTTAATATTTTTTAATATAGATTTAAAGATTTGTGAAGAGTGGATCTCACATAGTTTAGAATACTGGTTAAATTCAATCCTTAAAATTAGTTGTATTTTTGAGATTATTTTTCAAATTTTCAAACAAAGTTTGAATTTGAGTTTAAAGAAAGAAATCAGAAACAAAAGTTAAATTAGATGATTTTATAGACATTTTTTAGTATTTTAATTTTAAGATACAATAGATCTTTTTTAAAATCAGGGAAATTTTGATGGATTATTAGAATTTATGAAAGATTATAAATATATTAATAGAATTGATGATTAAATAAAATAAAAAATTATGTTGACAACTATTTAATTGTTTTCCCATAAACAAAATTACACATCTTTAATTCTTATAATAAATAAGATTTTATAATATCATAATACACTTAGACACCTAAATATAAAATACTTCTCTGATTTTGATTCAAACTTTCTTTGATTGTCTTGATTTAAGATTTATTGTATGCAATTATCTGTATATATGTGTCGAAATATCATTATTTGATTTTTACTCGAACCCTAAAGGGATTTTTTTTTTCAGGTTTCCGGGCCATAGGATTTGGTGTTTTCACCTCCATAATGGCAGCGGTGTTTATCAATGCAAACTTGAGCTATGCCACTTCTCCTGTGAGTATAAACTTCAAATCCTGTTGCATACATGTGAAGCTACATTCATTCTACCTACCTGCTCTTACTGTATCACAAACTGTAACAGGGATGGATACCATCACTGTTATTTCCAATATACATTACTAATATTCACAAGGCGAAGCATGGAAGCGACTCAGAAGTTTACGATACGGAAGGGAGGTTCGATCCAGCCAAGTTTGATGCAATCTTTAGCAAATATGCTTGCACTTCTCCAGACAAATTCACAGAATCAGAGTTGCAGACCATGCTTAAAGCAAATAGGAATATGAACGACATTTTTGGAAGGCAAGTTTATAAAGCTGTTAGGTTTTAAAGCTTTATTCTGAGTGATTATGGCAGATTAAGTGAATGAAATTGGTGTTGTGCAGGTTGGCAGCAAAGTCAGAATGGAAATTTCTGTACAATCTGGCCAAGAATAAAGATGGTTTTATTGAGAGAGAGACGCTCAGAAGTCTGTATGATGGGAGCTTGTTTGAATACTTTGAAAAACAGAATGCATCTCGCAAGGGACGCTAAAAACTCTTCTGCTCTGGATCTGTGTTAAATTTAATCCTTTCTCACTTCGAGTTGTCATAAATTGTTGTTATTCGTTACAGTAATTTTATCAAATATCAAAAAGCTGGGTTGTGATCTGTCCTTGGATTCCACCTTTAAAAAATAGTGGGTTACACCTTTCTGTTCCTGTGGACAAGTCACATAGTCAAGCGACTGTGTCGTTTCAAAGCATCAATGGTGATGGAATCCAAGTGTCAAGATGGAAAGCATACATGGTGATGGAATCCAAGTGTCAAGATGGAAAGCATACATGGTGATGGAATCCAAGTGTCAATTTAATTTAATGTATATATTAATATCTATTAAAGATTAAGATTAAGATTGGTTTAGGGAAGTGAGTGATATAGAATTTTGAATAAATTTGTGTATTTTAATTTTATTAGACATGTTCTACATCTGCTCATTCATCATCAAAGAAATTTATAAATGAGATTTAAAAAAATACTTGAAAAAAGAGAGAATGAAAAAAGAAAAAAGAAAAAAAAGAAAAAAATTAATTCAAAATAAAAATTGAGGGTAATATTTTAATAAAATAAAATATTATAAAAAAAAATTTTAAAAAAATTACATAATAATAATAATAATTTAAAACATTTAATATTCTAAAATGAAATTAATGTTATATGAATTTTTTTTAATTGAAATTTTTAAAGAATTATATTAATAAATTAATAGGATATATAAGTTATTCATGGTGGAAAAAGTTTCACTCCAAAAGTCACATCTTCTAGCATTAAGAGATTACATTATATAACAAGGTTACATAAAAGACAAATCACATTGAGTAGTATGAGTCACGATAAAAAGAATAGTAAGAGGTAGTGGGAGACTATTGAGCTTATCACCCCAACCTCCTTAGGCACTAATAGTCGAAGGGGCTACAGAATCAAGTACAACATCCCAATCGTTTTCTTCATTTTTTAAACTTCAAAATTGTCTGCCCTGGTAGGAGAAAAAGCAAGGGCCAAATTAGGGAACTTTCCTTGTGGTGGTGCAGACCACTTACAGTGACTAGCATCACCATCTTTGCCATCCCAACTAGTATCAACATCTTAACCACTACCACTAGCACCTTCACAGCAACGAGTTTGAGGTCCAAGAGATGGGAAATATTTTAGAGGAGAACCATTGTGGCCCCTGTTGTGTGACCAACTCTTATCTTGCAACCCATTCCTATGGTCCCATAGGGGCAACTAATAGAAGGGAGAGTCTAGAGGACACTACTAACCGCATAAGGGACATTGCCCAGTGATCAAGCGAGGTTTGGAGCTGGATAAGCTCTAGACAAATTTTCTCAGCTTGAACTTGAATATGAAGCATAACATAAGATAACACATTAATTTTATTTGTTGTGGAAAATATATCATTTAAAATAACTTGGTTAAAAGTAGAACCATTTATGTTCTTCCATAACTGAAAGAGAATTTTCTCTTGAAATATATGCCAAATATGTGTAAATTATGTAGGAATCATGGTCAAGTCCACTAAAAGCACCATCTTCTAGTTAAACTTCTTAGGGCTGAAGTGTTAGAAGAAGGTGTGATTCCATTTCCAAATAGATTAGTTAAGCTTGCAAAATCATAAAATATCCTTAAAAGATTTTGGGTGTTTGCACACAAAGCAAATAAGGTGAGCCATACCAAAGTGCGCCAAGCATGAGTTAATTGTGGGACATTCATGGAGAATACATCACAAGAAGTGTGCTTGTTTTGACTCAATGATAGTCATTCCTACATGATCAAACCTTTTTTTCCAAAAAAAATCTATGGAATTAACTTTGCATTTGGAATTTGAGAGTTTAAAATTGAAGAGATTGTGGAGATAGAAGTTGCTAACCTAATTGGGTTTATACTAGAGTAAGGGGGTCTCAATAAGGCACTTCTAATCAATCTATCTTCTGAAGGGAGTTTGCACACTAATTTTTTGGAGATGGAGATCCGAGATGGCATTCTGAATTTTTTATGACAGACTCTTGATCATTGGTTTTCGTCAAAAATTGGTAGCATAAAATATGCCAATGCAACAACCCTACTAGGAGCCAACTAGAAATACATGAAATTTTTATCTAATTAAACACATATACTATAAATAGATTACACCACAAGAATCTAAGTAGTGATCATACACAATATTTTAAGTATAATAACTATAAATAAGGACATTATATCTAACAGTCACTGATCACTATCAATATATAAGAATGCATCTTAATACAATCATAGAAAGTAATCACAAATAGTCAGCGATTGCTGGTAAAATATACAACCACTATTTTCAATCTACAGTAAATAGATAATTACAATTATTCATGATAATGTTATCAATAATAAATACAATATAATACAATGTACATAAATAAGATGCATGGCTCCTCAGAGCATGAATTCCCTAGACTCTCCAGTATCTATGATAAACTTAAGTGTCATCTTAATAGTAGTACTATTGAGGGGAGGGAGAACATCATCCAAATATTTTTCCAAACCAACCATGGACCAACTATCTCCTGCACTAATCCCATCAGCGAATGACCCTCCCTTCACAGATGAGTAGATAGTGACGGCACAAGAATCCAGAGAGACAAACAAGCACCCATGTGCTATATGATTTCTAAAATTAAACATGCATTGTATCATAGAAAACATGTTCTATTATAAGATATCGTACAAACATGTAAATCATACTCATGAAATAATAATGTCTCACTAAACATACTTTGGCCAAAGTTTTAATAATATTAATTAATAGCGATTTGTAGATCAATCAAATTCATACACACCACTTGATCGAATTGCCTTCATCTAGGACTGTGATGTTAGTAAGCTAGTAAAGTCTATCTCAATCCTTACTCAATATCAGCAATGTGAGATTGGTCAAACATAATTTAACCACAAGATTCATACAATTTACATCCTAATAGCAATCATATCACATAATATGTTAAACATAAGAGTAATCAAAACATACATTTATTCTATCAAACATATAAATAAATCTCACATTATTATTTATCCCATACTAGAAATAATAACTACAGTTTATATCATCCGAGTAAAATACATATTTAATTGTAGATTCTAATTATCATAATTAATTTCTATACATACTACACCCTATGATAACCCATATTACCATAGTTTAGTATTCTAAATATAACTACTAATTTTTTATAATCAGTCATAATAAAGTAGTCTAAAATATATGAAAACATAAGCTTCTATTCAAGCAACTAGACATAACAAAGTAAGTCTCAGTTCCACGAAAAACATAACATTCCATTCTAGTGTTTCTATATTCTCAGGGGTTGTATACATGTATACATAAGTTTTACTAACTGTCACAAAATATGTTCTTCGTAGTAATCACCAAAACGTATATATTTAATCAGTTGAACGTAAGTGTGAGTCTAGACATAACAATTACAGTATACACCACTCAAATATAACATTCGTTTAGACTATAATTTACAAATGAAAACACTATATGGCATCCCATAATACCATATACCATTGTACATGAGCACAAGACTTAATCACAAACAACCAATTCCACAAATTCAAGAATCAAAAGCTCATAATCCTAAATATTAAGCAAGCTAGTATAGTTTATACCAATCGAGTATACATAATAATTAAATTGCATAATAGCAATAAAAAATATATAACTTATAGGCACACATCATGATACACTAATATATGTTATATATGACTAAACACTTATATATATTAACGCTCTCATACTATGTACCACACATAAGTATTCAATATTGAATATATATATAAACTAGTAGACAATCCTAGTCATTCTAGAAAGTCAGATAACACACAACCAATTTATACCTTGTATGAACATAATTCAACAATTTATTACTCTACTAGGAGACTATTTCTATATGGTTATATTTTTTGGTTTCTTGACAACCTTATGAATTATTTTAACCATTCATTTAGTTATAGGTATATTTTCTATATACGATTACTTATACATCAGAATATGTACCGCATAAAAGTTTTCACTAATGTATGTATAAGTGCCAATAGTCATTCTAATCAAGGCATTTATAAGATTTCAACAATGGTTATAATTATACACTCAAGTTAACAAATCAGGTACTAAAGTTAATAGACTATCTATGTACATAAATTGCTCTTCTCAAGCTAGATCAACGTCAAAAACTCATATGGATGACTTAGAATATATACCATCCCTTTATTAAACATCATACTAAGAATATGGATTTTATATATTCAAGTCTATCCACGGATAATAAATATTGATTTTCATGTTACTATCATAATAAAATGGGTTCCATAATGAACAATAAACCCATAGTTCGCTCCTCTACTACATATTCAAAATATTTTATTCCTCAGTGATTATAATAGTCTCACATCTCACTAATGGATATTTGAAATGTCTTTCCAATAAAGATATTATTTCATCTAGTTATTATACAAGTCATTTCTACCTATAATTATTAGAGCACAATAATATATAAAGATAAATTAATGGACTCAGAGCTATAACAAATCCTCTCTAAGAGTAGTGTTTGATAGTAGATAGTATTATCTATAGTATCATGTGACAATGTGACATATAAATAGAATTAGTTAGTTACATAGTAGTGTTTAGTCATAGTATTACTATCAAATAATTATCGTACAAAAATCTATATGTAACTAATGTTATCAGATGTATTAGTAGATATAGAAAACTTATCTAGATACTCATACATTATATATATAATAATCATACATAAATCATACAAATAACATCATCTAATATAATACTAAAATAACATCTCATTAGTAGATACTCATACAGATTACATATATTCCAAATATTTAGCTTTTTAAAGAATATGAAAACTCAATGTTTTAAAGAATATGAAAACTCAACATTTTAATATAAATAAACTCAACACTTTAATGCATATAACTCAATGCTTTGATACATATAACTCAACACTTAAATACATATGGGTTCAGTGACTTAAATATATACTATGCCTATATTAAATTAGTATTCACTATGTATGTTGTACTACACCATGTATAAGTGTATCTACTTAAAACAAATTGTTATAACTCAGGCAAGATAAAATTAAATCACTATATAAACCATATTTAACTCAACAAGTTAACAATGAATCGATGAAGATAATATAATTTACGGATATAAATCGTTGGGATGAACATCCTGATTGGTATAAGCAAAGGTGACTATATTAACATATATTAAAATATAAAGTGGATTCTTAGCAAGCAATGAAGTAGATACTATCAATTTATATCAACCTAATAACTATGTTGATAAATGTAATGCTCTAATAAATATGAGAATCTGAGAAACTGAGAATCAAGATGTTAATGAAGTTTGAAGTAGGTATTTGATAAATGCAACCCTCAAATCAACTTACATTAAGTATGATATGAAAATTGTATACCATGACTCTCATATGATATGAACAGATTTGGTATATATTAAAATATCATATTATATTGAAATAGGATATGTTACGATCCTAATTGGTATATATTAAAATATGATTTGTATATTTTAGAGTTAAGGGAATTCATATCAAAGGAATTATATCATGACACAAATAACATGTATGCATAAATCATTATGTAATGATATTACTTAGATGTTCGTACAGAATGATTTTATATCGCATAAAATAATCAAATATGAGAGATCACACAACAATAATTGATAGCAGAGTAGAATACTGGATAATATAGCAAAGCCACTTTGAGGGGGCAACCTCCACAATAATGCATTAATAACAGAATACTTAACATAATGAATAAAGACTAACCATTACCTCCTATTGATAGTCTACTTAGCCAAGGTTATTCCATAGGCTAACCTATCTAATAACATAGAGAAACGTAAAAAGTATATAAAAGAGGTATGTAAGCCACAAGTCAGCCACACATATCCCTAGATACACCAATGGTTAAGGGCATAACAAGCCCCTCCCCTTTAAAAAAAAAACATTATCTTCAATGTTGTGACAACTCTGGATGTTGTTGCACAAATGCTTCATCCTTCCAAGTGGCATCTTCACATGGCAGATTCTTTCGTTTGATCAGGTACTCTATAATCGCTCTAAAATGTAGCTGATTAGTGTGCATGTGAAGGATTACCTCAGGATCAAGAACAACTCTTCTTTCCTCATCCAATTTGGTAATTATATTTGAATGGAAACTATGTGTCCAATGACTTTCTTCAGGCATGATACATGAATTACTATATGTAAGCAAGTGGATGAAGGAAACTCTAACTTGTAGGCCACACTACCAATTTTTTGCAAGATCTGATAAGGCACATAATACTTAAGGGATAGCTTGCTATCATTTTTTGTTACTTCAATGATATATGTTTATATGGCTATAAGAGAACAAAGACCCAATCACCAATGTCAAAATTCCTCTCACTTTTGTGTTGATTTGCCTATTGCTTCATGCGATTTCGGACCATAGCTAAATTTTTACATAAACTTGCAAGGACCTCTTGTTGATGGTGAATATGTTCTTCAACTACATGAGCCTTAGGATGGACCTTCAAGGTTGAAGTGATGGATGGAGGGTGGTATCCATATAGTGATACAAAGGGAGACATTTTGGAAGAACTATGAATAAAAGTGTTATACCACCATTCAACGAGTGGCAACCAATAAACCCATTTATCCTGTTTATCAGAAACAAAACAATAAAATTATCCTTCTAGATATTTATTGACTACCTCAGTTTGTCCATCAGATTGAGGATGGTAGGATGAACTATGAGCCAACTGGGTGCCCAAACATGTAAATAACTTAGCCCAAAAATTACTAGTGAAAATGGGATCTTTATCACTGACAATGATTTTAGGGGTCCCATGTAGTTTATGAACTGTATTGAGAAAAGAAGCAACTATTGCACTAGAAACAAATGGCTATGATAAAGAACAAAAATGAGCATACTTACTAAGACGATCCATAAAAACCATGATAACATTGACCATCAGATCTTGGTAACCCTATAATGAAATCCATAGATACCTCTTCCCAACGTTGGCTAGGGATGGATAAAGGTTGTAAAAGACCTAGGGTTTTGATGGTTTTGCCTTCATTTTGTTGATAGATCATACATTCATCCACATATTTCAAGACATCCCCCTTGAGTCCATACAAAAAAATCCCACTTGATTCTGTGATAGGTTTTCAAAAATCATGAATGACCCCCAATTGGAGTTGCATGAAGTTCCTGAAGTATTTGTGGTTTAAATAGAGAATTCTTACATAGGTATAATCTATTTTTATATCATAATGCATTACCCTTCCATTTGAATTTTTCAAATCTACTTAAACCTTGTTGAAGATTTTGAATCAAATCATGGGTAACACTATCATGTTCCTATTTTGATCATGCTTGTTCTAGTCGATCAGCCTACAAAATGGTTATGGTACTAGCAATGCCTCAACTGATTCAGCCTTTCTGGATAGTGCATCTACCACCACATTGTCTTTAATTTTTTTGTATAATATTTCAAAATCATTGCCTAACATCTTAATTACCTATTTATGTTGTTCTTCAGATGACAACCATTGTTCCAAAAAATATTAGAGACTATCATGATCAGTCTTTACCTGAAAGTGATGACCCATCAAATAAGGTCTCCATTGTTTGACTGCATGTAAAATGGTCATCATTTATTTCTCATAGATGGGCTTATGCTTATTTTTACCTTTTAGTTGATGACTTTCAAATGCAAGTAGTCTGCCTTCTTGCATGAGTATATCACCCATACCCAAATGCATCACATTCAACCACAAAAGTCTTGGAAAAATCAGGAGTGGCCAATACTAGAGTAGTGCACATAGCCAATTTCAATTATTCAAATGTCTGGGTAGCTACATTAGTCTACTAAAAAGAGTCTTTCTTCAACAAAGAGGTGAGTGGGGCTACAATACTATCATAATTTTTGACAAACCTATGATAGTAACTAGTTAACCCCAAAAATCCCCATAGTTGCTTGAGTGTCTTAGGAATTAGCTAGTCCACCATTGCTTGGATTTTTTTTAGGATTCACTTTCACTACATAAGAAACTAGATGACCCAAATATTCAGCCTCACAAGCCCCAAAAGTAGATCTAGAAGGTTTGGCGTACAATTAATGTTGTTCCAAAATGGAGAGTACCTGTATCACATGTTACAAATGGTCTTCTCAATTTTTATTGTAAATGAGGATATCATCAAAGAATACCAGAACAAATTTTATCAAAAATGGCCTAAAAACAATATTCATCAAACTCTAAAAAGTAGATGGTGCATTTGTTAGACCAAAAGGCATAGCCATAAACTCATCATGTCCCTCATGAGTCCTAAAAGTTGTTTTGAATATGTCTTCATCACGGATCCATATTTGATGATACCCAGAACGCATATCTAACTTGGTAAAATAAAAAATACCATTCAATTCATCTAGTAAATCATCAATGATAGAAATAGGAAACTTATCTTTGATAATGTACTTGTTGAGTTCTTTGTAGTCAGGGCATAACCTCCAGGTGTCATCTTTCTTTCTCACCATGATAATTGGTGAAGAATATTCACTTTGGCTATGGAAAATGATTCCTACATCTGACATCTCTTATACCATCTTTTCAATTTCAATTTTTTGGGCATAGGGATACCTGTATGGCCTAATGTTGGGTGGTGTATTGCCAAGAATAAGTTTAATAGCATGATCATGTGTGCGTCTAGGTGGAAGTCCTTTTGGCATGTCACCAAAAATAACAAAATGGGCATCAATCACTTTTTACAGATCAAAAGGTGGAGATGGTTGAGTTGGTTGTACTTCCATGGAAAATAAGTGAGCTACAAATCTTTCATCGCCCTTACAAAGAATCTTTGTCATTTTATGGGAGCTAATAAATTATGGAGATTTATCCCTTAATTCCCTTAGCTAAAATGTCCTTTCTTTAAAATGAAAACACATGAATAATTCTTGAAAATTCATCTCAATAGTGCCCAAAGTGGTGAGCCAATTACTCCCAGAACAATATCAGCTCCACCCATGGGAATAGAAAACATAGGAGAATCCAATAAGTAGTCTCCCATAGCTAGCTTAATAATATGAAATTTCTTAAATAGATGATAGTACCACCATCTACAATCATAACTTAAAATCCTAGAGCTATAAAAATGAAACAGTTCAAACAAGTAGAAAACTTATTATTGATGAATTTGTGTGTGCTTCCAGAATCAATCAAGATAGTGACCTTCTATTTCTTAAGAAAAATCATCACATTGAGAGTTTAGGGAGTACTAATACCTAAAATGACATTATTGACACTTGGATTTGAACCCTTGAGAAGGTGGTCAGATCTCCTCACCCAAGCGGCAAAATGGAATCATCTCTCTTACTGTGGGTGACAATTTCTTTGAGGAATCTCTAGATTAGGGGCTAGCTCCCCTTGATGCACCTTTAAAGCTCTCTCTAATCTATCAAATGTGTATGAAAAAAGAAAGGAAAATTACTATAACAAATAAGTGATGATGCACCAATATATGATATCCTTCCAATTAACTGAAACCACTAATTTAAAGACAAGACAAAACAAAGTGTTTTCTTTCATTAAACTCATAACTTAGGAACCATTGCTACATCAATATTTTATATGCTAGATCTAAGAAGGTATGAAAATTTAAAGAAGGGAATGAATGATTCAAAAAAGTAAACAATCATGAACCACTTCTATGATATCTCAACACTTAAGAAAGAATACTAGCAAAGACATGTAACAATCTCCTTTTGGTAAATTGATAGACCATCAAGAGTACAAGATTGAAAAGATAATCTTTCACTAGGCTATACCAACAATGATTCAATCATTATTCAATATTACAACATATGATAGGTAATCACACTTGTGTATTTCTCAAAGAGTTCTTCAAGTACAAATATGGCTAGATTTTTCCCAATAACCAACAGAGGATCCTGAAATGAGCCAAGAAAATGCACATATATAGCCTTCAAGAGGTGGAGCAGTCAAAAGAAGTTCAAGGGTCACTTGGACATCTATCATCTTGAAATAAGTAATTACATGTATGCGGGAGAGAGGTAGATGAGTTATGTCATGTAAAAAATGAATAAATGTGCTAGTTACCATTTATTACAATTGATTAGAAGCATCAGTTATGTTTCATTACAACTGAATAGGAGCATCAGTTATGTTTCATCATTTTTTATCTCTTTTCCATATTCAATTTATTGCACATTTGTTTTAACTCCAATGGCTATTCCTTGTAGCTTGAGATTGACATTCTATGGGCCATCACTCCTCCGGAATTTTCTTCAGACATTTTCCCTGAGGTCATTTCTTCAGACAAATTATCTATAGCTATTTGTTTCTATTTATTTCCTCAAAATTTTGTCTTCATTCTTTTCCTTTGATCTTTTTGTTTGTTCATTTCCTTCAGACAAATTTTTTGAAAGAATTCTTCCTATTTATTTCCTTCAGCAAAAATTCTGAAGGAATTGTTTCGGGCTTCTCTTTCAAATTTCCCTTTGGAATATCTATCTCAAACCCTTCAACGCTTTTGAAATGGAATTTTCTAGAGGAAAAGAGCCCTTCAAAAAAGTTTTCATGGTCCTTCGAAATATTGAAATGGTCCTCTTCGCCTGAAAATATCCTTTAGAAAAGTTGCAACATACCTTTTGGAAAGTTGAAAATGGATAATTTTTCTGACAAAAGACACCCTTTGAAAAAGTGAAAGTGCCCTTCAAAAAAGTGAAAGTGACCTTCAAAAAAGTGAAAGTGCCCTTCAAAAAAGTGAAAGTGCCCTTAGAAAAAGTTGTCATGGTCCTTTTTGGCTTGAAGATATCTTTTGGAGAAATTATAAAGTACCTTCAAAAAACTTGTGCAGACAATTTGTATGAAAGAATTTGGCACTTTGTCTTTGAGAGATTTCTTTTAGACAAAAACTCTGAATAAATTCGTTACTTAGCCAAATGAAAAGCCCAAAAGAAATACTCTTAAGGAAAAGACTCAGATAAAAATTTTGAAAGAATTTGGCAAAGGCTTACAATAAAAATCCGAAAGAATTCCTTAAAGGCTTAAACAAAGATCAAATGAACTTTTTGAAAAGAAAATATTTATGTATTTGTTGTGGTTCTTGTCAAAGAACACTTCTTTCGAAGAAAAGCTAAGCATTGGACCTAGCCAAAATAAATAGACTTAGATGAATTTTTGTAAATAGGGGTGCTCAATTTTGGCCTAAAAGGCCAAAATTTGGTGAATAAATTGGTGACTCATGGGGGTAGTATGCCTACTATACTGACCAGACCAGTAGCTTTATCCAACTAAGGGCCAATGGAGTTAATGGATTCTTGAAGATGACTAACAAGGATTTTTCCAAAACAAAACACAAGGAAACACACCACACAACAACAAAAACACCAAGTAAAGACAACATGAAATTAGACAAAGGCAAACTCACACATGTGCAAAATCACTTAGGGATCACAAGGAAAATATGAAACTATGTACAATAAAAATAAGAAAACCATCAATAACAATGCTTTAGATATATCCCATTGACTGAGATATACAACTCCGCTTGATCTAACTTTAAGAGTTAGAAAGCATTGTGTTGTTTGCATTGTGTGATCACATATGGGCCACTCCATAAAGCATCAAACTTTATGTGTCTTCTAAGCTTGGCCCTATCTTCATCCCATTTTAGGATAATGTCTCCTTCCTTAAAGCTTCCTGGCATGGACTTCTTATCAGAATACTTCTTCTTTTGTTATTGGTGAGTAGTCATGGTGTGCATAGCTTGATCTCTTGTCTCCTCGAGCTCCATCAACTCACATAATCTAACCTCCATGCTATCATTCTCCATCAATTACAGCTGATAGGTAAGATCTAAAGTTGGTAACTCAAGTGAGATAGGAATTCTAGCTACCCTTCCATACACAAGTGTGTATGATGAGTTCCCAATTGCTCTCTTTGGAGTGATCCTATCAGCCCAAAGGGCTATCTTTAGCTTGGTATGCCAAGTCTTTTGACTCTCCTCCATAGTCCTCTTTATGATCCTGATCAAATTCTTGTTTGTGGACTCAGCTAGTCTATTCCCTTGGGGGTAGTAGTTGGAGGAGGTGATGACATAGATACCATGTTTCAAATCCCATTCACTTGTTCTTATTCCCAGGAAAGCCAAGGCATTATCTGAGATCATTGTTGAAGGAGATCCAAACCCAGTTATTATACCTTCATAGAAATCTAGGGCTGAACTTTCATTTCCTTTCGTAAGAGCTACATACTTCACCCATCTTGTAAAATAATTAGTGGATGTCAACACCCACTTGTGACTAGCACTAGAAGGAGGATTGATTAGGCCTATAAAATCCAAACCCCATTTATAAAATATTGCTCAACCTGTATTGGGTGAAGAGGCAAGGTAGTTATCTTTTGTTTTTCATCAAATATAGCACACTTCTAGAATTTCCTTACCCAATCATGGGTGTCTTTGAAATAGCTAGGCAAAAAATATCTATCCCTCATTATCTTGGCAACTATGGTTCTAGGAGCAAAGTGACCACCAACTGGTCCATCATGGAACTCATGCAACACTTTATCAATCTGATCTAAATCAATACATCCCAACAACACATTTTAAAAATCCTTCCTAAATATTACTCCATCAACAAGTACATAAAGAATGGATTACAGCCTAAAATATCTTCTCTTGGCCTTATCAAGAGCTTGTGGACACTCACCATTTTGAAGGAAATGAATCATGTCTTGTGTCTAATTCCTCATAGATGAAGGTATAGCTATTGTAGGGTCATCATGAAGTGTCAAAATAACCCCCCCACTTTTTTTATTTCAAGTCTAAATCAAGATGCTCACATAGTCCTTTTCCTTTCACCATCTTGTTGTTTTGATTTCCACATTATACTCCATCACTTTGGTGATCCAACTTTCTCTTTTCTCATCCAAATCTCTGCTCACCAAAAAGTCTTTCACACTAGAATGAGGCACAAAAATGTGAATCTTATTATTAGATAGCATATGCCTAAACTTCTTCAAGCTCCTTATAATTGAAAGCACTTGTTTCTTAACATATGTGTACCTTATCTCATAGCCTTCCAAACCTTGACTAAATAAGGCAGTAGGTTGTTCAAAACTTTCATCATCAGCTTGGGTGAGCATTGCAGAGATTACCTCTTCATTCTCAAAAGTATATAGGTTGAAATATTTGGAGAAGACTAGACTTGCAAGAGTAGGAGCCTAGGCAATGGCTTGCTTGATCTCTTCAAAACTTTTTTTCCTCCTTCCTATCTAAGTGAATGTCTCATACTTCCTTAGCATGAAGGTCAAGGGCTTAACCAGGTTAGAAAATTAGGAAATAGTGGCATTAGAGGTTTTGGAGCTATCTTTCCCTCTTGGATAAGATAATTCTCAGCATTTGTGGCTATTTCATAGGTAGTAGGCAATGTGTTTCCACCCATGGATTGAATCATCATGGAAATGTCACTATTCAATGCTTTCAAGTAATACAAAAATTCATAGGTTGCAGTTGGCCTCATAAGAATTGGGATTCTATTCCAAGTTTTTTGGAACCTAGAATTAAAATCTTGCATGAATTCATGTGGTGCCCTTTTGATTGTGGTCTATTTCTCAGCTAGAGATAGGTGATCACTCTTTTCCCCAAACCTATTAGTCAATAGAGTCCCCAACTCATCCCATGAGCCAATAGAATTAACAGGTAGGGTCCCATACCAATCCAAAACTTTTCCTTTGAAATACAAGGCTAACAACCTAATAGCTACATTTTCTTGGGCAATAGTATGGATATTACAGAGATTTGTTATATTCCTGATGTGCTCAATGGTAGTAATTGGAGCATCCCCAATAAAAGATGAGACACTTTTGAGGGCAGATCCTAGAATTTGATCATATTGGGCAAGATGAAAGGGAGATGCCACGGTGAAAGGCACAAAAGGTTGTCTTCTAGCCATTTGGGAATGACCACTATGGATATTAGGAATGGAATGTAACACAAACTTGGAAGCTTTAAACACAAAATCTCTTTTTTAAGGATGAATGTTGACAAACCTGGACTTTTTGGTGGAATATGGAGGTAGTTCCACAAAATCAAAAGGTACACCTTTAGCATCAGATCTAGTGGTTACCTTTGGCATGAAAAATAGGACTAATCATCAACTAAAGACTTGAATTCTTCAATGGAGTCGCCAAGTACTGAATTTAGATGTTTCTTTCAATCTCAACAATGCCAAGACCATCACCAATATTGAATAATCTTTTAAGACTTAGAGGTCTCACCAGGCATGCTAAAAAAAATTTGATACTTGTATTTACACCCTTGAGAAGATGCTCAGATCTCCTCACCCAAGCAGAAAAATGGAATCATCGCTCTTGCTTTGGGTGACAATTTCTTTGAGATGAATCTCTAGATTATGGGCTAGCTCCCCTTGATGCACCTTTAAATATCTCTCTAATATATCAACTATGTATGAAAAAGGAAAGAAAATTACTATAACAAACAAGTGGTGATGCACCAATATATGATATCCTTCTAGTTGACTAAAACCACCACTTTAAAGACAAAACAAAGTGTTTTCTTGCACATAACTCACAACTTAGGAACCATTGCTACATCAATATTTCATATGCTAGATCTAAGAAGGCATGTGAATTTCAAGAATGGAATGAATGATTTAGAAAAGGAAACAATCATGAACCACTTATATGATATCTCAACACTTAAGAAAGAATACTAGCAAAGACTTGTAACAATCTCCTTTCTATATATTGATAGACCATCAAGAATACAAGCTAGAAAATACAATCTTTCACTAATCTATACCAATAAAGATTCAATCATTATTCAATATTATAGCATATGAGAGGCAATCACACTTGTATATTTATCCAAGAGTTATTCAAGTATAAATTTGGCAAGAGTTTCCCCAATAACCAGTGGAGGATCCTGAATTGGGCCAAAAAAATGCACATATATAGCCTTCAAGAGGTGGAGCAATCAAAAGAATTTCAAGGGTCACTTGGACATCTATCATATTGAAATAAATAGTTACATGAATGTGGTAGAGAGGTGGATGAGTAATGCCATGTCACAACTAAATAGATGCACTAGTTACCATTTGTTACGACTGATTAGAAGCATCAGTTATGTTTCATTATAACTAAACAAAAGCATCAATTATGTCTCATCATTTGTTATCTCTTTTCCATCTTCAGGTTCCTACACTTTTGTTTTAACTCCAATGGCTATTCCTTGCAGCTTGAGATTGATGTTTTGTAGCTATCACTCGAGCATTTTCTTCAGACATTTTCCCCGATGTCATTTCTTCAGACAATTTTTTTGTGGCTATTTATTTATATTTATTTCCTTAGACTTTTGTCTTCATTATTTTCCTTCAATCTTTTTGTTTGTTCATTTCCTTTAGAAATAAAGTATGAAGGAATTCTTCCTATTTATTTCCTTCAAACAAAAAATCTGAAGGAATTATTTCAGGCTTCTCTTTCAAATTGCCCTTTGGAAGATCTGTCTCAGACCCTTCAGTGCTTTTAAAATGGACTTTTTTGAAGGAAAAGAGCCCTTTAAAAAAGTTTTCATGGTCCTTAAAAATATTTAAATAGTCCTCTTAGCCTAAAAAAATCCTTTGAAAAAGTTACAACATCCCCTTCGAAAAGATGAAAATGGATAATTTTCTCGACAAAAGACACACTTCAAAAAAGTGAAAGTGCCCTTCAGAAAAGTTGTCATGGTCCTTTTTGGCTTGAAGATATATTTCAAATAAATTGTAAAGTAACTTAAAAAAACTTATGCGGATAAGTTGTTTTAAAGAATTTGGTACTTTGTCTTCAGGAGATTTCTTTCAGATAAAAAGTCTAAAAGAATTCGTTACTTAGCCAAATGAAAAGTTTGAAAGAAATAATCTTAACGAAAAGACTCAAATAAAAAGTTTGAAAGAATTTGACAAAGGATTACAAAAAAAACTCAAAAGAATTTCTTAAAGGCTTAAACAAAGATCAAACAAACTTTCCAAAAAGAAAATACTTGTGCATTTGTTTCAATTCTTATCAAAGAACACTTCTTCCAAAGAAAAGCTAAGTGCTGGAATTGGCCAAAATAAATAGACTTAGATGATTTTTTATAAATAAGGGTGCCCAATTTTTGCCTAAAAGGCCAAAATTTGGTCAATAGTTATGACAAGAAATAGTAGGTTGAGAGTCTTCAAATTCCTCCTCAGGACCTTCTGCATCCTCACCATGTACTTCATCATCTTTATCATCATTGACACCTTCAATGTAAAACAACTTATTTTCAGCACAACGATGGTCATTGCTCCATTTACTATCACAACCATAACATGACCCTTTGGCTCACTTCCCCTCAATTTGTTATTGTGTTAATCTTGTGGGTTGTGGAAATGATAGTGCTGGAAAGGTGGATCATGACTAGTAGTGAAAGTTTTACTTTTGACCATCTTTTTTCTTCTATCATACATGTCTTGGGGATAGCTTCTAATACAGATGTTGGGTTAAACATTCAAACCTTAAATTATATGTTAACTTTGAGGCCACCCAAAAATAGATCAATCAAATTTTCCTCAGTGATATCTTCCACCCATAAAGAGAGATTCTGCAACTGATGAATATAATCCTTCACAATTCCCTTTTTACCACAATTTGGTTGATTGGCTGAAATAGTTCTCAGAGACATTATTTTGATAATGAGCCAACAACTCCTCAGTGAAAATAGACCATGTAATAGGAACACCATTCTTTTTCTTTTGAGCATATAACCAGTGATACCAAATGAATTGCTTAGGTTCCAAATATAAAGACGCCACTATCACCTTCTGAGAATTAGGGGTTTGATGCAGCTTAAATAAATTCTTAATTTGGGCAATCCAAGTGAGAGGATCCTTGCCATTGAACTTACACATATCCACTTTTGGCAACATCAGTTTCATACCAACATGGGAGTTGTTGGTGTTGAGAGGAGGATTTGAATGCTGAAGTGGAGGGTTATTGAGTTAAATATACGATGCAAGGGTATCTAATTACATAGTGATATGATGAAATCCATTGTGAACCCCATTAATCTCTTTGTGCATCTTTGAAACATTAGCTTAGAATGAAACAAAGTCATCATGCGTCACTGAGTTCTTTATGTCCACCTAAAGCTAAGAAATTACCAAATCTGAAGTTATAAATTCCATGTCATCAGCAAAAAGAGTCTTAGGAGTTTATTTCCCCCCTATTCTTCCCTAATTACTAGGACCTACCATATACAAACCCTAGGAGGATTTTTACCTCAAAAAAAGTGTACCAAGAGATCGTACCATTATGATCACCTTGTCAAGATGAATCCAATGACTGCCTTTGTGCCCTAGGGTAAAACTTTTGGCACCAAAAAAATGTACCAATAGAATATATCATTGTGATTGTCTCACTAAGACAAATCCAATGACTGCAATTGTGCAAAGGGAATACTAATTCTAGACTTTTTTTTCTTTAATATTTTTTTTCAAAAAAGTGTTTCGAGCAATACTATGCTGATGAAAAAAATTAATTCTTTCCAAATTGCAAGTTATGTTTTTTCACTCCCACTACTCCCAAAATCCACACCTTGTTAGATCTAAAAAAAAATGCCACAAGAAACTTGCCCAAATTGAAGCTCTGATACCACTTGTAATGAAATTACTTAGATGTTCACAAATAATGATTTTATATCATACATAATAATCAAACATGAGAGATCACACAGTAATAATTGACAACAGAGCAAAATACTAGAAAATATAGAAAATCCACTTCGAGGGGGCAACCTCCACAATAATGCACTAATAGAATAATACTTAACATAATGAATAAAGAATACCCACTACCTCCTATATATAGTCTACTTAGCCAGGGTTATTCCATAAGATGACCTATCTAAGAACATAGATAAATGTAACAAATATATAAAAGAGGTATGTAAGCCACAAGTCAGCTACATATATCCCTAGACACACCAATGATTAAGGGTGTAGCATGCTACATAGGTCATGGTAATATATTAATTACATATGAATAAAACTCATTACTTAGCTTATATTATGAATGTCATGCATAATCGATGTTCGAGTTATTGTTTGTAATAACACATCATTCAATTAATTTTTACAATCCATACAATGTTTCATTATACATACACTCAATTGACTTCTTATACATTGTATGGATATATATAATTATTGCTTAGTATAATCCTATCACTATTAAATTTTCCCTTGTATATACATGAACTTATCTGATTATTAAAATTCAATCAAATACTGTGTTAGTATAGAAATCGCTAAATTTCATCTAAACAATTTTTTTTATGGATTAAAAGAAGTCATCCCATACAATAGAATTCAAGTATCAAAGAAAGGTAATATCATCTGAGTCTTTCTCTCTCATGAAAAATACCTAATTCACCATCTCTAGATTTTTGTTTATTTATATATCTAACTAATATTTTGATCACGTAGAAATTTAATACACATCTTACCTGGCAAAATTATGATTTGGACAAGACCTCTTCTTCCCCTCTTCCTTTCTATGGCGTTGTCATTCCTCTCTTTCTTTATGTATCACTTTTCTTCTTCTCTATGCTCTATTTTCCCTTCTCTCTTGTTACTCTCTCCTTTATCCTTTTTCCATGCCTTAGTATGGCACTTCCTTTTTGTTTTATTCTTTTCTATTTTATTTTTATTTGTTTTTTTTATTATTTAATCAATATATTTATTTATTTTAACCCTTTCCACTTTCTTTTATTTATTATTGTTTCTTTTTTTTATTTTTCCTCTTTTTCTTATTTTTCCACTTAATTAGAATTTATTATATTTTATTTATTTTATTCTAATTACAATAATTAATATATTTGATAATTAAATTAGCATCTTTAAATGCCATAATAATTTAATGTTAAACTCATAAATTACTGATCTGATTTAATCTAAATATGCAAACCATATTTTCTACTAGCATTTAATGATCAAACATGTTAATCGTACAAAACAAGTTTCATTAAAACATTTAGCCTATACTTACAAATCATGACAATCAACTATTTCATGCAAGCATAAATAATCACATGTGCAAACCATTTATTATGCATTCTAACATGTGTTAGTTATTATGGTGTGTGTAAGGTTCTAGTTGGTTTCTCTATCATCCTTTGATATTTTGATCTACATCACCTTATCTGATGATGTTCTCCTTTCATCATGCCATGAGGGATAATTTTCCATGTGGCAACCTCATAACAAGTAGGTAATTAGATCATATCAACATGATATACAAAATATAGCTGAAATAACAAATCAATATGCTCATAATGTAAACATATACACTACAGCGAACTCATAATAATATAATCATGTAACCTAAGCAATATCATATTATCCTTTAACAACATATATCTCAAGTTTAGTAAAAAATAACTAATTTAAATTTATCAATTATAAATATTCACAGATAATCAAATAAGTTTGCCTAACGAGGAATTAGGATGTAACAACCAAGGCACCCAATTTGTATTTTATTTACAAAATAAGTCAAAGGTCACTTTAATCTCTTTCTATAAAACCAAAAAAATATATCTAAGACACAAGAGCAAAAAAGACCTCATAAAAAATAAGAATTCGAAACCACTATAGAAATCAAGAATCCAAATATTACCCAAAACTAAACCTATTAACATTTTAAACCAAATACCTTTGAGAAGGTCTCAAAGCTTCCAAATACTCTTAACCACAAAGTTTTTCACAATAATATCAAGCCCCTAAATAAGTAACAATTTTTTAAGATTCAACCCCTCCCAAAATTCTTTGTTTATATGACTATCTTAAATGATACAATTCCTAATGAAATTTTAATGAGTTCTCAATACCATCCAAAATATGGATTTCAAATTTGTCATCTAAAATGTTATTTGACTTTTTATTATTTAAGAACAAACTTCTATTATTTGAAAAATAAGCCAAACCTTACTTGATATCAGAAATCCAAGCCAAGATTATTTTTTTAATTCTCCTTTCTATACAATTAAACTTCAACCCATTAAGGAGATAATATCATTCCAATTTTATCTTGCAAAGATGTGATTTGATGATAATATTAAATAAGTTTGTTTAAAAAATATTTTTCAATTGTAATAATTTAATTAAAATTTATTAAATAATATATTTTATAAAATTTTAAATAAAGAAATATATATTTTTATTTAAAAAAATAAATATTTTTTTATAAAATTTTGCAATACATAATAATATATTCTAAATATTATATCCCCCCCCCACACACACACCCCCACACACACACACATTAATTTAAAATTAATTTTAAACATATTATTTCTTATTGAGGATTCTTTCTATTATAGTATTTAGTTAAGAATTATAAATAATATAAATTTATTTTAATTAAAATAAATTATTTTTAACACTTTTTTAGAGTAAACGTTGTTAGGTGGCACAATGACACAATATCTGCTTGTAACAAGATAATAATTTATCAAAACAATTAATTATATTTTATTTATTAAAAAAAATAATCTAAATAATTAATTGTATTTTATCTCATATGTATGTATGTTTAATGACAAGATACTAACTTTTTTAAAAGGATATAGTGTATAAAATTTTATGTCTTGAAATTATTGACTATAATATATAGTTTGAAATACTAAAATTAGGTTATATAATGTTAATTTATGAACTTTTAATCTTGCAAACAAAAAAGTGAATATGTTTAGAAATACAAAAATCAGGGTACATAATGTCAATTTCCAAACTTTTAATCTTGCAAACAAAAAAGTGAGTATGTTTGGAGTTGTTATCTTTATGCATATTGTGATATATGTAAGGTCATGTTTCAATGTGGCAAGTCTAAAATACTAGTGAAGTTTGAACTGCATTTGTAACATTAATTGAATATTTGGACTCCACTTTGGTAGCTCTACACATTAGGGTAGAAGTACGAATAGGTAAATAAGTTTTAATAATTATAATGGATTTTAAACATATAATTTCTTATAGTTGAAATGGTACTATTTAATAGTTGTTATAGTATTATGTAATATTTGTCCAACTTTTATCTCATAATAATCAATTATATTATGAAATGTAAGATTCATAATTTTTAAAGATAACGAGGAATTGGTAAGTGATATTGGTTTGGAACTAGGGATAAATAGCTCGAGACTAAATAAGCCTACCACTATAAGTTGATATGTGTAAATACCCCACTCTTCACAGAATGGGTAAATTAGGACTTGAACACATGAATACCAAGTATAAGGTGCTTTAATATACACGTCCCAATAGGTTGGGCAAGCCACCTGTGGTTAAGATTTACAATTATTAATGCACCAATGTACAAAATATTTAGATCATGTTCAAGTATGAAACAACACTTTTTAATACATTTTTAAAAATTTATTGTAAATCTATTCAAAATGTGACTTTTTCCCCCTTTCAATATTCCAAAAAAAGATATAAGTTAAAAAATATTAAACTATAAAATGACTTAATTTTAGAGATCCTACATGGCATCTAGGTGGTAGTGTGAACTCCTCGAATTAGGGTGTTCCACTATGTGAAAACCTCTAGTTTGATTAACATTAACCCAAAGAAAGTTTTTGAGATTTTTTTCTAATTTATCATATGAAGATTTTAAGGGAGCCTAACATCAGTAATAATAAACATAGGTATCAATAATAATTTTGGTACAAATTTGGAACTTGCCCACCAATGGCAAAGTCTTTTTAATCTATTCGACAATCTTATTTTTAACTCTCTCAATCACATACTCTCAGAGTTCATAAGGGTGTTACCAAAGAAAAAAGGAATGCCTAATAATTTGAAAATCTCCCCTCTTATGATTCATTTCCATTAGAATTCATTGAGCTAATTTGATATAAGAATTATGTTCTACCTAAAGTATTGGGTTTTAGCCCACTATAGATTGGACCCTGAAGTTTTGAAAAAAATATCAAGACAATGCAATGCTTCTTTGAAAGAAGTATTATTCTCTACATGCATAATAAAAGAATCATCATGAAGTGGTCATTGAGGAGATAATTATTTCTATCAGGAAGAAAATTTTGTCTTATAATCCCTTGTTCAATTAGGTTAGGAAAAAGGTATCCAAAAGCTTTGGTTGTTATAATGTTCATAGAGCACTAAAACAATAGGATAACCATGTTAAACAAAGAAGAAAAGACTAAATCTCTCTAACTTATGGCCATTAATGGTCAAATAAGTCAAAGCATTAGAGAAGATATTTGTCAATACTAAGAGGAATAATTCACCAAACCTTAAAGCCTTTAATGTGTGAGAATAAAGAGCCATTCGATGTAGTCATCAGCCTTTTGGAAATCAAGTTTCAAAAATATAGTTCATTTCAAAGAGGCACATGCCCATTCTATACCTTCCCAAACTACAACAATGTTGTCTAGGTTGTAATGACTTTTAATAAAAACATGTTTTATATAATCTAATAATTATTGGAAGGATGTGATAAAGGCAGAGTGTCAAGGCTTCAATTATAATCTCGTAAGAGACATTTAGCAAGGTGATGGGTATATAACTAGTAATAAGATATTTATCACATAATTTTGGGATGAATTTAATGTTTTCATTACTTTTTAGTTTACCTAAGGATTTGTTTCAAAATGCTTCATGGTAAACCTAAAGTAAGTGTGGTCTAAAAAATTGCCATGTCACCTTGTAAAATTCACTAGGTAAACCCTCCAATAGTGGTGCTTTGTCATCTGCCATGTTTTACACTACCTCAAAAACTAATCAAGAGTGAGTGGGGAATTGTAAAACATTTGAGATAAATGGAATATTTTACAAAGAACAACATACAAACATACTTGTAGAGCTTAATCCGGCTCCATTGAATCTTTTGGAGCCTAAAACACCAATTTATAGTGGTATAGAAAAGCCAAGTAAAATTCAAGAAAATAGGTGAGGTAATTATAGGTAGGTTATACATGTTTAATACACTCTCAAACTTGTTTTAATCAATTATATTTTAAAAAATAATTGGAGGCATGATTAGCAATATTGAACCAATGCAACATGGCTCAAATCTAAGCACATTTAGTTTCATAACACTATGTAAGTTTGAACTTGTGTTTGAGCATGATAGCCAAAGTCGATCATGAGAATTAATTGGGCTTTGCTTAATATATTCAATAACCATTTGAAATTATTTATTCAATGCACCATCTACATGCTTTAAAACCCTCACCTATTTCTTGCCATAGAGCAAGTGAAAGGGGATGTTACAATTGATCACATAATTCCACCAGTTAATCTAACTAGTAGTATAAGGTGGATTTGGCATCAAGTTCCACATGATAGAAATGAGTTTAATATTACTCTCATGATTAAGGAGAAACATTTTCATGAATAATCGAGTATAGGGAATTTTTTGTAGGCCACTTCCCTACTTCAGTTGGGAAGTGATGGGACTATGATCAAAGAGAAAAACATTTGGGTGGATGGTGACAACTTTCCCATAAAATTTTTGAAAAGTGAACATGTGTTGCTCAATAAGCATTACATGGTGAAGTATTTTGAGAACATGGTCAAAATTAACCAATAAATTAGACCATGTAATTCAAGGTTTTAAACTTAATGATCATCATCAAAAAAGAGGGTTTAATGTGTGTTGAGACTTAAAATTATCATGTATAGCAAGTGTTGCGTAAAATGATGTGTTATAAAAAGCATTGATAATGAACATCAAGAATAAATAACTAAATTTTTGTATAGCACATTGCCTCATGAAATGGTATTATACCCCTAAACACTAAACCAGCTACACATTTTAAGTTCATGTTTTTTACCTTTAGGTGGAGTGTGCATGGTTCTCCTTGCTCTTTATGGTATATCTTTAGGCATTATGCAAAATGTACATGATGTTTGGAGCTAATTAGTAGTGTAGAGTTACATGGGTTTGTGTGGCATGTTCCTTGTAATTATGCATGGTGTGCATGATGCAATGGGATACATGCATAATTATATAGAGTTTTACAAGTGACCAAGGCACTTAAGATGATAGAACACATCTATAATTTTACATGTTGATCATTTGCCCTTTATTGAGAAGTAATTATCCCAATTACTTTAAGTCTTGGCTGTAAGTTGGTTGCACTATTATACAAATTTCATAAAACATTATTATAGTATGGAATTACTTTAAGAATGTAGTACCATCTAATACCTACTGAGAAGGTGATACTTCAATAGATTAGCTATGTGTGTACCATGGAATTTTGGTATGTATGCATACCCAAATAGAAAATCACAGGTATAAATGGATGTGACATGACTTATTAGATACTTGTTGAAATGATAAATAACATATGTGAAGAAACATTGGCTTGTGATATATATATATATATATATATATATATATATATATATATATATATATATATATATATATATATATACCTTTGTCATATTAAGAACTAATCCTTTCTAAATTATTCCATTCAAAATTATAGGGATGCAAATGAGGCATGGTTAGAAGGTTCAATCAGTTTACTATTACTTCAAAAATGAGGATATTCATGATACTACCATCAACAATAAAATATAGTGGATACCATTTCACTTAAATCTATTAATAGAATAGGCATTTTGCTTCAACATATTACATTTTTGGTGTGGTTGTTGCACTAAGATAAGAAACATTAATATTTTTAGCCACCACTTCTAAGAATGGATCATGTTCAATATCCTCAGCTCTTTCACACACAAGAAGTTTATTTCATGCATGGAACTCTATGTTAGAGTGACTACTTTTAATACATGTCTTGTCTAACTTCTCTTATCTAAAGGAAAAGTATGATTTATCAAAGAAGTTGTTTCCAATTTTACTTTCTTCTTTGACTCCTCCTCAATGGTTTCCATGTGATGATATGATTATCCCATTATTTACCTTAACCATCTTCATTCTAGGTTTAATGAATGGATGTAGGGTGTTGTGATACTTGAGGACTCTATGTTGCTCTGACTTGAAGGAGCCTAATTTGATAAATAAGTCATGATTGGAATCCATATAAGCTTAGAGTCACTTGTCATGTTTTTATGGTAATTTATATCACTAAATATAGGGATCATCATATATATCTTCATGATAACATTCATCCTTGAAGGCTTTCTAGAATTTATCCCAAGTTAGATCAAAGTTATCTTTTGTTTGGTCCTCCCATAGAGTGTGCACTTGCCACTACTTCTTGACAGGTAAAGAAATTTCCATGAGTGAAATCTTGATCTTCCCTTCATCCAAAAAGTCATTCATAGAAAATATGACTCTTATTGATCTATCCATTTATCCAATCCATCTAAATTTAGTTCTTCTTCGAACACAACAATGTTTTGATTTCCTTGAAACCTAATGGGGACTCAACCACCAAAGATTTCCCTGATGTGAGAGCTAATGGAACTACATGTTCAAGGATTTAAATGAACTAACTAAATGAAAATGTATTGTGTTATTCAAATATAGAATTTTTAATATCATGTTTGATCATTGTGTGGACATCATTTTGTGTTGCATTATATTTTGCACTCTAAACTTTATTGATACAACATGGTAGATAGTATGAGAGATCTTGTGGCATGATGTTGAGATTCAGATACTCCAACTACATTTAATGGATCATCCAAGATGGTCAACCACTATGATACCAATGATCCAGATCCTACGTATTCCATGGGAAACTCTCTAGATGAGGATATAGATGAAGTTGAGTGTGTATGCAGAAGTAATTTTGAATAAGATGAAAATAAATAAAGCAATAAACCAGAACAATAAATTTATTATTTATTTGTGCATCATTTACATGGCATACTATTAAGAATGATCTATGACTATTTTATTTTGATTCTATTTTACTAATATAATTTTATAGATATGTATATGTAGATTACATATCATAAAGGCTAAAAATCCATCATGGAAGTTGAACCATTTGGCCTTCCATGTGTGTCTCTTTATCTTCTAACAGTTACATCTCTGACCTCTAAATGCATGGTGTGTTGTTAAGTGTTATATCATGTAACAATTTTTGGAGTGTCAAATGGTTGTGTACATATCTAGGCATTACATGTAGGTATAGGTGGTGCATGTGTAGTTTGATGATGTCATGCAAAAGTGGCACACATGGTGAGTGATTTAGTTAATGATGTGTTTCATAAAGCAATAATGACTAAATCTTAGAATGGATATCTTCATTTTAGCATGGATCATTTACCCATGAAAGGGTGCACTTCACCTTGACCCCACATGTGTTATTCCTTTGAAGCTCAGATGTTCTATGCCTTTCAAGTGGAGTGTGTGGTTTTATTTGGCTCTCTGTGGCACTCATATAGGCATTGTGCATGATGCTTGGAGTTGCTTAGTGGTGTAGAGTTATGAAATTTTATGTGACATGTTGCCATTAAATGCACATTATGTGCTTGCAAAGGCAGCACATAGAATTGCACATAGTTGTGGAAGTGACCACGACACTCATGGTAATAGAGTAGGTTTAGGCATTTTCATGTGGATCATCATTGTTGAGAAGTATGGGCCAAATCTACACCTTTCCAAACTGAAATAATGTTATCTAGGATGTTGTGACTTTTAATAAAAACATGTTTTCTCTAGTCTAATAATGGTAGGAATAATGTGTTAAAGGTGGAGTGCCTAGACTTTGGCTAGGATCTTATATGAGATATTTATCAAGGTGATGGACCTCTAAATAGTAATAAGCTTTGGATTGCCTACTTTGGTGATGAATTTAATGTTTCCTTTGTTTACTAGCTTTCCCAAGAATTTATTGCACATTGCTTCATGGTAAACCTAAAGCATGTTTGGTCTAATAAAATGCCATGTAGCCTTATAAAATTCATAAGAAAACCCTCCACTCCTAGTGATTTATTATTGGCCATGTTTTAGACCGCAAAAAAATCTCATCAAGAGTTAGTGGGGAATAAATAAGACTTTGGTTTAAAGGGCTTAGTTTGTGAATAACCACATTAAAGAATTAATTCAAAGCTTGAGCCCACTTCGATGGATCTTCATGAGCCTAGAACATCAATTTATAGTGGTCCTAAAAAGGTGAGGAAATTTCAGCTAGGCTTGTGAGGTCACTTTGGGTTGTTTATATAGATTTGATATGCTCTCTAGATTGTTTCTATTGAATAAATTTAAATATATATTTAGAGGTATGATTTCCTACTTTGAGTCAATGCATTATATGTCAAATATAAGTACCTTTAGTTGCATAGCACTTGCAAGTTTGAGTGTGAAAACCAAATTCTGAAACTGACAATAAATAGGGCTTTGCTCAAGATATACAATAACTCTTTGAAATTATTTATCTAACATGCCATCAACCATTTTCAAACCCTTGCTTCTTGGTTTCCATAGAGTTTAAGAAATGAGGGTTGTGATTATTCACATTATTCAACCACTCAATCCATTTGGCAACATAAGATAGACATGACACCAATTTTCACACTTTAGCAATGAGTTGGATAGTACCGTCATGATTAGGAAGCAACATGTTCATGAATAATTGAGTATAGGGGATTTTATGTAGGCCACCTCCCTACTATAGTTGGAATGTGATGGGACTATGGTTGGAGAAAAAAATTATCGATGGACAGTGACAACTTTCCCATTGGAAATGTGAAAATAGAACAATGTCTCTTGGTGAGAATTACATATTAAAGAACTCATTATATATGCAGAAAATAATTTGAAAAAATGAAAAAATTACATTATAGAGAATAATGAAACTTCAATGGTTTAGGCCTACACTAGGCCCATCATTAGGAGGAGAAGGAGAATAGTCAAGTATTTTGAGAACGTGATCAGATTCATTCCATAAATTAGACCATGTAAACCAAGGTTTGAGACTTATTGATCATCACCAAAAGAAAGCATCTAATAACCCTCAATGGTTTTTAGAATAAAAATATGTTTCACGCTCTCCCACACACCAATGCATCAATAGAGTATCATATTTATCCTCAAGGGACCCATCCATTTTAAGGTCGCTACAAATGAGCTAGGAAAAAGGCAAATCATCAGTTAAATATAGCCATAATGACGCTCTTTCTAGGCTATCATTATGTGCATCGACATTTATGAAACCCAAAGAATGAACATTAAAATCAAAGGTGACACATATTATCCAATGTGATGGGTTTTCTCCCAATGCAACAACTAATGGAGAATAATTTAAGGAAATCAAAATACTAGCATTGCCACAACCATCTTTGTGTGATGTGGAGCATTATGTGGCATCTGGCCAAATACAATATAGATAAATATATAAAACAAACCCTGCAACATTAACCTCCTTCAAATAAACAAAATATAAAGCACCAAGTTGTTGAGAAGTGGATCATAAAATATTTTTGTGATGATTCTGTGAGACCTCAAACATTCCAAAATAGAATATTCATGAGGTAAAATCCGCCATGTGAAGTTATCCCTGACCATATATTTCTCCCTGACTAGATTTTTTTCCTCAAACCCCTCCTCAAAGTCTAGAACTAAAAAATGTTTTTTAAGAAAGATTGTTGGTTTGGTAAAAGGTAATCCTCCAATGATATGGATTGGTTCTTAGCCCCATTATCTCCCCATGGTGAATCACCATTGTCACATGGCAAACTATGTGAGTGTGTGGAAGGCGGAACATTTGTTAAAGAGGTCCAAACAATTGAAATAACTATTTTCATAGTATTATCTTGACAAATTTGGTTTTGGTTTAGAGCAGGGAGACCATTCTCAACCCTTTTCACATTTTTATATGCTTTGACATTGGAGAGTATATTACTTATTTCAGATTTTTTATTCCTTGTGACCGCTTTTTTTTGGCAACAATGGTCCAACCATCATTTTTTCCTACTATAACCTTATTTTCAGTGGGTAGATTATTACTAGACTACTTTGAGCTTATGAAGGCCATAAGGGGAAAATTATATATCTTATGGTTGGGGGATTAGCAATGAAAGCATGTGTTCAGATGATTTATATGTGTGACCTTATATGTAATTTTTTTGGTCCATACGTGAATATCAATAGAATATTTCAAATTTTTTATTATTTCAACCTCAAAATAAATACACTTGTTTTATTGAGCTAAGTAAAATATATATCTCTCATTAAAAATCACATGCCCAATGGATTGGATGATTTATTCAATAAAGGCCCACAATGGGACCATGAGTCCAAGCAACTTGACCCAAACATGGACTTTGAGTGAGATATGTTTTGAGACTTTGAAATTTGAAGTCCAACACAATAAAATCATCAAGGTATTCTAAATGAACCAACAACTAGACTTGACAAGTAAAACTTGTACATTGGATAATTTCTTAAAGGAGAACCAAAAAACTTTGGTAAGGTTGTGAATCCCTCCCAACTAGATCCCATTGGATTTCCAATGGTGCTTAACCTAGGGTTGGAGAGAGTCCTCAGAGCAGATAGAACTAACATAATAAGTAATAACACTATCATTTTTTACAATTTGAAAACCATTTCTACAACATAAATAATTAAAAAATTAAGAAGAATTGATAAAATCATTATCTGTTGTAACTTTACGAATAAACTTTTAATCTTACTTTGACACCATACTCCCATTATCAATAACAATAATTAATACTAATTGATTAAGAACCCTTTATATAGACCTAATCTACTTTAAAAACTTTGTTAATGAAAAAACTAATGCAAGTATGTCTTAAAAAATACCACAATGTACTATGCAAATAGACTTAACAAGATATCAAAACCTAAAATTGACATACAAAAGCCTATGGAATAAATCTCTCAAAATTTTCTTCACATTTAATGTTTTTAAATAAATAATATAATAAACTTATTATTTAATAACCTTCACGATTCATGGTAAATGGTCGGGAAGAATTTTTCATTCCTACATTTCATGAGTGGGGAGGGTCCCATCATCATTTCTAAAAGAATGCATCTAAAGAATGCCATCATGACCTAAAATGATATTTATTGTGTGACACGCTAAATAATTATTTCTAATTAAGTGTTACAAGGAAGATTTGAATCACTTATTAATGTTTTTTATATAAATAAATGTGTTTAGTTAAAATGATATTTATTAAATTTATATTAGGAGAAAAATTAATATAAAAACTAGCATTTGTATTAAATAGTTGAAGTTTTTCACAAACAATGTTAAATATATTATTAAATTTTGTGAAATTTTTATTCGTATGGTTAAATCATTTCAAGATGATCTTTATGAATAGTTATTTATATAAGGATGTATATTTTATTATATTTTTTTGGTAACAATCTTAAATAATGAGATGCACTTAACACATAAGTAGCATAAGCATTTGTTAGTAAGAGAGCAAGGGCGATGAAATTAATCAACCACTTTGAACTTTTCACTCTCTAATCTCTTTCCCATAAAAATAAATAATATAATTAGTTATTATACTATTAATTAAATATTATAGTAAATTAATTGCAAACAATAAATGTGTAATTTCTAAAATAGAGGACTTTATACATAATTAAAAAAAACTTTTATCTTTATTCAAATTTAGAGGATGCATAATAATCTCAATAGTTTCTCTTAGTCTATGCTTGTAATAATGATTTTCCACTGTAACCACCTCGATATCTTGATACAAATAGAGTGCTTAGTTATTATCAAGTGCTCTATAAACGTCGATTTCTCCTTTTACTCTAGTTCAATGTCTACAATATGTTCTTTGAAATTAGTCATGGTGGATCTATTATTTATCCAATGCAAAAGATCCCAAAAAAACATTCATTTTTTAAAATCCCATAATTAAAACTCAGTTACAAATAGTCTTCACCTAAATCCTTAGACCTTTAAAATATAATATTTTCAATTACACTTACATATTGGTTACCCCATTTTATATAATGTATTAGAATTAAAGGGGTAGAATAGCCTAACCAAATAGATGAATAAAATTATTATAAAGTAGGCCAATTAGACTTATTCAGATAATACAATATACTGATGTATAAAATTACTAAATTTAAAAAGTAAAAAACCAATTGATATTGTAATAATTGCAACATAAGGGATAATACTTATAATATTTACAAATGTGCAAGTAGATCTAAGTTGTGCAGAGATGGAAGCAGGCATGTTGATGGTCAGGACCTAGTCATCAAATTCTTAAAATATTATTACTAGAGGCTTGGACATTTGTGTTGGCATATGGATGTTTGCATAAATGTTTTTGTTTGAGTCTCGATATTTTTTTCATGTAAAAAATATTCATTATATTTCAAAGTGAACACCTATGCCTATTAGGTTTTTTGTCGCCTTTTTTTTTTATGTATCTAGAACTCTTGCATAGGATATGTATAATTATATATAGCTCAAACTTAGTTCCTCACCTTAGGTTAGATCACCTTGCCAAAAATGGGTTAGTGGCTTCATGAAGTCAAGTTAACCTCAAGTAACCCTCAGTCAATGAGTGTTGCCTACATAGCCAATACTCCATGGAGGGCCTCAGATATATGTAGTTCTCTTGTAAGTATGGGAGAACTAGCTTATAACTTGACAAATATCATTCATGGGCTATTTTTTTAATGCTTAAAACTTATAATACGACTGCTTCTATGATTGATATAGAAATAGGAAAGAATAGGGTATTATAAATTAATCATGCAATTCATTGAATGAGCTTGAAAATGTGTTTGCTTATTATTTGTTGCATGTGTGATTGATAATGATGAATGGTCTTTATTTTGTATTTATACCACACATTTTTAAAATATCTCATGGATGGGTTAAGAAAAATATGCTGACACATACATTTTGAAATATTTAAAAATTTGGATGACATTTAAGGTACAAACACTTGATAAGGAAATTGGACACTAGCACTAATTCTAGTGTCCCAATGAAAACATAAGTGTCTAACATGATAGAAATTGGACACTAGCATTAATGCTAGTGTCCCAAGGTCTATAACTAATAATGAAGGATATAGATCATATTTTTAGATTTCTATAGTGTAAATCTTATTTGATTCATCAAAATGATAGGGTTAGACTATAAGATAATCAATTAGGCACAATGAGATGGTAGATGAGAGCCTTTCAACAACCAGAAGGTATAAGACTGAAGGGTAGAGCCCTGATTGATATTTTTGAAGTCTAAAACAATAAGATGCTATATATAATCATATTTTATCATCTAAATTTTCTCCCTTTAATCTAGTAATTCATAAAGATACAATTACTAGGTTAAATGAAAGAAATACATACCTAGGTGTGTACATCACACCTTGCCTTTGCTTAAACCTTGATTAAATTTTTTATTGGTGTATGAATTGTAACCAATATCATGTTATAGTATAAATAAGTGCATGTAATTTTAAATTGAATAATTTAAATTCTTGAAAATTAAAGAGAGCAAAGAATGAGTACTCTTGTGTGTCAATGCAATAATGTTGCCCCTTGGTACTTTGTTTTAGTAAAGATGAATCCTTATGAAGCATTGAAGTTAAAAGAGGTTCAAATATGGACCTTAGATATTTTAAGAGTAAAATTTGGAGGGTAATTATGCCCCCAATCTACTGTAAGGGTAAGTTGTGAAACTACCATTGAGATCATTGAATCTCAAACACACAACTCAAATAGAACTATTATAAAACCAAACTAAGTGGTGTAACCAATTAATTTTGTAAAGGAAAGTAGTGCTAAGGCTATTAAGGGGTTAGAATCTCAAATACACTATTCAAAGGAGCCAACTGCTTTAGATAGAAAAGGTTCAAAATGGTGCTTCTTGGTATAAATAATGGTTCTTGGTAAAAGTGTTTTGAATATGTATTTGAAATTTTTGGTGCACTTGTATGGCATATGAACCTATAATGTGTCTCAAGATAAATTATTTGTCAAAATGTAACCTCTGATCTATAACTATGTATAAAATTTATCACAAATCTAAAAATTTGTTCCAAGTATGTAAACTAGTGCCAAATGTATAAGATTATGACCCAAGTGTATATTTAAATAATGTAATATGTATCAAATTATGTTAAATATGTATATGTGTGGAGTCATGTCTCTATGAGATGGACCTGCTACTATGCCCCCATTTTGAGGGGAGAGGAATGTAATTTAGTAGTCACCTTACCTTAAAAGGATAAGATAATTGTATTACTTGTATATGAATCATGTAACATATAGGAGTAACATGTCTAAGTAGATATATCAATGAGGCTCATAGTATATGATCATAAAAATACATAAGATGCATGATATAAATCATGGAAGCATATATAAATTAACAATACAATCTCAACAGACAATCAAACACACACACAATAACACTCAACATCAAATAAAGAGGGGTCTAAGGAGACCGTAAACAAGGGGCATGTTGAAATGTTACACACTCAAAGGGAGAAAATATTCAAATAACCTTGCACAAATAAATAAAAATCAATGGCACAGGGGCCTAAAATCAAAGAACATATTCAAATGTTCCACAAGGAAGATAATATCAAGCCAAAAATACACTCAAAAAAGTGATAATGAGAATAAATAAAGTATACAAAATCAACATAAGCATATCATATTAGTCCCTGCATATATATGTTATCAAAAAGTGTCATGTAACATAGCATATCAAGTACATGGTGTAACATATAAACATGAGTATAGGCATGTGTAAGCATTATTAGATAAGCTTAACATGCTAATATAAAAGTGAACACAAAATAATCTAATCTACGTGGATTGTGATCAAGGAAGTAGATGCCTCCAACATAGTATTCCACATAGGAAGAGGAAAGTTTTAACCTCTGTATGTATAAGTATCATGGGTCTAATGTATGTGTGTATCACACTCAAGTATGTGTGAAACATATGTGTGTGTATATAATAAATGATATGTTATATACTAACATAAAGTAAATAACATAGATGCCAAAGAGCTAGTAAACATGTGTATGATGAATAATTTTTGTATTTTATTTATTTATTTGAATGTTTTTGTACTTTACTGAAATATTTGATTTGTTTATATTTTTGGAATATTTCATTAGGTATAAATATCTAACCTATGATCCCTTTTTGTAATATTTCATTAGGTAAAAGGTTTAACCTATGATCCCATCTAAGGGATGCTCATAAGATGCTCAAAAATCAGAATATGGTACATCAAATTGGTGATATTACCAAGGGACATGTGTAGGTGTCATATCAAATATTGTATATTTTATGGTACTCTGTAATGTCTCATAGGATTTTATGGACATGAAGAGGGAATATAAGGAGCAGTGGTTCTTAGAACTCACTATTTAGTGTTTTGTGGTTTTTTCAGTGTGGTTGTAATTGAAACATATTTTATTTCTCTTAGAAACTAGGTGGACCATGTAGGTATAGATGAGGATTATGTGGAGTCCATTATGTATATTTGGTGCAACAATATCTCAAGTATTAACTGCATAAAAACATGGATTTCATGTTGCTTATCATGTCACATGCGATTAAATTTAGTATGTTTTATAATTAGCTATCTTGGAATAAAATTTGCTTGAGGTAAGTTCATAAAGTTGGGAGACAAAAAGGGCCTACTTGTGGACATGATTTTCCTATTTGAGATATCTACACTTCAAATTTGAAGATGGTGTAAAAACATGAAATATAGAATTTCAATTATAATTTTTAAAACACTATTTTTTTTTAAATGGTTAAGTATAACTAGGTCAAATATCTAAAATTTGAAGAGGAACCCCTATTTTTTTGAAGAAAATAGAGTAGATAGACGATCGTATGGCCCATCATTTTTTTTAGCAACATTTAATATTGTTTAAAACCCTTTGGTAAACATTTAGATAAGATCTTTTAGTTTGTGATCTATATTTTTTAGAATTTTTTTATGAATACTATTTTTATGAATTTTTCAAGTAAATAGATCCTGAAAACTGATTTAAAAAAATAGACAGTTGGCCATGCAGCCCCCTAACTACCTCAAAAAAAATGAAAAATAATTTTTTTTAATGTGTGTAGAATTAGGCCTTATTTATGATCATATAACTTGTTTTTTAATTGTATCAATGAAAAAAATTACATAAACATGTCTAGGCATGTATATTTGTGGCATGTAGTGGATAAAAAAGGTATAGTTATAAATCAACATAGTTTGAAACCCTAAATTAGTCCAAAAATTATATAAATCATATTTTTCGAAAGAGGAGAGCATGTTCATCATGATGGTATTAAGTTTTTGAATTTTACTATTGAAATTTGTAGTGTATTTAGAGATCAAAGGATTATGTTGTTATTTTCTATTAAAACCCTTTAACTCAGTTGTAGATTAATAGGTCTAAGCCTTTTGCTCAAAAATCTAATCCATTCCTGAACCAAAAGGTTTGGTGTTTGAATTCAAATTCAAATAGCATGATCACATCATTAACATGATCACATCAGTAACGTGATCTTGTTAATACATGATGTAATCATGTTAATACATAACATAATCATGTTATTATAAAAGTAATAATGTGATCGTGTTCCTATAATTTTACACATAAAAGCATGTGAACATATACATGAAGTTGATCTTGACTTGAATCTTATATTTACTAATCTAAATTTGAAATATAAGTGTACATTTATATTGTTACAATTATTTATTTATACTTTAAATTTATTTTAGTAAATATAATAAATTAGGGTCACTTTGTGTAGTCATATAAAATGTAAAAATTGGTAACTTGAGCGTGACTAATGACACCCACCCCTTAGGTCCCTTGTGTTTGCTTCCATGACCCTCTTAAACTTATTGTCACTAATTCCCATTCATTTTTAGCCTTCTAGACTTGGTCCCAACTCACCTAGACTACTCTTTCTAGGATAAATCAATCCTCCCAAGTCCCCTCTACTCAGGATATTAGCACCACACTTTGATTATAATGTTGGTACCACTCCTGTTCACTTTTGATGCTATTGTCCAATTTTATTTATATCCCCAATAGTGAATTTATTCCAATTCCCCATCCTTATCCTTTTCAAACTACATTCAAGCCACGACCAGTAGATCCTTATAAAATCCCATTCAAAGATCATTTGGAAAGGGTTGGAAAATATCACTACGCAAGAAAGAATATAAGCAAGAATACTCGAGCAATCTTCCCTGTTCTCTATATATAGCCAGCCAACACACATATAATCTCATTCAAGTCCTTACACCAATCCATAGCCACCTCAAGCACATCTAGTTTAGCACTCTACACCTTCATATACACAATTGTACAAAACACATCCAATGGGAGAAATACATATGGCTTGATCCCTCTTTGGAGTATTGGTATGTAGGCAGTGTGCCCACACATAGGGTGTGAAGCACATTAAGTGAATCTTACACAAGCTAACCCTCCCTCTTTTTTAAAATTGATCAAATCATAGTGTAAGATAGGGTATGAATAAATAATCTACTCTACAAGGAGCTATACAAAATTCTAGCTACCAAAACTTTGCAGACAGGGTCATACAAAAATAGTAAATAAAACCCAGAAAGCTTAGATCCTCAAGACAACAGTGGCAAATGTGGACTATATCATCTATGCCACTACTATCCAATTTTGGTGCTCAAGTCCAATCACAAAATGAATTTTAGATCTTAGTTTATGATAGTTTTTCAGTCTTGCACAGTGAATTCTAGCCTCTCTCAGTCAGATCAATTAGTTTCTAGCTAAGTTTTGTTTTCTTCTCATTATTACTATTTTTAGAAAAGTTCAAATTGAAATTAATTTGCACAAATCCATAGCTTAATTATTTTCTATTTATTTACTAATTTTACTACTTAGACCCTTTAACTAAAGTAGGAATAATACACCAATATTCTAAAAATTGTTAAATCATTTGGTGAACCTGGCTTACTTCATTTGTGCATAAAAACCCTAGACACACTAAGGTATTTTTCATACTAATTTTTCATATATATTTTTGAATTTTTACCTGCATAATAAAATTAAAAAATTAGCATTGAATTTTAAAATTTTGTAGTAATTTTGAAATAATTTTCTTTCAAACCCTAGTTTTCCTTACTAGGTCCCAGTATTTTTTCAATTATTTTCTAAATTTTTACTAGCATATTTAAATTAAAAAATCCATTCAAATTTAAAAATTCAATAGTCATTTTCAAACACATTTATTTTTCAAAACCCTTGTTGCATCTACTAGGTCCTATTAAATCACAAATTTTTCAATTATTTTTTTATTTTTTTACTTGAATATATAACTTAGAAATTCACTTTAAATTTCAAAATTTCATATTAAATTGCTCAAATAATCATTTTTCAAAACCTTAGCTGCATATACTAGTTCCTATTTGCTTATTGAGGTATCATCTTACATGTTTGTGAGCTTCGTATATGTTTTATGCAATTTCCAATTAACTATTGCTAGGACTTTACATTTCCTATATTAATTATTTTCTTTATATCACACTTTGTCTATTACATTTTTTTTCAAAAAATTCAATCAAATTTCAACTTGTTTTCCTTCTTTACCAATGACCCAATGTACTAGTTTTGATGAAAATGATAAAAGGGAACTTCAATAAAATTTAACTAAACACCCTGACATGCAAAATGGCATGCTTAAAATACTATAAGAATAACACCAAAGAGTGAAAAATGGTCAATATTCTCAAACCATAGAGTAACCAGTTATACATGACACTATGGGGGTAACTATATCTCAACAACCCCTATAGTAGCCCAACCTACCTCTATGCCACCAGGTACATCTAGTACATATTTGTCTCCTGATGTGGTATCCCTTATGCAAGAGATAAAATCTTATCAATCCAAGGTGCTACATATTGATCAAGGTGCCTCTAGACCTATGTAGGCTTTGGATTCTTTTGCTCTACTACATATACCATTGACACATCACATTGATTCTACAACTTTGCCACAATGTTTTATTCAACCCAAGCTTACTCTATATGATGGCAAAGGTGATCTAGAGACACATTTGAGAGCCTTTCATGTAACATGCTTGGACTATGTACCAAATGACCAGCTACTTACCAAACTATTTCCATGAAGCCTAAAGGATTATGTTTTATAATGATTTTATAATTTATCGAATCAATCGATCAATTTATTCAATTCTTTAGCCGACATGTTCCTATCCCATTTCAGCATTAACATTTTTTATAAGGTTTCATATGCTCAAGTGTCACATTAGAAACAAAGTTCAAATGAGCATCTCATAGATTATGTTCTCCAATATAAGACTATTCTGGCTAAGATGACTAGCCCCATGGCTGATCAAGAGTTACAAATCTCTTCAAATAGAGTCTTTTACTAGCTTTGCATCAATCAATTATATTCAAAATATTCTCTTTCTTCACTAAATTATGTCACACACTAAAGGAAAGAGAAGTCAAATTAATTTCAATGGGAAAACTCAAGTACGAAAGTATCTCAGACACACCAAACAAGAGTAACAACAAAGTCCCATACAAAGTAAAGGTCAATGATAACAAGAGTCAAAATCAACCTATAGTTAATGCAACTTCAGAGCCCCCTCAGCGAGTGGTTTTATCATTACCTCCTTGGCAAATCTTCACCAATCTACCAGTTTCTCCAGCTAGAGTTTTATAACAACTATTGGAATGTAACATCATATCTCTCCCTCTTATTCAATAAGTTAACCCAAAAAAGCCTCTTCCATAAGGATATGATTAGCATGTATTTTACAAGTTTTAAAGGGCACCAAGCCATACAATAAATAAATGCACCATCTTGAGATACAAGATACAAGATTTGATAGATGGAAATCATATTGATCTTGGTACTTCAGTTGAGCCTCCTCAGGAAAAGAAAACACAAGACAAAGCCTTAAAAATATTTTCAGATATTTTTCCATAGCATTCCAAATAGAAAATAGGAGACACATCAAGGGTTCACCATGCATATCATGCACATCCCCCACCAGATACATATAAGGCACCTTTATCTGAGACACATCCTTTGAGCAACATGATTAGTGTATACAATTCTAGAGTTCCAGCTAGACCTTCTATCTCCTTCTTAGATCAAGAGACCATTAAGGATGATATGGATTATCATGCACTCTTTACTAGTGCTTACATTCATAATCATCATATTCATAGTGTTCTCATAGACAATGGATCTAGTGTGAACATGTGCACAATGACATTATTATAACATTTAGGATATTCAAAGTAGGATATTACACTAATAGACATAGTTATTAGTGGATTCAGTGGACACATATAGAGTTCATTGGGTAAGATCATACTTATTTTATAGATTAGCCCAATACACATAGCCATATCATTCGCTATAGTTCCCAGTGCAGGAATTCTTGATATGTTACTTGATCGACCATAGATACAAAAAATTTGATTAGTACCTTCTATAGTTTATAGATGTGTGAAATTCAATCACACTAATTAGGTTGTTACAATTGGTGGAATTCCATATGAGTTACCACTCCCCACTTTAGAGCCATCTTCTACTTTGCAGTCACTAGTTCGAGTTTTGCCACTAATTTTAGTTTTGCCACCAGTTACATTTCCTCTTCTACTTCTGATTTAGACACAGTTGAGGCATCCATTACTAGCATAAAGAGTTCATACACCTCCATAGCTTTAGGATTCTAGATAGCTTCCAACTACAATGTTCACACCCAGAGTAGTATCATTGAGATCTCATGCATCTACTCATAGAACACATGTTCAAAGAACTTTTCCCACTACCAGATGGGTCCCTAAGATCCCTACAATTGCATCAACTTCTCAGTGTTAAAGGATGACCCCAAAATCAATTTTTACTTCAGATATTTTAGAGCATTTATAGCATATATAGCTTTTAGAGCCACATCCTCAACATTTCCATCATGTTTCACAATCATGCACAATTCCTCTTCTTGACATAAGACACCATGATAGGTATTCTCCCATGAGACTCATTGATTAGTATCATCCTTTATCTACTTACTTATACATAGTTTTTTATGCTTGATTTTACATAGCTCAAAATATCAAAAAATTCAAAAATATTCAAATATTTCAAAATACAAAAGCATGAAAATAATTCAAAAACACCAAAAACATTTTGATTGTATGCATCATCCATGTTTTACATTTATACTACTATGATAGACTTCCATTTTATATTCTATGCTTATTATTTATCGATTTATCTACATTACCATGCTTCACTTGATCTTCTTTTGAGTGTGTGTAGTGACATCCAGCTCTTTGACTGCTTCACTCTATGCATTGAAGGGAATCTTACTTCTACATCAAGACACACATATATACATATACCCACTGGGGGTATCTTCTACACGACTACACCATCCAAGTTATGTCATTCCTACATCACACATTCTAGTTATCATGTTGATGTATATTGCTTACTTGCTTACATAGATTACTCTATCAACACTCACTAGTATATAGCACCTGTGTATTTCTTAGCATATACCTAGTCTTGTACTCACATGTCTTTCATAATTTCCCTCTATGAATTTGACTCAAGAGAGGATGGTTAGTATGGTGTTAGTTCCAAAATGAAAACAAGATGGAATAAACACACTAATAGCATAACATCTCTAGGCCTAGACACTAGGGAGAGCTTAGTTAACAAAAGCAAATGATAAGCACAACTAAAAATCAAGGAATGAAAACACAAAAGTTCCTTTCACCTTTGTTAGATGTTCCAAATGCCTTTGTAATGGTGGCTTGCTCAGCTTGTGCTTCAAGAGGTCTTCTTCAATGAAGTGTGGCTACCTTCATCTCCTCTTGGCACCTTTGGTTTATGGCTTGGCTTGGCTTGGCTTGGAATCAATTTGGCATGGTGACACTAGTTGTTTAAAGCTTTTGGAACCAATCCTACATTATAACTTTTCACAAATTAAGCTTAGAAATGATGTTGTGAGGCCTCATATTTATAGATTTTTAGATTTGATCAAAATCAACCTCAACCATCCATCTCAAGATTGAGATGTGTGGTTGAGGATTAATTCAATTTTTAGAATTAAGTTTATAATTATCCTCATCATGGCATTGGAAGAAGGGGCAATTAAGAGGCATGGAGGGCATCATGGAAGGCATTGATGAGGCATGGGAGGCATGAATCCTGATATTTGTGGCATTTATGGCCTAGGGATGTCTTTCCAAGAAATGAGGTCACATTATGATGTTGATATTCAATATTTATTTCCAAAACAAATTATTCAACAAGTCTCCATAGAATTCTTGATTAGGCCTTAATTTGGGTTAATTAACTCTTAGGCATGATTAAGCACATTATGTACAAATTACCCAAATTGATCAAAATGTCTTGTTATTGGTCCTAAATGTGATTGGATTTGAACTAGAAGTCCATGTTAAATGTATTGAATGCGTATTCCAATTTAGAATGTTTCCAACAACAAATAACAAAGGCACATGTCTTGTGAAAATGATTTGATAGGAAAAATTAGTCTAGAGCACGCAGGTGCAAATTTGGCATTTTGACACAAAATGAACTGATCAAAGTTAGCTAGCCCTTAAATTGCATTGCCCCATTTAGGGATACCGTAGCCAAAATTAGCATTTGAATATGTCAGTTTCACATCATTTAACATGTTTTAGTGTTTTTAGGCCAAATTGTGCATTTTGGGTAGAAATTGGTCAAAAGCCCAATTGGAGGTTATCAGTGGCTAGTTTTAGGTGTCTATAGTTTTCCCCTGTTTGGGAAGATAATACAAATCAAAGGCAAAGCAATGTCTTCTCAAAGAATGAGAAATGGCCTATATGCCAAAAAGAAGATGATGGTTGAAGACCAAATCTCTGAATGGTTTTTGGGAAGCTTATGATGATGCCCCCTCGAGGGAGTGGCCATCACATTTGTTGATGGATGATCCCTTGAAAAGAAATAAGAAGAAAGGTAGAATTAACCCATGGTTCAGGTTAATCCAAATGAGAAAATGCTTACATGCATTGATGTAAAAAGGATTTTGATTTGCCCAAAGGTAGTTATAATCAGGAATAAAAGTCCAAATAATGATTTTCTTATAGGCAGTTATAATCATGAAGATGACTTGGATTATTGTGCCCCATTTAGGGTTGATTAGAAAGCATAACTCAAGGATATAACCTAGAATACAGATTAAAGATGAGTGGGCACAAAATGATGAAAGAGATGAATAGAAGAATAAGATTAATTAGTGTGAATGATTTAGTTATACTTGTCAGTGAGGAGATGCTCATTTTGACTAGAAATGATACAACTAGAATGGTCAAATGAGTTAATTTGATCAAGGGTGGGATAAGAGGATTTATCAAGGTACCAAACAGAAAATTTTGTAGATCCATTGATTATAGACCTTTGTGAAGCTAATTTTTATTGTATCATGTGATGGTAGGCTTCATGATAGAACACCATGAAGACTTGGCCAAAATTTGCATAAGGATTGAATCTCTATCCAATAAACATTTGAAAACAATGCACCAATGATAAAAACCATGATGACAATGTTGGCATATGAATATAGATAGACTCAAGAATGATGTTTCAAGGAATCACCTAATGTACACATATAAACTGAGTCAAGGTAATAGTGTTGAAAGCAAACAAATAGGAAATAAAATAAACAAATAAATAACTTGAAATAAATAAACAAATAGAAAGCCTAAAAATAAAAGCAAAAGAAAGCATCCTAACAATGACAATGCCCTAGTAAGGTAGATCAAGGATAACTGACTAGGCTTAAACAAGACAAATATTTTTGGATTTTTGAAATGTTATGAATGTTTTTGGAATTTTGAGGGTATCTAAACTCTTAGAGAATGACAAGATACCTGCTCGCAAAATGGTGAGAGTGTTTGGCTTAGGTTGCTCACAAAATGGTGAGAGTGTATGGAAAGGGGGATTGATGTGACCTCAACATGAATTGAGCATGACCCATATAGTCCTAAAATGACCTCAAGTCATAGTAATTCCATCCACACAAAAGGTGTGGAAAAACCAACTAGGTGCCAACAAGTTCTCAAATTCAGCAAATGGCCAATCAAATGAAAATAGTAATGGTAAGGTGATGTGGCAATGCATGATAAACAATTATTTCCCCTAGTTTACCCATATGAAGTTATAATTAGGATATAATGGCATAGGTCAATAATATTAATTTGACCATATAAATTTATAATTAGTAGCAAGACTAGTGAGACACTAATTTACCTATAGGTGGTTATAAATAGGTTCACATAAATAAACTTGATAGGATGAAAGATATCTTGCTAGATCAACTATCACACTACCTTCATAGAATATCATTATAAACATGTATTGGATTGATTATTAAAAATTGATAAAAATCCTCTCAAAAAAGTGCAGGAAGAACCAAAGTAGCTAAGATCACAATAGGATTGGATAAGATGACTAAAAATAGGCTTTGGTCTAGATAGGAATAGAATGATAGGATGGCATGGTATTGCTAAGGATAATGATGGTTTTTGATAGATTGGATAAAATGGTAAGAGGATTTCACCCAAGTGATGGGGTGAATGGTTGGATACTTTGACAATGGTAAATGGATATGTAATAATGGCAATGGTATGGCAATGTAATTGTATGGTACATGTTTTTCGCTTAGGTGTAGTCTTTTATTATATTATTTTTGTTGATGGGGAGATGCACATCCTAATCAATAAATGATATAAATGGAATACTTGATCATGTTAATTGCTATCCCACACCTCATCAAAATAACTGCCCTATCAAAAATGGCTTGCAGATTTGGTTGTTGATAATGCTTTTGTGATCTTCATTGGTCATTGATTATGATTCCTTCAAGCTTTTAGACAAGGTATCTTTATAGCCTTTGTAAATGAAAATACATCCATGGATGGTAAATAAGGATAAACAATGGATGGTAGGCTTGATTATGAAATGGAATCGTAGATGATAATGGAATGTGGAATGGTGGGGAAATAAATGAAGATCATGACTTTCAATCACATGTAATGTTGATGATGTCAAATTTGACATAATTTTAGTTGTGGCAGGGCCAAAGACTTGTTCTCTCAATAGGACCACTAGATTTTTATATTGTTTGATCTTGAGAGTAGCTACCATCTGATTAGGTCATAGATAGGGAGCTATTTTGATTTGATCTTTGATTTTATCTTCATCAAGTAGTAAAGAACTTTTGTGCTTAGCTATTGATTCCTCAAAGAGTTATTCACAAATAAATTTGTATTGATTATCTTGTAGTGCCTTCAAGAAGGTTTTTCTAAGGAATGTTGACTTTTGACTTTGATTTTCTTCTAGTGCTTCCAAAAAGGTCTCACCAAAAGATGTTGAGTTCTGACTTGGATTACCCCTAGCACCTTTGAAGAGGTCCCTCTATGAGAGTGTTCTTCTGATACATGAATGTTTTCTTGGCCTCCTTCTTGTTCTTCAATTGTTATGTCACCATGGATATAGTTTAATAAAGTGTGACTCTATCGGTCCCAATCGACACTTGCAGGAGATGGAATTTCAATGATATTGCTATTTTGGTTGATGGTAATGGCTTGTGGAATGGTAATGTAATGGAGAGAGATGGCACAATATTTGTATAATATACTAGGATAACTTATGTTGAAGCTAAATTATTCATCCTCAAAAACCATAAAAGGATCAGAAATGTATTCAAATTGATCTGTGAGGCATGCATAACCAATATTGTAACATCCTCAAACATATTCTTCTTCTGAATCTAATTCTAACTCAAGTGATTATAAATCTAATATTGAGACTAATTTTGATTCAAAGTCTAATTTTGATGCTAAATCTGATGTTGGTTTAAAGTTAAAACCTAACTCTAATTCTGATTATTCATTTGATGGGTACTCTATTACAATGATGTCTTGTTGAATGTTCAATTTTTTACAAGTAACAGCCTATGATGGCATGATGGGCTCCACAAAGATTGGTGTTTCAAAGTGACACTCCTCTAGGATGGGAAAAACGTCAAGATACAACTCCTCAAAGACTAGCTTTTCAATAGGAGGTTCTTGAAAAATAGGCACATGGTCAAGGTAATGATTTGCCCAAAGGTGGTTATAATCATTAAGAAGTGACTCAATAAAGACTGGCTTATTAGTCTGAGACTCCTCAATAATTAGTATAGGATCAATAGGCAATTTATCACAGGTTGATTTATCATAAATGGTTGGTTGAACAAAAACATCTCAGATTGGTTGGTTTTCTTGGCCTTGGTTTTCAATGAGTTAGAAAATACTTGTTTTGAACATAGCTTGGTCTTTAAATAATTGGATCAATTGAGGTTTGGTTGGGATTGGTACTAGATGAGGAATGACTTGCGGTTGGATAATGGTAAGGCCTTAGGGAGCATGATTGCTTCCATGAGCAAAAAGACAAATCTTGAGATGGTAATGATAGGGCAGTACGGAGCTTGATTGCTCGTACAAGCCAAAAGACTAGGTCCTAGAATGATGGAGGGGTATTATGGAGCTTGGTTACTTGAAAAATTAAAAGCATCCAAGTCTTCCTCATAAATCATATCATCCCAGTCGTGAGTTGGCTCATAAGCTACTTCTTGGCTTTGTTTCATGTATTGATTATTGAAAAGAAGGTGTGGATTTGTATCCCAAACAACATTATCTATAGATGGGTCTTCAAAGTCCTCTTCAAAATCCTCTTCATAACAATCAAGGTCTCGATTTATATCATATGTTGTTTCGTGACTTTGTTCCCATGAATGATTAATATGAGGTGGATAGAAATCTATCTCACAAACCATATTAGCATCATTGGGGTCTTAACAAAAGCCATAAAAGTCATTTTATGTGGCCAGTATATCATAAGTCAGATTGTAAGTGACTCCACCATAAGTGTAGTGAGACATATCTACGTAAATGATGAAATCTCCAAAAAATAAAAAAGACTTAAAGTTTTATAAACTCTAAAAAACTATGTCTAAAGAACAAATGGTTCAAACTTGGTCTAACTTGGTTAAAGAGGTGGAGTTGTATCTCCGATATGGTTTGAAAGTGGAGTTGTATCTCCAAAATTATTTTTTCTAAGACTTGGCATAAAACATCCTAACATCAAATGTCTAATGGCAAATGTCATACGCACAAAAGGTCAAGTGTCTAAATAAAAACTGGCATGTCAAAGGTCTAAGTCAAAGTATTACAAACAAGGTTTAAACTAGGAAAGGAAAAGGTTGATTTTATAGGTATTTTGTCCAAATGTGGAGTCAAACTATATGTTCAAATAAATAGGCACGCTATGACTTTTGGCCAAACAATGCCAAAATCTAGACTTGAAATAAAGGTTGATGTGATTTGATTTAATCTAACAAGTTTGGGAACAACTTTGACATAGACCTGGCACATAGAATCAAACATAAACATCATCAGTTGTCATAAGGTATAAGACAAAATGATCTTTGAGAAATGTTGTGCTCTCCCAAATAAAGGCACAAATCATGATGAGGATAGGCATTAAACAAACAAACCATCAATAGTTTTCAATCTTGGGTAATCAATTAACTGAAGTTATGTAGCCCAAAAGAAGAAATATCTATGTATCAACCCCATGAATTAAGGCCTAAACATAAATCAATTAATGTTTGGATCCAAACTTGACAAGGCTAATTGAAAACTCAATGTTGAAAACTAGGATTGGACCAAACAAGCTAGACAAGATTGGACACCATGACAGCACAAGATAGAGGTCTAAATGGTATACACAAAATGGTTTGAAACAAATGGTTTTGATATAATGGTAAATAAGTATTTAAACAAATCAAGCACCTAATGGCATAAGTATGCTTGAATGATGTGATCAATGTTATGTTTCAAAAGACTTAAAAGCCTCAAAATGTTTTGACATGATCTGGGTAGCATAATGCTACCCTCTGTAACTCAAATGACACACACACAAACAAGTTTTGAAAAAATGTCAAGGCACAAGTGTGCTGTAAAATGGCTAGTATAATGTCTCTTTAGACAAAAGAGTGATGTATAGACAAAATGGTTTTGACATGGTTTACACACAAACAAACAAGTTTGAGTCTTAAAAACACCAAGTAAGATAATGACCAAAATACACTAAGTATAATCATTCAAATCCTAACAAGGATATGACATGTGGGCTTAAATAAACTATCAAGTTTCAAATTTTCTAAGGGAATAAATTGCACAATGACTTTCATGTCAACAATGTAAAAGAAAAGCACATATTTTGGGTCTGTATCACTCGACTTGTTACAAAAAAGTCTAATCCTTTATGCAACCTCTACATCTTGTTGTTCACTTAGTGTAGTACGATGTGCAAAGTTCCACTACATCCCATGTATAACTCTAAAGGATTCCAATGAAGTCAATGTCAGCAGGTTAAACCCTAGGTCAAAGCTTCCCTAAAAAACTTGCGGGAGGTGATGAATTCCCCCTCACAAGCCAAGATGCATAAAAACTAAGAAATCATGAAAATAAAAAGACTTTAGGGTCATTTTCAAGGTCACTCAAACTTTAATGAGCTTTTGGGGAGTGTTTTAGATGACTTTATTTCTAAGCCTTGGTCTAGGCTACTTACAATAAGAATGGTTCTTTTAATTCCAAGGGTTCCCTATAGGGTTTAAATGGAAGATCATACACACAACACCCCTCTTTTTGCCAAAAAATATTTGATTAAACAACTATTGCAAGCAAAAATTGACAAGTGTGTTCAATTTTAAACCCAAATGAAATATTTGGTGGTGTTCATTTGACCCCTTGGTCTTAGTTGTAAACTTTGAAAAACATTCACCAAAAACACCTAAATTCTTTGTTAAACATCCAAAACAAGGTTCCTAATCAAATTTTAAGCATGCAAAAGTGATTTAAACATGTTTTGATCAAATATCCCGCTTGGTCCTATAGCAAAATTATTATCACATCCTTTAGATTTGAAGCACTTTTGAGTTTGAAACAAGAAACTTTGGAAAAGTAGGTCTTGGGTTAGTGTTTTTGGAAAAACACAATGATCGATGTCGATCAATACAACTGACATCAGTTATAGGAAACTGAGATCTAACCAATGTCAGTTATGTAAACTGACATCAGTTAAGCCAAGTAACTGACATCGGTTACTATGTAAAAATTGTGGCAACCAAAATGGTAAAATAAAATTAGAAAATCAATTTGCAAGAGTTTTAAAAGCTCAAATAATATTTTTAAGGTTGAAAAAGGATCTCCTTCATTTGTAGGATGTGTCTAGTCCCACTGGGCATGCCATTATATGATCTAGGAATTTGACTCAAGAGAGGATGGTTAGTATGGTGTTAGTTCCAAAATGAAAACAAGATGACATAAACACACTAATAGCATAAAATCTCTAGGCCTAGACACTAAGGAGAGTTTATTTAACAAAATCAAATGATAAGCACAATTAAAAAGCAAGGAATGAAAACACAAGAATTCCTTTCACCTTCCTTGGATGTTCCAAATGCCTTTCTAAAGGTGGCTTGCTCAGCTTGTGCTTCAAGAGGTCTTCTTCAATGGAGTGTGGCTACCTTCATCTCCTCCTAGATGCGTATTCATATTTAGAATGTTGCCAAAAACAAATAACAAAGGAACATGTCTTTTGCAAAATATTTTATAGGAAAGAGTAGTCCAAAGCACGCATGTGCAAATTTGACATTTTGACTCAAAAACTGATCAAAGTTAATTTGCCCATAAATTGCATTGCCCCATTTATGGATACCTTAGCCAAAATTGGTATTTGAATATGTCAATTTCACATCATTTAACATGTTTTAGTATTTTTAGTCCAAATTGTGTATTTTGGGTAGAAATTGATCAAAACCTGATTGGAGGTTATCAGTAGCTAGTTTTAGGTGTCTACACTTCTAGTTCCTTACATGTTTTATTTTCTTACTTAATGTAACTAGATTGTTTGCATTTCTTAGTTCCTATTTGTCTCTTGTATATGTCATAGGACATTTGTCAATGTTATTTGCTTCCATTCATGTGTGTGCCTTAGGACGTTTGTCAATGTCCTTTTCTTATACTCCTCTATATGATTGTGGCTTGCACACCAATTTTAATTTTTTTAATTGTGTGTATGTGGCATTTAAACATACCTTATATGCTTAGTTTCCAATTTGAGTGACATGTGTCCATGTCCCTTGTTTACTTGGCCCCTTGGCCACCCTTTTATGCTTATTTTTTATTTCCTTGTGTTCTTGTTACTTGTTTGCTTCTCATTGCTTTCAATGTCATGATTCACATCATGCATTTATCTTGCTTCTTGGATTCCATGATGGACATCATGCGCCATCCCTTGAACTAACAACTAACCAAATTTTCATTTTTAGTTTAGTAAGTTTTACATGTTCTTACATTATTATATCCATCTAGGCATACCCCTATTGATCTAACAATCTCTCAATACAAATCATGTTATATCTTGAGATATCGTGTTGATTATCATTATTATATCATGTATATTTACAACATAACATACTTGTAGGGATCTTTATTTTGAGGGTAGTCATTACAGGGTTTTCATTCCTACCCTCAAAATAGGGGGCAAAAAATAAGGGTTTTATCTCAGATATTAGAGCTCCTAATAATTGAAACAACAGCATTCAGCACACCTAGAACAATAACTAAACATCAAAATAGAATAGGTAGATAGTTAAAAATCTAAAATAGTTACCAAATTTGGCCCTGAATAATAGTTCCTAACTTGGACAAGAGCATTGGTGCCATTAGTGTCTAATTTTGACATTCTTGACCAAATAACAAAAACATTAGATTTTATAGAAATAGATAAAAAGGTAAGTTCATTTACAATTTTGTTAGCTATAGTTCAGACTAGTTTTAGTATAGTTTTTCTTAGAGAATCTTGATATAGGGGGCATCATGTATGACATGATGGCTCTCACTTTTAGTTTTAGATATAGCAATTGGTACAACTTCCAAATTATATTCCATGTTTTAGACACCAGTGATTAAGGACAATGTGCATGGCATATTTGTCTTCTTTGTATTTTTGAGCTCAGCATTACCTAGGCATTCTCAGTAATTGCATACCTTATTTTATCTATAGATGGTTGGCATCATTTTGTAATGACTTTTATAGAAGCCTAACTTCCTGAGTTCTCAAGTTCTTGAGTGGCTTTCATACAAGCCTAATCTCCATCTTTCAAAGTGGCCAGAAGTGGCTTAGTTTTTATCATACTTTTGGATATCTATACCAACATTGTCAGATCATAGTACATTCATGAGATTCAAGAACCATCTCATACAACATACATTTCATACTGGTATCAGTTCATAGATTCAATTCATGGGGCAATGATGGAGCCAAAATACTAGATAGCCTTTATATTCTTGAGTCATCTATTTAGAAGGATTAGACACACCATCCAAAAATTAATCAACACATGCAAGACCACCTAGATTCACTTAGTGGGCAACAATAAATCCAAAGGGATAGCCTTTACATTCTTGAGCCACTCTAAGGGAATTGAGCACTCAGCTCTGTTTGTGATATTAATTTTGGTATAACACCTTCCAATATTACTCAGCATAATCCAGCATCACTTAGCATCAAAATAGATTCATACTTCACAACATGTTCTCTCTATACATGCCCAACATCACACAACTTCATGAACTTCACCCTTATAGATAAGTTTAGGTACGCTTTCTATTTTTCTTTTATCCTGGTATTTCACTTTATTTCATCACTATAATAAGGGTGGGGGAAAATATAGTCATATAAAATGTAAAAAATGGTAACTTGAGTGTATCTAATGATACCCACCCCTTAGGTCCCTTGTGCTTACTTTCATGAACCTCTTAGGTTTATTTTCATTGATTCTCAGTCCTCCTTAGCCTTCTAGACTTGGTCCCAGCTTACCCAGACTACTCTTTCTAAGACAAATCAATCCCCTTATGTCTCATCTACTCAAAATAGTAGCACCACACTTAGACTATAGCGTTGATGCCACTCCTGTCCACTTTCAGTGTTATTGTCCATGTCCATTTCTGACCCCAATGGTCAATTTTTTTAGGTTCCCCATCCTTATTCTTATTGACCTAATGTGAGTAAATTCAACCCATGACCAATAAATCCATATAAAATTCCATTAAAATATAATTTGAAAAGTGTTGGTAAATATCACTAAGTAAGCAAGAATACAAGCAAGACTACTCTAGCAATCTTCCCTATTCTCTACATATAACTAGCCAACATGCTTAAAATCTCATTCAAGTCATTATACAAGTCCCTAACCACCTCAATCACATCTAGTGTATCACTCTACATCTTCATATACATAATTTCATAAATCACATCCAATGGTAAAACTACATATGGCTTGATCCCTCTTCAAAGTATTGGTATGTAGGCAGTGTGCCCACACATGGGGTATGAAGCACGTTCAGTGCATCTTACACACAAAAACCACCTCTTCTTTCTCAAAATTGGTCAAATCGTAATGGAAGATAGGTTTTGAATAAAAAATCTACTCTATAAGGAGTTATATAGACTTTCAAATACCAAAACTTCATAGACAAGGTCACACAGATATAGCAAACAAAACCCAAAAAGTTCATATCCTTGCTATAATAGAGATAGATGTGGACTATAGCACTGGTGCCACTACTGTCCAATTATATCACTCCTATCCAATCACAAAACAAATTTTAGATCTTAGTTTGTGAAAGTGTCTTAGTCCTGCACAATTAATTCCAGCCCCTATCTTAGTCAGATTAGTCAATTTTCAACTAAATTTTATTTTATTCTCATTATTACTATTTTTATAAAAGTTTGAATTGAAATTAATTTACAAAAATTATTATATTAATTATTGTCTATTTATTTAATAATTTTACTAATTATTCCCTTTAATTAAATTAGGAATAATACACCAATATTCCCAAAATTGTTAAATCATTCTACATTTGATATAATTGGTCTCACAAATGTATGCCTTAAGATGTGGAAAATAGTTTTTCAAAATCCAATCTAGTCAGTACTTAAGCATTTTCAAGGTCTAATTATTGAACCTAAAGAATTTATAAAATAATTTTTATAATTAAAGTCCATGTTTGATAAACATATAGTCATTTTGTAGGTTTTTGTACCTTCCAAAATGTTTTCTAGCATTTTTAGGAGTCTTCAATTTGTCAAAATTGAAGTTTACAAACCATTGACTTTAATATTAATTCAAATTGATGTTATGGAGGTAAAATAGATCACATTTATTACTTACACACATCAAATGACCACTTTTTGGTAGTTTCACGTATTGATCATCTCTCCATCCCTGATCACTTCCTACTCATCCTCATCACCCCTAATCACTCCCTCATTGACCCTCACTATTCCTAGTCATCTTTAATCATTCCCTTATCATACATAATTAGTATTCCATTAACCCTCACTATCCCTCATCATCCCTAATCAGTCCTTCCTCATCCTTCATCATCCTTAATCAATCTTTCCTCATCCTTCATCATCCATAATCACTTTCTCATCATTTGTCATCACCCCTAATCATTGTCTCCTCATCACTCCTCATCCTTAATCACTCCCTCATTGACCTTTATTATCTGTCATCATCTATAATCACTCCACTGTCATCCCTAATTAGTCCTTTATTGAATATCACCATCCCTAATCACTCTCTCCTCATCCCTTATAATCCCTAATCACTATTTCCTCAACCCTCATCATCCCTAATCACTCACTCATTGAGCCTCACCCTCCCTCATCATCCCTAATCACTCCCTCATTGAGCCTCACCATCCCTCATCATCTCTAATCACTTTCTCATCATCTAAGTTAAGTATATACTCTAAAGTTATCTTTTATTCCAATCATATGTTGTTTAATCCATTATATAGAAATTAACTCTTTTCTATGACTAGTTGTGTTGTCAATACTCATTTGTGATAGTCAATTTTATTACTGAATGAATTGGATGATATTCCAAATTTATAGTCAAGTAACACAAGTACTATTACAAAATAGAGTTTAAATTATAGTTCATTAAATTATCTTTGTTTTGAAACTGACTAGATGAAATTTTATTTGGTTCCACCTTTGGTAACTTAGTTCAAAGGATTAAAATTAAATACAAATCTCTTGTATAATTTTCTAATTCTGAAAAGATTTGAATCTATTCGAATTTATTTGGTATTTTCCTCTCTTGTATGACTTGAATCTTGGTCAAGTTCACACATGCACTCCTTGTGTGTCTAATGTATCCCATATATTTTCTCTTGCATGAAAAAAGAACATGTATTCATGTTAATATAAAAATGTGTTTCTAAAAAATGTGAAGCACTAGTTCAACATGGTGTAGATGTTCATCCCATGTTTTCTAAAGATTAAGATGTCATCAAGGTAGATTAAAAACTAACATAGTTAAAGGGCATGAGGATGTCATTCAACATCTCAATGAATGAATTTGCTACATAAGTTAACCTAAAAGGCATAACTAACTAGTCAAGCAATCCTTCCTTTATTTTTAAGACTATATTCCAAATGTCTAAAGGTTCAACATAAATATGATTGTAACATCCCCACTAGGATATACTAATAAATATGTGATTTTATTTTTAATTTAAATAACATATTCTTTCATTAGATTACACCATAAGAATCTAATTAGTGATCAGATAAAAGAAATTAAGTATGCCAGTTGTAATATAAACTTGTGACGTATATTCATCATTGATCACTATCATCATGTGAAACATATCATAACTAAATATAAAAAGTAATTACTGATATCCAATCATAGCTACTACAACCATACATCCATTGTTGTCAATGTACAATAAGTAAATAATTACTTCTCATCAGGTATAATGTTTTAATAATGATAAATACAATACAATGTATAAGATACAAATATCTACAGAACATGAGTTCCCCAAACTCCATTATCTTTGGTAATCTCAAGTGTCATTTGAAAATAAGTACTATTATGGGTGTAAACACTAGAAAATTATATTAGACTATCAGACCTTCAGTCTAATTGACCACCTAGTTATATAAATTCATCAACCTACTAACTTAACCCTTAACAAAAAAATTTAAACCTCTTTTTGACCCCTTTTACCTTTAGATACTCAATTACCAATGATCAGCTTAATCATTGATGGTTAGCTTGACCGTTGATGGTCAGGTCCTCACCTCTCTAACCTATCACCAATTGTGTGCAATCTAACGAGGCACAATTTAATATGTTTGTCTTATGTGGTGATAATGAACTCCCAAGCATTGAAATCAATAACCTCAGCCTGTAGGAAAGCTTCCATCCTCCATCTCTCTTTATCTATAAAAGGAGGGGAGTAGGAGGTGAAATAGTGTTAGATTGTGGAGCTAAAAGCTTCATTGTATGCAAACATGGAGGAGGTTGCTAAGTGTCACAATCACCGGCGTCGGTCAGGCCAACTGACATCGGTCAGGGGTGGACAGGAAGCTACCGACATTGGTCATGGATCGACCAACATCGATCGCCTGTGCGGTTCTAGAACTGCTAGTTGATGAACAGTTAGTTTAATGAATTGGTTGTTTGCATGTAAAGACTAATTTTAGTCTTGGAGCTGTGGTTATAATTATTGTAATTAAATGTCTAATTATTGTTTACATGGGATATATATAATAGACTCATGAGGTTGTATTGTAATCAAGGACAAGGAATATATCCTTCTAATTGTAAGATCTAGGTTTGCAAGTGTGCAAAACCAGGTTAATCTGTAGGTGTTGCAAGATCAAGTTAGATCTACATGGTAAGTAAGATCGTTTGATTTACAGGTTGTTGCAATTTCAAGGGAGATCTACTTGAAGTACTTTGAGTACTTGTGTACTAGCAGTATTGTTACTGACTAGTGGAGGTGAACAACAACTCTATGTTTGAGTTGTTTGTTGTGACCGTAATTGAGAGAGAGAACTCTTGAAGGAGAATTACTGGGATCCCTAGAAGTGTAGGAAGCCTTTTAGGTGTAAGAAGAGTGTGGCATCTTCTTTATTATATTTTCTTTTTGGATGAGTTGAATACAAGATTGTATTGTCTCTCAAATTCTATGTTGTTTCTGATTTCTAGTTACTTGTTACTTCTGGTTAAATTCCATGTTTAGTTGCTTATACAAGGTAATCAATTGTGTTCCTAATCCTGACAAAGTGGTATCAGAGCTAGGGTTACAGATTCACAGAGCTTGGTTTGGAGTAAGTTTGTGTTTGATTACAGGTCACTCTCAGGGGTTTCTGATTGAGTGGGAGTATAGCAATGGCAGAAAAAAGTAAACTAAGAATGGGGAAGTTTAACGGCAAGAATTATCAATTATGGAGGATGCAGATAGAAGATTATATGTATCAAAAAGATCTATACTTACCGTTGGGTGGGGTTATAAGCAAGCCCACGGATATGAAAGATGAAAAATAGAAGGTTCTTAATCAGAAGGCTTTAGGATCTATAAGGTTGAGCCTGGCAGCATCTGTGATTTCCAGCTCATCACAGGCTAAGACAATGGTAGAGTTAATGGGATCTTTGGAAAATTTATATGAAAAACCCTCAGCTTCAAATAAGTTATTTCTTATGAAGCAGTTATTTAATTTGCAAATGTTAGAAGGTGGATCTGTACACAGTAATCTTAGTGATTTCCATGGTTTGGTAAACCAGTTAGTTTCAATCGATATTGTTTTTATGATAAAATTAAGGCTCTCTTAATCTTATGCTCATTACCTGAAAGTTGGGATAGTTTGGTAATGGCAGTTAGTAATACTGCGCCTGCTTCAAATATCTTAAAAGCTAATGATGTTGTTAGTGTAATCTTGAATGAAGAAATTTGTAGGAAAAGCATAGGTGAATCATCAGGGAATGCTTTAAGTGTTGAAAGCAGGGGAAGGCAAAGAGAAAAGATTGAGCAAGGGAAATCAAGGTCAAAGATAGGTAGGAGATCCAGATCCAGGAATGGCAGAATAATCTACTGGAAATGTGGAAAGCAAGGGCATGTAAAGAAAGATTTTTGGTTGGTTGAAGATTAGCATGAAGGAAATGAAGAAGCAGATGTTATAGATATTGTTAAACAGGATGCTCCTATATGTTCCTTGGATAAAGTGGAATCTTGGGTTTTAGATTCTGGTGCCTCTTTCCATGCAACCCCAAATAGAGCATCTTTTCATGAATATGTTCAGGGAGACTTTGGAGAGATTTATTTAGGGGATGGTAAGCCTTGTCAAATGGTTGGCAAAGGGAAAGTGTAGCTGAAATTGCAGACGGGCAACACATGGGTGTTGAAGGAGGTCATGCATGTCCCAGTCCTGAAGTAGAACTTGATTTCTATAGGAAAGTTGGGTGATGAGGGATGCACAGTAACTCTCACAATAGACTCTTAGAAAGTTTCTAAGGGTGCACTTGTTTTAGCAAGAGGTAAGAAAGTAGGTACTCTTTATCTATCTACTTGTATTACTGATTCTCCTTCTAGTTTATCTAATTCAGCTATAGATTCAAAGATGTGGCTTCGTAAGCTTGGTCACATGAATAAGAAGGGGATGCATGTTCTTGAGTCAAAGGGTAAGAGTTCAGATTTAGAAAGCATAGATCGATATTTTTATAAGCAACAAAAGAAAGGGAAGTTTCTTGAAACACATGCTACAAGAAAGGATCGGGTCTATTGCACAAAGAGGAAATCTGATGTTTTTGACAAGAACAAGAAAGCCTTGGTTTTCTAGGAGAAGATGATAGATAGAGATCAGTCATAGGGGCTGAATAATTTTGAGCAGGGTAGTTTGGACAGGGTTTTGATCCAAGGTAAGCTCACGGGTAAAAAGTCATCACTCACAGGAAAACACAGTTACCAACGTCAATCAGGTGGAACTGACATCAAACAGGCAAGTACCGATGTCGATCATGTGCAGATCAGAGTTAGTGGTGTCAGGCAAGTGGTGACTGACGTTAGTCAGGGAACTGGCATTGGTGACTAAGTGGACACTGACATCAGTTAGGGAACTAGCATCGGTGATTAGGTGGATTTGACATCAGTCGGGTGCAGACTAGGGTCAACTAAAAAATGGATTTTGGGCGGAGAGTAAGCTATTAAGGAGTCTCAAATGCCCATGAGGAGGATTGAAAGTGTAAATAAGCCTCAAATTCATTATTTCCCTTTTTTATACTACTTGTTGCTCATTGATGGCCAAGAACTAGGAAGTTTTAAAGAAACAGAGCAGGTAGAATCCAAGAAACAGTGGGAGCATGGCATAAATGAGGAATTTGATTCTTTGGATGAGAACCAAATGGGAGATTTGATAGAGTTGCCAGCCAGAGAGAAAGCACTGAAAGATGAACAGATTCCCAAGTTAAAGAAGAGAGAGAATAGACACGTGAGACGGAAGGCCAGGGTATATGGTCTTGAGCAGGCTGTAGGATAATGGAGGTTTGACAGGTGTATGACAAAGCAGGGCTTTAGTCAATGTCAATGTAATCATTGTGTTTCCTTTACCAGGTTGGATAATATTAGCTACATTATCTTGTTACTATATGTTGTGTGTATGCTTGTTGCAGGGTCACACATGCAGGGTGTTGCTGAGCTAAAGGTAAAGTTAGTTCAGAGGTATGTCATGAAGAATTTGGAAGTAGCAAAATTCTTTGGCATGAGTATTCCTAGAGACAGGGAAGATCACAGGTTGATGTTGTCTCAGGATGATTGTGTGAATAAGGTAGTGGTGAGGTTCAAGATGCAAGATGCTGAATCGATTAGCACACCTATGGATGGACAGTTCACAGAACAGTGTCCTAATTCACATAATGAGGTTAAGTACATGTGTACTAGACCTGATTTTGCCCAAGCAATGGGTGTTGTCAGTGATTTTGGGGCCAATATGTGAAAGAATCACTGGAGAGCAATTCAGTTGATTCTCAAGTATCTGAGAGGGACCAATAGTAGGGATTCATGCTATGCAGGGTCAAACACTTCTCTACATGGGTATGTAGATTCAGATGTGGTAGGGGACTTAGATGATAGGTGTAGCACCACAGGATGTATGGTGGTTAGTCTTCAATATTAAACTTGAAGAGGGATACAAGTCAAGAAACAAATTAGATGATATGTAGGTACAAGTATAGGTGCAGCTGTTTATCTCCAAGTGGGAGATTGTTAGGTTGTAGAGCTAAAAGCTTCACTATATGCAAACATGGAGGAGGTTGTTGAGTGTCACAATCACTAGCATTGGTCAGGCCAACCAACGTGGGTCAGGGGTGGACAGGAAGCTACCAACATCAGTCATGGATCGACTGACATCGATCCCCTGTGCAGTTCCAGAACTGCTAGTTGACGAATAGTTAGTTTAATGAACTAGTTATTTGCATGTAAAGACTAATTTTAGTCTTGGAGCTGTGGTTCTAATTATTTTAATTATATGTCTAATTATTGTTTGCATGGGATCTATATAATAGACTCATGGGGTTGTATTATAATCAAGGACAAGGAAGAGATCCTTCCAATTGTAAGATCTAGGTTTCCAGGTGTGCAAAACCAGGTTGATATGTAGGTGTTGCAAGATCAGGTTAGATCTACATGGTAAGTAAGATCATTTGATTTGCAAGTTGTTTCAAGTTCAATGGATATCTACTTGAAGTACCCTGATTACTTGTGTACTAGCAGTATTTTTACTAACTGGTGGAGGTGAACAACAACTCTATGTTTGAGTTGTTTGTTGTGACCATAATTGAGAGAGAGAACTCTTGAAGGAGAATTACTGGGAGCCCTAGAGGCGTGGGAAGCCTTTGAGGTGTAAGAAGAGTGTGGCATCTTCTTTATTGTATTTTCTTTCTGGATGAGTTGAATACAAGATTGTATTGTCTCTCAAATTTTGTGTTGATTCTGATTTCTAGTTACTTGTTACTTCTGGTTAAATTCCGTGTTTAGTTGCTTATACAAGGTAATCAATTGTGCTCCTAATCCTAACAAATAGATCTATAATCCATCATCACAAGCACTCTTGCATATAGGTATTCAAGCTTTCCAACATCCAGTCTTCTTCCAAAAACTCAACAACAATAAAAGAGACCCGAACCTCTACTAAATTTGATTTTGAGGCCAAAGTAATATTATGCTGACAAAATTGCTCCATCCATCAATCACCAACCATCTAGCAAGCTATAGGTATATTCTACTTATTTTTTATTTCATTGGATTTCTAATCCCCTTGACCTAATTAGATCTATATGTACCTTATTTTCCAACTTTTATATCCTTAATAGAACCATTATCATATCACTTACTCATTTTGTAACTCTTTTTTGAATACCTTCAAAAATCTATAAGCAACCATTGATGATTAGCACAACCATCAATGATCACTTCCAACTGTCGATGGTTACCCAAATATTAATGATCAACTTAACCACTGATGGTTAACCCAACCACCAATGGTCATTGTAACAAAAAATAATAGTAAGTTATTTTTATCCACTTAACCCCAACCAAACCTAAACTTTTATGTTCCTACCTATTGATAGACCCTTTTCTAATTTTTTGAACCTGACTTTACCCACTTTAGCACAAGTATTGACCTATATTTGTTATATTTAGTCATTTTTTTAACAAGCATTCTAATTTTATTTTTGTATTTAATTTTATTTTATTTATGCAAGTACCTTACTTTTATCATTTTTAAATTAATTATTATTAAGAGTGGATTGATATCCTACTAACAAGTTTATGCTTCTTGGATCTAGCTCACACTAGGCAGTCCACCAAACTATCTTGCTAACAACCCTTTTGTTAATGTTTTTTTATCTAGAAGTTATTCCTTCCAAGACAAAAATAATTTCTCGACATTCATATGGATTACGCGTGTATCACTAACTAGGTATTTCTACCACACCTTTATTACTAATTTCTTATCTTATTTCAAAATTAAAAAATGAGTAGAAATTAAGAGAAATAGTGGGGAGGGAGAACATCATCTAAGCACTTTTACATACCAACCACAAACCATCAATCATTCACATAATCCCCCATTAGGAAATAACCCTCCCTTCACAGATGATTAGATTGTGATGGTATGGGAATCCAAAAAGATAAGCTAGTACTTGTGTTTTATATGATTTTTAAAAACATGCAGTGTATCATAAATAAATATGTTCTAACATGATATCACACAAATATATAAATCATATACATGAAATGATAATGTCTAACTAATATTACTTTGGTTAAAAAATTTAATAGTTATTAATCTCTAAGATCAATCAATTTCAAGCATACCACTTGATTGAATTACCTTCATCTGACATTGTGATGCTAGTAAGCTAGTAAAGTTCATCTCACTACTTATTCAGTACCAAAAATGAAATATTTGGTTAATATAAATATAACTAATAGATTCATATAGATTACTTCTTACTAGCAGACATAAAACGTGCTAAACATAATAATATTCTAAATGCATACATTTAGTCCATCAAATATATGAATGAATCTCCACTATATTATTTATCATATAAATAATTAATCATAACCATTACATTTTATATCAACCAGGTATAATCTATATTTAGACTACATAATCAAATTTTTATAAGTAAACACAAATGTAGTATATTCTATGATAGGCACTAATATCACAATCCACCATTTTAGGTACACACTACCCAATTTAAATAGCCATTTATAATTAACAAAGACATGGTTCTCATTATCATATAATATTTTGCTTTAACATTTATTACATTTTTAAAAAGTTGTATACATGTATAAGTAAAGTTCTATTCTTCAAAAGTTTGACTTAGTTTTGTACCATCAATGGAACCGTAAATATAGTCAATCATCACATGCACTGTTATATATGTATGTGAATTTGTACATACTAGTACACTCATGGTACATATTGTAATCAAAATTTTAATGAAAAAATGTATAATACACTGACCAATAAAACTCAATAGGTATTATCGGTCTATGTTATAGCATAGTAATCATTAACAATACATAGTTTATAAATATACTAACCATTAATCAAATAATCATGGCATATACTAACCACTAACCACTAGATCAATGTTTAATAATACATTATGAGTTACATTATCTAGTAATAAAAGTATACTTATACATGAAGATTTTATATTTAACATATCAAGCTGAGAGAATAAAATCAATGTGATATTTAATATAACCCTTGTTCAAAATGAACTCATACTTATATGTGTGTGTGTGTGTGTGTGTGTGTGTGTGTGTGTGTGTGTGTGTGTGTGTGTGTGTGTGTGTGTGTGTGTGTGTGTAGTTAGTTAGTTAGTTAGTTAGTTAGTTAGTTGGTTAGTTGGTTAGTTAGTTAGTTTGGAGTAACTAAATATATACACAAACTTGGCATGGCTTCTAATTTACTCAGTCAATAGCTTTAACATCCACTTATATTAATATGCATAAGATAATACTAAAATTATATTATATAACCACTTATTATATCCTCAAATTAGATATAATATGAACAGAGCTCATATAATACAATATATAATATAATCACTTATCTAGTTATATTATCATATTTAAACCGACATGAAGCAATTAAATTTTTTTAGACTTACAAGCACCTATCCCGACTTGATCTTCTAATTTAGGTATAACATCCCCATTTATCCCAACTTCTGACTAATCAAAACAATATAAGCTAGTTACTTTTATTGTCCATGACATCACATACATGAGTAAGTATATATTACTTGATTTAATTGATTATGAATTTAATGTTAATGGTAATACATGTTATAAACTCCTATCAACCCCTATATTACACCATAACATGGTATATTCATCCACCTAGGATATAGAATGTTGATATACTATACATATTCTACTAAATTATAGAATAATGTGGTATAACATACATGTATAAGATTGAATATATATGTGAATGTACCATACGTGCTATTTTCCTAGGTATAATTTTAAAACACATAATCAATATATATTCATGTGTTTGATATATACCAATGGGGATGTTCCTTTAATAGCCGTTAGTTATATGTTCCTAAAATATCCACTAATTTTAATGTATATATCGATGTAATACATGAAGAAATGCACAATTAAACATGAATAAATGCATAATATCTATAAACCATTAGCTATAGATATATATAAATTCAAAATATGAATAACTATTATTCATATTACATTATTAATAATTAGCTTCGATATATAAAAGTATTACATATAATCATTTTACACAATATATATATGATCACTCTTTACAGTATATATCACTGAGTTTGGGATATGTGTTTTACAAAGGATATAAAATATTTGACTTCAATGTTATTTTGATATATACTCATTATATACTACTCATTTTTTAGCATACATAGTCTTATGATTTATTTGTATTATATCCAAATTTCCAGGTTGTTATACGACACACCACATATCCATAAATCGATGTATATACACCAGCCATTGGTTATATTTAATATATATAGCAATTTATATATAATTTGCTACACGTATACATATTGTTGCATGCTTAACTAAATTGTTTGATGTTTTACATAGTGAGTTATAATGTTACTATTGATCACTCTCAGATGGCCCTTTGTACCTTTATGTAACTTTGTTGATAAAACTTGTGAGTCACTGGTTTACTTACAAACCTATCATTGTATCCATTAGACATAACTGCATCAAAATAATTTAATCATAACTACATCTATATTGTATCATCGTATATATTTAATTTATGTCTATCTAACTATAGGATAATCATTGTATATTATGTCATTGAATATTGATAAATATAAGGACACTATTGATGTATATTATAGCTTTATATATCACTACATTTTATAGGGTTATCATTTTATATATTCAATTAGCTCATTGAATATATCAAATCATCTCATTGTATATACTAGATTTAGATCATTGTACCTACCCAAGAATAAGTTTGACCTATATATTTAGGGCACCATGTATATTGAGTTCATTATTTATACAAACAATTTGATACATATCTAGTTTTATGATTTTCTATATATAAATATATAGTTCAATAAATAGTCCCTTATATACATACAGATCACCACACTTATATGTATTAAATTTAGATTACTATATATATAAATCTTGACATATATACATAGGACAAATCAATTTAATATAAATTAAAAATAATATACATATAAATTTTGCTAAACTTCTAATAAAATCTAAATAACTCCACCTACCTTGAAATTTGGAAGGACACACTCTTAGTGTTGCCTTTCCCACTTTTATTCCACAAATTTTATTCTCCTCTCTTCTTATGCCGCACCTCTCTTTTTTCCTTTTATTTATTCTCCCTAAGCTACATTTCCCTCCTTTATTTTTATTCCTTTTTTAAGCTCTCTCTCTCTCCCCTTTGTATTTTATGATTTTTCTTCCTTTCCTAATGGGTATTGTGATTTACTTTAAAGTAGGCCCCCCTCTTTTTTATTCAATAATTCTTTTATCTTTTTTATTTTTTCTTATTTTTTTTTCCTAAATATAAACTTTCTAATTTGTCTTATTTATTTTAATTTTTTATATGACATTTTATTTTCTATTTGTATAATTTTTGACTTTATAAAAATAATTAATTCATTAATTATAACAAAATCAGTTTATTACCACTAACTTAGTAAAGGTAAACAATTGTTCTAGCTTAATAATAATATGACCAATAGCTAATTATAATACAATCACACAAAGTTAATTTCACTTAAGTAGTAAACTAAGCTGACACACAACTAACCTTATGTAAACAATTATTTAAATGTACAAAACATTAAAAATACACTAACCATTTAACTATGTATATAACATGTACTGGTTAATGTGGTGTGTGCAGAGTTCTAACCATTATTCTATCATCCCCCAACACCTCTGTTATACCTATTTTTCATACTCCTTCAATTTTATAAAATTAATACTCATATATGCCATAGAGATGACCTTGTCATAAAGTTTAAAATTGTAGTCGGAGACCTAAATCAATTATTAGTAGTTCAATTGATAATTCTTCTCAAAATATTTTTTTATCTACTAGTTATAATAATACTCAATATCAACGTTATAAGCCTAAAATTTTCTGACAAATTGATGTTAAAACTTATAATATAATTGATGATTTATCTATAATTAAAGCTCAATTCTCACAATTACAAGTAGCTAGCCTTCCATAATAACTTGATAAAATTAATGAAACTATTAAGAATTCCAAAAATAATGCAAGCTTACAAGAAGAAGATATTAATGAGCAATCATCTATTTTTACTCAAAGTTATGATCCTCCTGTAGATTATATACCTCTTTTTTATGTTTCGATAAAAATTGATAATAAACTAATCCATAATTATATTTTAGATACGAGTGCTTCAAAGAATATAAAGTCTAAATTTATTGAAGATCAATTAAGCATTTTTTATGAAACTGATAATAGGAAGCTTACTGGATTTTATTCAAAACAAACTAAATGTTGTAAGTTTTGAGACATAATCATTAAGATTTTCAAGGATGAAAGAATTAGATGTATGACTAATGTCCAAATTTTATATATCCCTAGTAATTATGTTATGTTATTAGGAAGAGATTGGTCACAATCAACTGATACTTTCATCGAAAAAGACATTATATGAATTCCTGTAAGTAATAAGTTTGTTTTCATAAAAAGAGAAGATTGATCAAGTACACCTATAAAATCATCCACTTCTTTCATTGTTGCTTACATTGAGATATGAATTTGAACTTATGTGTTGTTGATTTTAGATGAACCAGAAATTTAACATGAAAAATTCTTTAAAATAAATATTTTATGGTCACTATATTTTGATGGAGCTTGCTCTCAACAAAGAAATGATGCGAAAATTTGTTTAATCTCTCATGTTGGTAAGATTTTATATTATATTTACAAATTATCATTTGAAAACACTAATAATACTGTAGAATTTGAAACATTATGTTTAGGTTTAGAAAAAGCCATTAAATTTAATATTAAACATTTATAAGTCTTTGGGGATTCTAAATTAGTTGTTAAGCAAGTTTAAAAATTGTATAAAACTAATCAAACTCATCTACATCATTATACTCAAAATATTTGGTCTTTACTTGAACATTTTGAATCTTTCAATATCACTCACATACTTAGAGAATATAACAATAGAGCTAATAAGCTTATTATTTTTGTATCTAATCCAATTTTAAGTGAAAGTGAACCGATTACAAACTTTTCTTTTTCTAAAATTTTTGACCTCTAAATCTATATTTGAATGATAGATGGCCTATTTTTAGTAATGATGAACACATAGATTCATTTAGTAAAGCTAATTATTTTAATAATAATGATTATGTATTAAATTATAGAGATTATTTGTAATTAAGTACTAATAAATTGCCTACTAGTTTAGTAAGTTTAGAGTCTATGTTCACACTTAATGATCAGTCCAAAATTTCTAAAACAGAAGAACCCTTTAGAAGAATTATAGATGAAACTATTCTTATCAATTTAGGTACATAAAAGGATCTTAAATGTGTATTTAAGAGTTCAAGTTACTGCACGTGAGAAGATAAAATTTATTAAATTATTCGAATAATTTATTGATATATTTGCCTAGTCATACAAAGATCTTAAAAGTTATAATACTAATATTATTAAACATGATATACCTATAAAACTTGGTATTAAATCTGTAAGATGAAAAATATGAAGAATTAACCCTTTGTTAGAATACACCATTAACAAAGAGCTAGACAAAATGATTGATGTTGGTATCATTTTCTCTATAAAATATTTTGAATGGGTAGCTAATTAAGTACCAATTAGGAAGAAAAATGGTGATATTAGATTGTGTGTTGATTTTAGGGACTTGAACAAATTTAACATTAAACATAATTTTCCTGTATCAAGTATAGATCAGATTTTACAAGTTGTAGGATCAAAAATGGTGTCATTATTAGATGATTTTTTTAGTTATAATCATTTTTTTTTTAAAAGCCTGGTAAACTTTTTAACGTGACCGTCACGTTGGCTAGACATGCCTAATACCAGTACCATGGGGTAGGGACTAGACTCCGGGACCAACAGAGCCGCAACGGAAGTACTTGACCGATCAGGCTAGGTTCCACGCCCAGTTATAATCATATTTTTATAAATCTTGAAGATAGATATTTTTTTACTACTAGTAGAGATACTTTTACTTATAATAGAATGTCATTTGGATTAATAAATGTAAGAGCTATTTTTCAAAGAGATATGCATGTTACTTTTGATGACTTGATTGGAATTGTTATTCATGTTTATCTTGATGATCTCACCATTCATTTAAAAATATATAAAAAGCATTTAGATCATCTTTGTGAATTTTTCACAAGATGTAGAAAGTATGATATTTTTTTAAACCAAAAAAATCATTTTTTGGTGTTACTGAAGGTCAATTATTAATAAATCATATTTAAAGATGGTATTTTCATAGATCCTGAATGTATTAAAGCCATTAAATAATTACCTCCTCCTAAAGGTTAGTCTAGTTTATGATCTTTCTTTAGTGAAATTAACTTTGTTAAGAAATACATATCAAATTTTACTGATAAGTCTAATTCTTTGTAATTATTACTTAAGAAAGACAAAATTTATACTTAAGATGAAGGTGTTGATTTAGCATTCAATAACGTTAAAAATGACATTACAAGTGCTCCAATTCTAGATAAATAAGATTAAAAGAAAGCATTCATTTTTTATGTCAATGCTAATAAAAAAACAATTGGAGTTGTTATCACTCAAGAATTTAAAAATGATGATAAAAAATTAATTGATTACATCAGTCAAGTTTTAAAAGATGTTGAAACTAAGTACCCTCCTATTGAAAATTATTTTTTTTATTAGTTTCTTCTTTAATCAAATTTCATTATTTATTGATAGGAAATAAAGTTCTAATGCAATCTAATGTACCTATTTTATCTTGACTTTTGAAATAATAAATTATTCAAGGAAGGCTTGCAAAGTGGATATTATGAATTCAAGAGTTTGATCTTGAATTTGAAACTTCAAAAACAATTAAAGGTAATGACTTGGCAAAACATTTAGCTGAAATTGTTTCTTTAAATATTAATATTTTGGTCTTGTCAATTGATGATAATTTGAATGTAAAGCCCACTTTAAAGACCACAAAATATCTGATTTTTCTAAAAACTTTAAATTTGGTCTTGAGATGAATGAATGGGATTATATGTTAGTTAAAGATGATTGGTACCATTACTTAGTCTTTTATTTTTAAAATCAATCATGTCTTAATAATTTTGATAAGAAGCAAAGGCGTTCCTTACAGTTAAGATATTTAAGTTTTTATTTATTAAAAAAAATCTATTTAATCGAAATAGAGATAGAATTTTATTAAGATGTCTTACACATGATCAAACTCAAAAAGTTCTTAGAGATTGTCATGAAGGAAATTGTGGTAGACATTATGCTACAAAAACTACTACTTATAAGATCTTATGAGCAAGTTATTATTGATCTACATTATTTCAAGATGCTTATAAGTTAGTTTGTTTTTGTATGACATGCCAATTATTTATTGGTAGAGATAAGTTGCCTACAATATTTTTGAATCTTGTTATATCTGAAAAACTATTTATAAAATGAGGTATTGACTTTATTTTAGATATACATCTTCCTTCATCATTTGGTCATATATATATATATATATATTTTTATAACAATGGATTATTTCACTAAATAGTTTGAGTCCAAAGCTCTTAAAAATTTTGTAATGTGTGAAGTAATTTTATTTTTAGAAAATCATATTTTCTTTATATTTGGAGTTCTTTATGAAATCATTTTCTATAATGGACCTCAATTTATTTTAAATAAATTTTTATAATTTTTTTAAAATTATTCTATTGTATCTAGTCATTCATCTAAATATTACCCTCAACATAATGGTCAAACTGAGTCAACAAATAAAAATTTAATTTTAATTATAAAAAAATAGTTTGTAAAAATAAATAGAATTGGCATCTTAAAATTTTTGAAGCTTTATGGATTGATAGAACTATTATCAAGGTAACAACTGATTATTTACCTTTCATGTTAGCATATGAATTTGAGGTCCCCTTATCAATAGAGCTTTATATTTCTTCAATTAGAACTGCTTTACAATGTGTTGATAAAGATACTAATTTGATTGAATAAATTTTACATGATCTAATAGCTCTTGATGAATCAAAAGTAACAACATTACAAAAGTTAGAAGGAGCTAAACAAAAATTGAAAAAAAAATTGATAAGAAAGTTTCTAATAAAAAGTTCAAAGTTGGTGATCTAGTTTTATATTGGGACAAAGCTTATGAAGATCATGATAAACATCATAAATTTGATTTGATATGGCTTGGTCCTTATCATGTTACAACTATGCTTGGAAATAATATTTTTTATTTGAAAGAACCTGATGGGAATTGGTTGCATTACTTAGTTAACAGATATCATTTAAAATTGTTTCACAATTCACTTCCTTTTAGTTTTGTTTGTTTCTTTTTATTTATTGATTTCTTTTTGGTATTGTGCCTCTCCTTTTTTATTTTTATGCTGTTTCTTGTTTTGTTTGTTTATTTTCTTCTTGTTGTTGTTTGACTTTTATTATTGAGAAATCAACAAGTGTTTCAAATAGGCAAAGTTTTTTGCATTATGAAGGGAGAATGTAAAGATACTACAATACAACTATAAGTATCAATTATTTTGAGATGTTATTTTTTATAAGCTTAATTTTATTTTCATATATGAATAATATATGTTGAGTTATAACTATTTTTTCAAGTTATATTTTATTTTTAGATATTATATTTGAGGTATTTGTATTTGTTTATGAATCCAATCCGAACTTCCTTATCATGTCATTTCCTTTCTTCATGTCATGTTAGTTGAACATCTCATCCCTTACTGAAATCCATTACAAAGAGATTCGTACATAACTTCTTGAGAAATAATTTATCTAGATCAAATTTTCAAGATTATGTTTCTAATAATAGGTAATTTGATTGCTGCTAAATTTATTTATTCAAAACTTACTAGCAAGATTGTTAGAATTATGCCTATTTTTCATACCCCTTCAATATTATGAAATTAATACTCCTATCTGTCAAAGAGATGACTTAGTCATAAAATTTAAAATTATGGTTGGAAACTTAAATCAATTAGCAGTTTTATGAATACACATGTTTTTAATTGAATTATTCGGTACTAATTTGTTCATGAATTTATATCTATATTACAATGGTTTCAAAAACCATTTATAGATGAATGAATAAAATTTGCATATAGTTATATATTATTTGTGAATGTTTATCTTTAGTTATGACATTTCAATAATCAAGCTAATTAGGTTGCATTCTTTTCAAGTAGTTACTACAATATTTTAGTATGATTTACCATGATAGTTTTTAGTTGTATTAATTTGAAATTTGGCTATGGTCTTTATATGGATTTATCATTATGATTGTCATATCAGTCTCATGCAGAGTTTAGTGACAAATATGAAAGATTGATATGGTGTAACTATGATATGAATAAGTTTTATCTAATATTTTATTCAATAATCCTAAAAGGGTTCTAAGTTTTAACTATAAGCATTATATATCCTAAGTATTTAATTTGATATATTGGATTTATCAAAGGCTCTAAAGTGGTCCTAAGTTTTTAACTCTATATATCAAAAGTGGTGGACCTAATTCAAAGACTCTAAATGACCATGGGGTGATTTCGACAGTTTTGAAATGGTATAAAATAATTGTCTAATTTCAAGGTTTATTTGAATTAAACTTATGTTATAATCTTGAGGCACGAAGGTTTTATGTGGTTTGAATGTCAAATGGAAAGTTGATGGTTTAAATTGATATATTTGGAGGTCTTAGATGGAAGCTAGGTGCCAAGTTGGTAGGTTGGTTTAGTTGTAGAATGCGAGTAGAGGTTTTGATATCTGGATGAGATCAAAGGCAAATAAAAGGACTTTAATGAGATATGTACATGCCTTGAATCTCACAAATTGATAAGTGTTTGGTAAGAAATTTAGTCATGATTAAATTTGAAAATGTTGCTAAATTAGTTGACGATCTTCTAGATATATATCTAAATTTGATAAGCCAATAACAGATGTACATGAAGGTAATGATAGTTAACTTGTAGGACTTAGGTTACAAATAGCATTATTTTTTATTTTGTTAGTCATTTTGTGAATATTTCCTACAGAATTGACACTGTCAGATTGGAACATGGAATTTACTTGAGTAAATTACAGATAAAAGATTGAAATAAAGCATGGCTAGGTATGCCATTGATGAAATATATGAGGTTTTGAAGAAGATAATTACTTATTTTAATGATTTCTAGTTTGCATGGAGATAAAATAATAATTTTCAAGACTGCATATTTTTTATGAGGTTTGCATGAAAATAAATTATATGTTCATGGTAAATTATCTACATGCTTGACTCTTTCAGTGATAAAGAAAGTTTTAAAGGTTCTAGTTTATTATATTATTTCTAGGTATGAGATTTTAATTTTGATATAGTCTATCATTTTGATTTTTGAACTAGATAAATGATAAATGAAGATTATCATTTATAATTGTGTTAAGATTCCTCGAACTTTGTCTAAGATGAGTTTGAAAATATATTGTAAGCATGTAGCATGTTAGTTTTGATTATTTATTGGTTAAAATTTTATTACGGTGGGATTTTAAGCATAAAAGTTATATCTCAAAGTTTTGTTGAGAATTAGGGTTTTGCATAAAAAATCAGCTCTATGTTTTCATTTTCATGAACATATTGATGGGTTTGAAGTGGTTTTGGTCTACCATGAAAAAACTATTTTTGAAATATTTCAATATATATAATTTTTGTTCAAACATACAAATATGATTGTTCAGTGATAAGCTTTTGCTCATATTTTGGTATTCTAAAACTATAGTTTCATGCATACATGAGATTTTGAAGGATAAGTTCTTCACAGTGATTTTATAGAAATATAGTGTGTTTTAACTACATCTGAGAAGATAATGGAGATTATTTTGTGGTTATGCATATCTTAGTTTTGTATTTTCAAATAGTTATATTATCATGACAATTTTGGGAACTTTTGTTTAATTTTAATATCTCAGTTTCATAAATGCATGAGTTGAATATTTAATGAGTTCAGATAATGATTTGTTAAGATATTCTAGTTACAGTTTCAGAAATACATGGTTTCAAAGCAGTTAAAAATATGATGTTTTGAAAATGGGTTTTCTTATAATTTTTTGCATATATTACTTGTTAAGATTTTGGCATATAAAATGAATGTCATGCAATCTATATGATTTTTCAAAATGGAATTTTTTGTATTTTTATCCAAAATCATGAATATGTAAGAATAGTAAGAAATGGTCTATAGTTTTAGAAAGCTATGATAAGTTGTTTTTCAATTTCAAAATAATAACTTGGAAAGAATATGATATTGTCAAAAGTTTATATTTGTGAAAAGTTTATGTTGAAATTATTGTGATGATTTTAGACTCTTTGTAGTTTGAGAAATGCATGTAGTTTAGAATGACATAAATAGAGTTTTTTGTAGAAATATTTCTTTTAGTGATTTTGAATTGGTTTAGTTTGAGAAATTTGTGTGATTTACAGTTTGAGAATGATCTATATTTTGAGATGACATTTATACATTAAGAATAGAACTCAAGAAAATATGACATAATATTTTGAAAATAAAATTATGAGGATATAATTTTATTAAGGATTCAAGATGGAATATTATGATGATAGTTGACACAGATGGAATAATTTAATTTTAGTTTCAGTTAATAGACAGTTCAAAGATTATTTGTTGATAGCTAGAAATTTGATAAAAATGAGAGTTTACTATATTGAAATACAGTTGTTATTTTGGTTTCATTGATGATATATATTTATTTTTTTATTCAATGACATAATAACCAGACTTTGAATATATTTTTTTAAATAAGATGTCAAGCTAGGATCAATCAGGTTCAAGTGGGAATAATTATAGTATAAGTTGGAGAAGAAATCAGAACACTAGTAGTATGAATCAAGAGACATCCAATAGGTAATTTCTTAGAGAGGGTTTCAAGTCTAGAAAGTTTGGTCTTAGGTATGCCCTTAGAAGAGCTAAAATGTCTATCCATGTTGATGTCACTGATCCTGAATTCTAAAATGTGTTGAATAGTTTACCCTCTAATCCTACAAATCATAAGGATGATAGAAGATTTCATGACTATAGATTTGGAGTCAGATCTTAGTCTCATAGCAGTTCTTTCCATCAGTTATAGAATAATTCACACCAACTACCTATTTAATTACCTAACCCAAAAAGAGTTCATCATATAAATGAACCAACTCAACTAGATAATGAGATAGATTATACTAATAATTTTGTCAATCTAGCCTTACCTCTTTATTCTGATGAACGTACACCACCTCAAAAAGAGCTTATTATAGGGTGAAAAAAGTTTGAAAAAACCACTTATAAGGTACAGGAAGCTAAGTTTAGAAAAACAACTTCTTGTCAAACATCCAACTTCTTCCAAGAAACATTTAATTAGTCAAGATGAATCAGATATTAAGATAGAGATCAAAGTTGTGAAGCAGATTAAGTTGGAGGTAGATGATAATATAAGTGATTTTAAAATTAAGTTGGTTCAGTTTCCTATAGTTAAAATAGAATATAATGAATATGTGAATGAACATGAAAAATTAATGATTAAAATTTTATCTAATTTTGATGATTTTTTATTATCAAAAAGATAATTTTTTACTTCTAAGTTAACCAAACTTAACTATATTTTAGATTTTGATACTTTGGTTATGATATTTTCAAAGTATAACAGATTTTTAAATTTTGATATATATAATATGCCTAAGTAATTTTGATTATATGCATTATGAAATTAATATATAAATATATCATTTAACTTTAATTTATCATATTATTTATTGAAATATGTTATTCTATTTTATTATTAATTGATTATAGAGTCTCCATCCATTAAGAAATACCTACTCTATGTTCAAATAATTGATCTCTTAAGACTTTTTAATCTTAAATAAACTTTAACTAATAACTATCAATATTAATTGACTTTTAAAAGTTAATTATTTAACTTAACAAGTAACTAACTAAAGTTAGAAATTATTTTTCTAATCAATTTTGAAGTATAAAAAGAGATCAAAGATTCATTTGAAGAGAAAAAATAACACAACTATTGAAGACTTATAAATTGTAAAGTCAATCATTTATCTCTCTTTTTTATGCAATTTCTCTCAGATAGTATGAATTTTATAGATAGACCAATGATACTTTATTTGATAATTGAGTATATTACTTAAGTAACACAGGGATATCTAATTTTATATTATCATTTGTAATAGATTATTTAAAGTTTGTCAAGTTTAATATTTTTTTATGATTATTTTTTATAGTCTTATGTGTAAAAATTGAGTATTCAACTTGAATAATGATAAAAACATCATTTTTTACAACATTTCATTGATATAAATAATTGTAAAAGTTATTTTTTTAAGATATTTTGTAAAGATGTTAATTTCTCAAATAAAATTGATCTATTTTGTTAAGACGACTTTCTTTGTTCAGACTCGCATGTTTTATCTATATTGTACTTTACTTTGACTTTAAATTTAACTTAGTTTAAACTAATTTTAGTTAATATCTAATTGATTTAATTTATTTCTATTTTATTTAATTTTAATATAGTTTGTATTTAATTTTTTATTTATTACTAATTTCTTTATTAAATAGGTTTCTTAAGTTTTTTTTTCTTTAATTAGTTTAATTTGAGTTGTAGTTTATTATAGATTAGTTTGTTTATCAATTTATATTATATTATTTTACGCTTTCTTAATTAGTTTGTTGTACTTAGTTGTTTTATGATTTATTTGTCTTTTTTTTCTTGATTAGTTGAGTTATGTCTGATTGTTTGATGTATTGAGGATACGTTTATAGGCTAATTTATCTTAACTTATTTTAATTTTCTACTTGTTTATTGTATCGGTATGTATTTGGAAATTAAATCAATAAAAGAAAGATATTATTTTAAGAATATATTATATTACTGAATCATATTTCTTCCCTTTAATATATTATCTTGTTCATAAATCTTCTTTGTCGGATAGGATAGATTACACATTCATATCTGAACTAATTCATTATTTGATAAGAGAATTTCTAAAATTATAATGAAATATTTTATGTTCAATAGCTTATTTATTATTTCTTAGAAAATTTAAAAAAATCCTCGCATCTCTAGGATCGTAATTGAACCTTTAAAATTTTACTATTATACTATTATGATTCCAATTTTACCTTCATAATAAATAAAAGGGTTGATTAATTGATGAAATAATTTTTATCATCAACAACCTCCTACATCATCCCCTCTAATGATGCTCTTCTTTTGTCACACTCTGAGAGATAAATCTCTCTTGTATCCAACTCATGACAAACAGGTAGTTAGTCCATACATCATGACATATATACATCATAAAATATTATTGAAATAATAAATCAACATGATCATAATGTAATAATCTACACTAAAACTAACTCATAGTAATGCAATCATGTAATCAAAGCAATATTCAACTATTTTATAACAACATATAACTCATAACTTAGTTAATAATAACCAATCAAATTATCAACTACAAATATCCATGGATAATCAAGTAAGTTTGCTTAGCAAATAATTTAGATGTAACATCTTCCTCCCTAACGCTAGTCATCATCATGATGACACTCATTCAAATATAAGTTTTTAATTAAGAACATTGTTCAGCAAAAAAATAACATAATATGAAGTATCAAATTAAGTAAATAAATATGAAAATCATCTATAAAACTCATCATAGTCCTCTCAAGTACATTATCCTTAGAGTTTTAATCCTACAAGACCTTACACTATGACATCTCCCTATTATGCAAACAAATTTTATGAATCTCAATTACACTGATTCGTTCTATCATGACCACCCTGAGGTCCAGAATCTTTAAAACATTTTAATCCAGCATAAGTGAATTATATTTTATATAATTTTTAAGATAATAAACATGAAATACATTATGAAATAGATCTAGGGATGTCATCAATGCAATCCTATACGTTACAAGTTTGACCACGTCTAACATCTCAAAGGGTCCCACCTTTCTTGATGATAATTTCATTGATTTTTTGAATTTAATATTTAACCTTAAGCACATGAAATCATCATAAAATCCAAAATAAATGACCAAGGATATTTCTACAAAAAAAATTAGCCCCTCTGTACACCTCTCTAAACTAAAGAGTGTTTTTCTCATTCCTGAAAAAAGTGTTTAGAGAACTTGGAAAGAATGATGTGTATAAGTCAATACCATCACTACTCCATATATCTCTTGATAAATATGACATGTCAATACTATCATTAATCTATGTAGCACCTGATAAATATGATGATGAATAGGAACTAGAAATAATACATTTTTAATGTATAAAAAATTAAAGAATAAACACCCTTTAGTACACATGTGTATGACCATATGACTAATTTGATAAGTTCTGCATACCAAATCTCATATTTTACAAGCTCCACTTGTCTCATCTAAAATTAGTAACTGCCAAGTGAATGTGAGACTAACTAAGATCCACTCCCATCTCTTAGTACTAACATTCCTAATTCACCTCTTGTCCCTTAGGTCTCCACAACCTAATGATCTCCCAAAATATGCACATGGTTCAATAAATCATAAATCCATACTAGCATTTCATAATTGCATTAAGTTACCATTAGCCAAACATAATTAGTATCCAATTTCACATCTTATCCCATCTTTGTTATATTCGTATCTAGGAGGAAATAATGTTAAAATTAATATAACAAGCAAATTCCAAATATCACACCATCCTTACAACATTATATAGGGAATAATAAATACAATGCCTCCCTAATTATTCATCTAATTACACAACAACAAGTTATAATCTTATCTCAACCCCTTAGACTGACAAGATGTTTCACACATCTTATTCCATACTCTCTCTAGGTGAAAGGTACATAAATGTCTCATAAAATAAATATGTTTTAAATATGATGAGAATAATACCAATCTAATCAAGGGTGAATCATAACATAATGATTATAATCAATTTATAAATCTTAATTTAGAACTAATATAATTTCAAGATTTGTCACTCCATGTGGTCAAAGTTTACAAGTATAGATAAAGTAGCACTAAAAAGTGTGACTCTAAAAAACCACAAGGGAAAAGTAGTGAACTAACACCTCAACAACAAAACTCTTAAATATCCTTACATGATATGAAGAAAACATCACAACCCAAGTTTTCAAAATCACTACACACTTACCAAATTTATGATAGTAGTATCACAACCTATTTCCATAACTAGAAGGAAAAATATTAGCCACATAGATGCATCAATCTATTTCATTCCTAAAACTTCTCTATCAATAAGAAGTAAAAGACATTATTCAATGAACTCCAAGTAATATTGTCAAAACAACATTTTAGAATCAAGATTCTAATTAAAGAAATACTTAATTAACATCATGAAAATATGAATCCACTCAGTGGGCTTATAATAATGTCAAATGAGGGTGAGAGAGTAAAAACTAACCTCTATGATAGTTATGTGAGACAAAACCTCTTTCCAATCCACATAACATATGGGGCACCAATCCATGAACAAGCTCCTAACACATAGGAATCCTCAACAAAGATAACTAAACTTCACCAAAAAGAGAATTCTCACTGTACTAGCTGGTGCAATTCCATAAGCTATCTTTTATTATTCTCTCCATTAGGATTAATGTACATAAGACACAAAACTCTATATAAATGCACATATTCTTAAGTGAGAAGCATCTCATATTTTCTAAACACACAATATAAAATACAAGTGGTAGAGGTGACTTGAATACCAAGTAAGGATGTAATCATTCTCAAAGTTTCAATCTAAGTGATCAAAAATAATATTATAAGAATCTCTTGTTCATGACTCATGAACTATGCCATGCACTCACCTATCTAAACATCGTATACAACCATCACCATTGAGACACTTGATGAACCAATCTTTTAATAACTCTAAGAGGGTATAAGTTTTGTTAAAGGTATGTACTCAATGTATGACACAACATTTTATACAATCAACTATCAATCCTTAACGCTTCATAAAATTGGTCACATATGATTGTGTCTTATCCTTTCCAAAATTCCCTTGTGTTATCCTGATGTTCCACATAGTATTTGATTCAGTTAAATAGGTTCTTAAAAAAATCAAACAAAGAACCATGGATGTCTATTACCTACAATAGTCATCAAGCCATAAAAAAGTATCTACTAATATCACAACTCCAATCATGGTGTATCATGATTCTTCACTAAAGCACTACAAGTCCAAAATACACTTCACTTAATCAATACAATATCACATGTCACTAGGTTCTCCATACATGGGTACAACCTGTGCTCTCACATCCTAAGGATTTTCTTGCTTAGCAAGATGCTCTTTAGATAAATCTTAGTGTACTTCCTCTTCATGGCCATGAATTTCCTACTTTAGGGATGAAATTTGATCCCTAGTCTTATTCATGGCTATGAAAATATGATCCAACTTCATTGTTTGCTTAGCAGTAAATTAGTTAGGATCAAACGGAGGGTTATCATCATTGATATTTAAAGGACCCTCTTTAGATACTCTAACTTCACCATTTTCCTTTCTATTAAACATAAGAATACAAAAACTCTAGTGGACTCAATAGATCCTAAATTTTGAGCCACAAATCTGATACCACCTGTAATATCCTCACTAAAATCTACCTAGAAATACATAATTTTTTTAATTTAAATAAAATATTTTTTATTAGGCTATACCATGAGAATCTAATTAGTGATCTAATAAAACATTCTAAGTATGTCAACCATAAAATAAACATGTGACATATATCCATCACTGATCATTATCATCATGTAAAACACAACATAACTAAATATAGAAAATAATTACTAATATCCAATCACAGTTAGTACATTTATTATTGTCAATGTACAATAGGTAAATAATTACATCTCATCAAGAATAATGTTTCAATAATAATAAATACAAAGCAATATATAAGATATAAATCTCCACAGAGCATGAGTTTTTCAAACTCTGGTAAATATGATAATCTCAAGTGTTGTCTCCAAATAAATACTTTTATGGGGAAGGAGAGCATCATCTGAATGCTTTTCAACACCAACCATGGACTATCAATCCCCTATTCAATTCCCTATTAGGAAATATCCCTCCCTTCATATAAGATTAGATAGTGATGGTACGAGAATCCAAAGAGATAAGCTAATACCCATGTGTTATATGATTTCTAAAAATAGGCACTGTACAATAAAGAAATATATTCTAACATGATATCACACAAACATATAAATCATACACATGAAATGATAATGTCTAACATTATTTTGGTATAAATTTTCAATAGTTATTGATCTCTAGGATCAATCAATTTCAAACACACAACTTGATTGGATTACCTTCATTTAGAATTGTGATGCTAGTGAGCTAGTGAAGTTCATCTCACTACTTACTTAGTACCAACAATGCAAGATTTAGTTAATATAAATATAACAAATAGATTGATACATTTTACTTCCTACTAGAAATCATAAAACATGTTAAACATAGGCATAATCTAAATGCATACATTTAATCTGTGAAATGTATGAATGAATCTCCACTATATTATTTATCACATAAATAATTAAGCATATGAACCATCACAGTTTAAACCAATTAGGTATAATCTATGTTTAGACTACATACTCAAATTTTTGTAAGTAAACACAAATGCAGTGTATTGTATGACAAGCACTAATATTATAGTCCACCATTTTAGGTACACACTCCTCAATTTAAACAGCCACTTATAATTAAAAAATTCATAGTTTTCACATTCATATAATCTTTCACTTTAACATTTTTTATAATTTTAAGAGGTTGTATGCATGTATAAGTAGGTTTTTATTCTTAAAAATTTTATGACTTAGTTTTTAACCATCAAAGGAACCATTAATATAATCAATCGTCACATGCACTGATGTATATGTATGTGCACTCATACATACTAGTACACTCATGGTATGTATCATAATCAAATTTTCAATAGAACAATTTATAATACACTAACCAATAAATCTCAATAGGTATTAGTGGTTTATGTTATAAAATACTAATCATTAACAATACACATAGTCTATAAATATACTAACCATTAATGAAACAATCATGACATATACTAACCACTAGATATTTAGTAATACATTGTGAATTACATTATCTAGTGATACAAGTATATTTATGAATGAAGAGTTTATATTCAGCTTATCATGTTGAGAGGATACAATCAATATATATATATATATATATATATATATATATATATATATATATATATATATATATATATATATATATGGTTTAGAGTATAATCACACCCAGTATCTAAAATTCCATAACCAAATATATATATATATATGGATTTGGCATGGCTTCTAATTTACTCAATCAATGGCATTAACATTCACTTATATTTAATATGCATAAGATAATACTATAATTATTTTATATAATCACTTATTATATCCTTCGATTAGATCTAATATGAACAGAGCTCATATAGTACAATATATAATATAATCACTTATCCAATTATATTATCATATTTAAATCAACATGAAGCAATTAAATTCTCATAAATTGATAGTCAACTATCCCTATTTGATCTTCCATTTCAGGTATAACATCCCCATTTATCTTGATTTCTAACTAATCAAAACAATATAAGCTAGTTACTTTTATTGTCCATGACATCGTATACATTAGTAAGTATATATTACTTGATTTACTTGATTATGAATTAATGTTAATATTAATACATGTTATAAACTCTTTTCAACCCCTATATTACACCATAACATGGTATATTCATCCACCTAGAATATAGAATGTTGATATACTATACATTTTTTACTAAATTATAGAATAACGTGACATAATATACATGTATAAGATTGACTATATATGTGAATGTACCATATGTGTTATTGTGCTAGGTATAATTCAAAAACACATAATTAATATATATTCATGTGTTTGATATATACCAATGGGGATGTTCCTTTAATAACCATTGGTTATATGTTCCTAAAGGATCCACTAATAGTTATATATATATATATATATATATATATATATATATATATATATATATATAATACATGAATAAATTCACAGTATCTATAAACCATTAGTTATAGATATATATATAAATGCACAATATAAATATTTTTTATTCATATTACATCATTAATAATTAGCTTTGATATATAAAATTATTACATATAATCACTTTACATAGTATATATATGATCACTCTTTACAGTATATATATCATTGAGTTTGGGATATGCGCTTTACAAAGGATATAAAATATTTGACTTCAATGTTATTTTAATATATACTCACTGTATACTACTCATTGTTTAGCATACATAGTCTTATGATTTCATTGTATTACATCCAAAATTCCAAGCTATTATATGGTCCACAACATATCCATAGATTGATGTATATACACTAGTCACTGGTTATTTATAATATATAAAGAAATTTATATGTAATTTTATATTGTTTATTGCATGTATATATCTTGTTGTATACTTAACTAAGTTGTTTGATGTTTTACATAGTGAGTTATAATTATATTTTTGATCACTCCTAGATCGCCCTATGTACCTTTATGTAACTTTATTGATCAAACTTTTGAGTCATTGGTTTTACCTACAAACCTATCATTGTATCAATTAGACATAATTGCATCAAAATAATTTAATCATAACTGAATCTAAATTGTATTACCATATATATTCAATTTATGTTTATCTAAATATAGGATATTAGTTGTATATTATGTCACTAAATATTGATAAATATAAAGGACCCTCTCATTGTATATTATAGCACTATATATCATTGCATGTTATAGGCCTATCACTGTATATATTCAATTAGCTCACTGAATATATCAAATTAGCTCATTGTATATACTAAATTCAATTCATTCTACCTACCCAAGAAGAAATTTGACCTATATATTCAAGTCTCCATGTATATCCAGTTCATTATTTATACAAACAGTTCAATATATATTTAATTTTATGGTTTGTTATATACAAATATATAGTTCAATATACAATCCCCTATACATATGCAGATCATCACACTTATATGTATTAAATTCAAATCTATATTTATCTAAATATTTACATATATACATAGGGCACAAAATCAAATTAACATAAATTAATAAGAATATACAGAGAAATTTTGTGAAACTTCTAATAAAATCTGAATAACTCTACCTACCTTGCAATTGGGAAGGACACACTCTCAATGTTTCCTTTCCCACTTTTGTTCCACACTTTTTATTCTCCTCTCCTCCTATGCCACACCTCTCTTTCTCCCTTTTCTCTATTTTCCTTGATTTGCACTTCCCTCCTTTCTTTTTATTCCTTTTTATAATTCTCTCTCTCTCTCTCTCTCTCTCTCTCTCTCTCTCTCTCTCTCTCTCTCTCTCTCTCTCTCTCTCTCTCTCTCTCTCTCTCTCTCTCACACACACACACACATTTTTCTTTTAAGATTTTTCTTCCTTTCCTAATGGGTATTGCACTTTACTTTAAAGGTGTCCCCCCCACTTTTTTTATTCAATGATTTTTTTATCATTTTGATTTTCTCTTGTTTTTGTTTTTATTTTTATTTTCTTTTTCATAAATATAAAAATTTTAATTTGTTTTATTTGTTTCAATTCCTTATATGACATTCTATTTCCTATTTGTATATTTTTGACTTTATAAAAATAATTTATTCATTAATTATAATAATATAATTTATTGCTACTAACGTAGCAAAGGTAAATAATCATCCTGGCTTAATAATAAAAAGGTCAATAGCTAATTATAACACAATCACATGAGGTTAATTCCACATGAACAATAAACTAAGCTAACACAATTAATCATATGTAAATAATTATCTAGTTGCACATAACATCAAAAATGCACTAATGCTAACCATTCAAATATGCATATAATTTGTACTAGCTAATGTGGTGAGTGCAAGGTTCTATCCATTTCTCTGTTATCCCTGAATACCTCTATCTACATCACACTCTCTGATGATGTTATCCCTTTATCATGTTTTGAGGGATGAATCTCTCCTACATCCAACTCACGACAAGTAGGTAGTTAGTCATTACATCATGATATATATATATATATATATATATATATATATATATATATATATATATATATATATATATATATATATAATTTTTACTAGCTAATGCGGTGAGTGCAAGGTTCTAGCCATTCCTCTTTTATCCCTGAATACCACTATTTACATCACACTCTCTGATGATGTTCTCCCTTTATCACGTTCTAAGGGATGAATCTCTCCTACGTCTAATTCACGACAAGCAAGTAGTTAGTTATTACATCATGATATATATATATATATATATATATATATATATATATTGTTGAAATAACAAATCAGCATTATCATAATGTAAGAATATACACTAAAGCTAATTCATATCAATGTAATCATGTAATCAAAGCAATATTCAACTGTATCATAATAGCATATAACTCATAGCTTAATTAATAATAACCAAATCAAATTGTCAACTATAAATATCCATGGATAATCAAGTAAGTTTGCTAAGTGAAGAATCAAGATGTAACAATGATGATACCCAAACTTAAAATCAATTTTAGAAAAGACTTCTACACCATGGATATGGAAAAAAATGTCTTAATATTTACATGAGAATAATAGTTCTTCACTTGAATCTTTCTAATATTTTTTTAATTGATTCACAACCTCATATCCCATCCTTCTTTGGCACAAGCACAATTATGATTTTTGAAGAAAATGATTTGGGCATGATGTGTCCATTACCCATGATTTCATGGATGTACCTCTTGATATATTCATTCTCTATAAATGATATTGTGTACAAAGAGTTTTGATGTAGAGGTAGTTAAGGGATCAAATCAATAGTATTTTTTAGTGTAGAGTATGTAAGAACTTATTTAGGTGACTAAAAGATATCCTTGTATTCATCTAGTTTATGGTTCAATTATTTTGTCTTTGTTATTGTTGGACAAACCACACTATGATATGGTGCCACAAGGATGTTATTACATTTAATTCTTACCATAAAAAGTATACATCTTACTAGAACTAATAATATTCTTGCACTTCCTAGAACTAATGATTGAAAGCTTATGAACTAACTATAATATGTGGTATTTCAGATCATGATAATCTATCACAACATTTTAAATATTTACTTTATAGACTACATGTCAATGGTAAATTTTGGAAGCATAATTCACTGAGGGGGGTGATGGGGGTGCAGATGGAGGGATGGAAAATCAATTACCTTAAAAAATTTTACAATTGTACATTACCTTTCATAGACCATCAAAGTAACATAATGATCTAACAATGCATAAAGAATCACTCACATGAGCATGAAATAAAAACATAATACAATATATGAGTGGAAAACCCTCAAGGGGAAGAAATCCCATTATGACCTATGCTATTGGACTATAGTCCTATAAATATTTTCACAAGATCAAATTCTGTTGAGCACCAACTCAACTTAGACCACCAATCCCAAACTATCAAGCACCCACTTAACTAGGCTTTAGCAAACACCCACTTGCAAGGAAGAACCAACTCCCTAAGTGACTCAGCACCAACTCAACCACCTCTAAATTTTGAACACCTTATAAACTTATTATTTCTCAATTAATAAATGATGACCACACCTCTGCTCTTATGTTCTTTAATCTCAAGGCTCACTCTCCTTTCCTTGTTTAATCCTCATCAAATTTGATTAGGTTATGTATGTCTAATATTCATATGTAGACAACATGAAAACTTATCATTTATACTTATATACTCTCCTCTAAAGTTTTTTAACTCATTTCAAGACCTTATACTCAACCATTCATCATCTTTTTTGCTCATTTTATGCATACTCAAATAGGCCTAAACTACCTTGTATATATATTAGTCATGAGCACACATCACTTGGTCGGCCACACACCTTCAACCTCCTAGGTTGATCATATAATAGGTCTTATAATATCTTATGAATACAATTCAATCATAATTTGAACCTCTTTTGGTCTGTCACAACTAATTTGGCCTTATTTCTCTGTTAGAACTCATGGAGACCTAATTGCATTAGGTATGTCTAGTAACATGTATACTTGATATTCTTTGAACACATTTTACCTTCATAGATGGAAATATCCTTTATAATACACTTCAAATATACCCCATATAACAACCTATAATATCTACAAGATATTTTAGATCCAACCAATTCATGAAAACACTCCTTGTAATTCATTGTCATAATAGGCCTATGTATACTCAAAAACTATCTGATCTCTCTCATGCTTGATCACCTTTATGTCATGTAAATAGGGAATACAAAGTATTTTTATAATAATTATATGACCCTAAGGTCATCTTAAATTACATAGAACAATCTGACTTAATGATCACTATTGTTCTTCTTCATCCTTTAGATCTCATGGAGACCTAATTGCATTGGGTCTAATCTCTTAACACCAAAATTTGATCTTCTTGGGCCCAGATGATCTTCTCAAAATATAAAAAACCATTCAAAAAAATTTCCAATTAAATCTTATAACTTCCTCCATGATTTTTTAGAACTGTATCCTTTGTCCAAACCATAAAATTTCCTTTAGGATAAACTACCCTATTAGGCCTGTGTACCTAAAAAAATTATCTTACAAAATGAAAGATTAAATACCCTTAATCTACTTAATCATGAAAAAAAACATGTATATATATAATACATTACCTAAATAGCATTCCAATATACTTGGAACACATTTACTCAGGCAATACAAGCTCAAGAACATCTCTGCAACTAGCTTACTCAGAACTGTCACCTTACCTAAAAAACTAGTCATGGTGAATTAGACTTCCAACACCTTTGTAGACACTTGTCAAGACCATTGATGCATGTAAATGGGAAAATTATATCTCTATAACATCATAATATATAAAATTTATATGCTCTAATGCCAAATATTGGTCTTGCAGACCAATTTCTTGACCCTATGTTTCATAGTCCAATCTGAACTAGACAGGTCATTTTGTGAGCAAATTTTTCACTACAAACATTGAATTTAAAAACTTATTACAAGAATTAACATTAATATAAATTAATAAATAAACTCTTCATGTATTTTTTTTCATCAATCTAACATTCTTAAACCCTCAAATCCATCTTTTCATATATGTCTAGATTTTGCACTATTTGCACCATTAGGTTTGTCTGTAACTGGCTAATTTGGATGACCAAATTAGAAAATTTTAAGGTTATAACCTATCCAATAATTATCATGGACATTAAAAATTGATTCTCTATCTTCTCCCATCTATTTACTTTTCTTGACCAATATAATGTTTGAGAGCTACAACTTTTTGACAAATAACTCTATATCTGTGCATTTTCTCTCTCATCTGACTAACCACCATCACCTATAGGTACCTAAGAGAGTTGAATACATTATATAATAGATTTTCTAGGATTTTTAATCCATTTTGAACTATTTTGAACAAGATCTTTCACATCAGGTCCTTATTAGGGTTTTAGAGAGGTTTAACACAGGTTTTGGTGTTAACGATTATTCATAAAGGACTACTCCTTGAATATAAAAATAATGCCTAAAGATATTAGTTATGACCCTTCCCCATCCCTCCTTAACATCTCATATTCTCATGCAAAGGTTACATGTTCCAACTAATGTCTGAAAGTGCTTCTTAGGTCTTAAGACCTCATTTTGTTAACTCAAGAAGGCCTAAAACACTGATTTATCTAATTTCCTTCAAACAATGGCCTAAAACTTTATGATTATGCCTAAATCAGCTTATCTCACCTCTATCTATGCTCACATGTGCATAATTTCCTTTAAATCTTATCTTCATACCTTATTAGGCTAGGCAGGGTCTAGGAGTGGTTTAGGTGCATACTTAGACTAAAGGTCTTACCCCTATAGGCTCACCCTGAGACTTTATAGATGCTTCTATACCTTGATCACATGCTCAACCAATGAAAAAGCACATTAACATGCCTATGTTCATTCATTTCATCATACTCATATCTCTTCATGTCATGACTATGTTTCATATGCACTTATCATTAATGACTTTTACCTTCAATGTTGACCATGATATTAATCTAACTTGTACACGTACCTTCCATGTTTTCTATGTACCTATCTTCAAATGATTTATTTATATATCTCTTCAAATTCTCTATTTCTCTTTCTCTTATGAAAACACTCTCTCTTTTAAGAATGACACTACCAATGTACACTTGATCACCTCTAACATCAACCTCACACAAAATGCACCTTCACAAGATCACTCTTCCATGTTGACATCAATGACTTGTCTTCAAATAATCTTTCATGCACCTTATCATCAACCTTAAAAAGATGCACCTTTGATATCAATGATAATATCCAACAGTAAATATATGGTTGACTACATGTAAAACATCACATACTGTTAGAGTATGTATTTCTCATGCTTGCTAGGTTCTAACTAGATTGTTTATATTTTCTTAGTTTTGTCCTATGTGAAGATTTATCCCATATTGGCTAGTTAGGCTTGAGTCTTATTTCTCATTGCCTACTTAAGCAAGTATTCTCTATTATATTAAACATGCTTTTATGAATATCATTTGAGTTGCATTATCTTTACAATTTATTTATTTACAAGATTATCATGATATTCTTGTTGTAAATGTTTCAGAATCTTGGCTTGGGATAATATTATTTTCATTCATTTCATGGTATCAGAACCACTCTCCAACAATTATTACTCAATTTTAGGTTTCTTCATTACAAATCCACCATTATTTCATTGATTGAGCCTTTATTTGTAGTTATTTTCATAACATTTTGAGCCACTTTTTACAATCAACTATTTTTTGGTACATTTTTAGGTCTTCTAACCTACACCATTGAGTCTGAAAGGCCTCAAAACACTATGATCCCCTATTAATTTGTCAAAAACAAAGATTTTTGTAAAAACTCATTTTTGAGGGGTTTTCAGTGTTACCCATGTACAGAAACATACAACACATTTATTCATTATTTTTCAAAAAAATAGGTTTTTTGGGTTTTCATATATCTTTTTGTGTTTTTTTACAAAATTATGGATTATTTGTAGATCTGCTTTTGTGTTAGTTTGGCATATCTGAGGTGTTGAGGAGGTGGTGTTGGCATTAGATCTATGTCAAACAGTTTATTTTTTATTTGGATTTAGATCATTCAATTTCCATTGACCTTGGATATGTATTGGTCATTTTACCCCTTAATCTACTCCATGTAGGCATTCCACTTAGCATAGATGTAGACTCTCCTCTCTTGCTCCATACGGAACCAGATCTAGCTTTGGTGAGCTCAGCATTTTGACTGGACCTCAAAAAATTTGACCAATCCTCCATAAATCTCGCTCCTCCTTGGGTATACTTGCTCTATATTCCATCAACAAATATTTAATATAATCCCATTATGACTGAGTCATTGATATCCCAATCTTTGACTACCATAGCATTGTCAATCTCCCTTCATTGATTAGCCTTGATTTATGTTTAATAGCCTTGATGACAATCATATAGTTAGGTTGTGTCTTAGACCTACATTTTGAAGAGCCATAAGGCATAGTTTCTACAGTCTGTTGTTCACCTCTATCCTTCTTCAAGATATTCTAAACATGCCATTTGTGTTTTTTTTAATCATAGGCAGATCTAATTCTACCCAAAGCCTAGTCGAGTACTTATCATCAACTTTTGAGCCATCTTTATTAGATATAGTGTTTAAGTGTGGACTAAACTTTACAAACTAATGTTGGTGATTTAGTACTGGATTTACTTTCCTTCACTGATCATGATCTACTATTGATACTTTTCCAACATGGATCGTGGATCAGGGGGTGTGGAGTTAAGCCTTGGTTTTGGCACTTGAAAGAGTTAAGGTCGTTAAGTCAGTTTTTGTTTGTTTTTTTTGGAATAAATTTGAAGTTCATATTATTTGGCTCATTCATATTAGTCAACATAGAAACCAACATTGGATATCTAAACTTATCTCATTTGGTGGATTTATGAGATGGACTTTGAGTGGGGAACATCATAATGATGGGGAGGGTTGGGGCATTTTAATGGTGGAGATGATTATGTGGTGGCCAATATTTATTAGTGGTGGCAAACATAAATTAGTGGCCATAGTTTGTAAGTGGGAATTTTTTTTAAAAAGGATATTTACTTTTTTATATGCGATGGAGATATTTTATTTTTATTTTTTATTAAAAACAATCTATTGAGATATTATTATAGACACTCTATTGTAAGGAGAGGAAGTTAATGGAAAGTTTGAGTGTTGTGTTGGAGGTGAGAAGGAATGCATTAAGGTAATAGTGATCCATTATTTTTGGAAGGAAGTGTTGGTATTTTGAGAGGAGTTGTGATAAGGTTTGAATTATATGATCTTCTTTCATTTATGTCATTTTACTTCTTTTATGTGCTATTTTTTTTTTAGACTACGTCAAAGTTGCAAGTTTGGAACATAGAAAAAATCTAGAAGATTGATGTGTGATGTTGGAAGATCTTTGAGGTGGCATTGGAACGTTCTAGCATGATTATTTTTGAAAAATCCATTTTTGGGTAAAATTGCATTTTTTTAACCAAAATGTGATATGTTTTGATCAATTGATCTTTACTCATAAGGAAATTTATGAAACTATTTTTGCGTTATGAGTTCCTCTCTCACAACTTTATATAACATCTTACAGTTTTAAATTAAGATGAGTATTAATAAATTTATGGTCATTTTTATCTATTTTTCTAGGCATTTTTTCCTTAAAAATATGGTTTTGATATAAACTGAGTGATTTTGACTTTCAAAAGTGGTTTAGAGCCCACAAACATAAAGAAGGATTTTTTTATTTTAATTTATTTTTCTACATTCATAGTGAAATTCTGATTCCAATGATTGGTTGGAAGACTAGGTTCTTTTCTGATTTGTTCAAAAAAATCAGCTTGTAGTGTATTTTTTAATGTTTTTGACCCATTTTATGGGAATTCATAAAGCCTATATCTTTTGAACCATAACTCAGATTTGAGTTCTTTTTTTTTTAAGTGTATGGTTTTCAATTCTCTATCTATTGGTGTCATCACTTTGTAAAAATGTACTAATTTTATAAAATTCCAAATTTTGGAGGGGCTTACATATTTTTAGGGGTTTATTTGTTCATTGTCATTCTTTGAATCAAGAGTTGTTGTTTTGGAGGGATCATTCTTTCTTTTTCTTGAATTATTTCTTATATTTCAATAATGGATCCCCTCAACACCTCAAATTACACCACTCAAATAATAAAAATGAAGATACACCTTCAGCTAAAAGGTTTATGGAGAATGGTACTTGGTGATCTTCCCAACTTCACCGATGAAGAAGATATTGCTTGGATTGCATCTATGCAAGATGAGGATCTTTTCTTAATTTTCCTCAATATTTCAAATAGCTTGCACATTCATATTATGGATGCCATATCACTAAAGGTAGCTTGAGATGATATTACAACTTTCTAGGATATTGAGCCTTTTGGGTTTTTTAAACCCTCTCTTAATCCACCTCCTATTTTGCTTCCTTATCATCCTATTAGTGAGGATTTATATTTTGATGGTGACATGATGATGCTTCTATATCTCTTTCTCCTCCTCTCACTGAGGTTTTCTCTTCTGATGATGTACTCTTTCCTCAAACTCTAGTTTCTTGTGATGACACATCTTGATGGACATTGATCTTATTTTTGTTGAGCCACCTTTATGAGATGATTTTATTCCAGACTTGAGACATCTATTTGCAAAAACTCCCTTTATTCCTATCTAGGATGTTGAGCCACCATAGATTATCACTTCGAAGGACTTTATTGGTTCTAGTGAGAATACACTTGTTGATCATTACAATCCCCTTCCCATGGATATTATTTCAGTGAATGTTCCATGTTTTTTTCTAATCGGTCCACTTCCATGGCATTACCACAATCTTGTCAGACCTATGCCACACTTCAGATTTGGACATGATTCAAAGATCTTTGTATTGCTGCCTCCTTTGTCTTCCATTGTGGAATGGGTAGAATTATAGTATACCATTCATGTTCTTCTTTTAGAAAAAATTAAAAACATTATTCAATGTGAATGGAGCTTCTACAGTCTTCTAGTCGAGGATCTCGACATTGACACTAGTCATCTTCTGATTTTGACTTGAAGTATTGATGACAGTTGTCCTTAGGGGGATTCCATATGAAGTCCTTCCTTCTTTTACATCATTTTGTGGGGAGTTATATACCTATGGGTTTTATCTCTTTCTCCACTTTATGGATATAATTTGTACATGAGTACCTTATCAGGCCTATTTGTTGGGACTCATACTATGGATATGCCACTATATCTTTTTTTTACTATTGTTAGCCCCTACCTTAATTTGAGGGGGGTGTTAGAGTATATATTTCTCATACTTGCTAGGTTTTGGCTAGGTTATTTGTCTTTTCTTAGTTTTGTCCTATGTGAAGATTTGTCTTATATTTTCTAGTTAGGCTTGATTCATGTTTCTCCTTGCCTACTAAAGCAAGGACTCTCCATTGTATTAAACATATTTTTCTAAATATCATTTGATTTGCCTTATCTTTGCATTTCATTTATTTTCAAGTTTATCGATGTTCTTGTTGTTGATGCGTCAGAGTCCTAGCTTGAAATGATATTTTTTTCATTCCCTTCACATACCTCTAATGAAGAGATGTCATAAAGGATTGCATATTTTAAAAAAATGATTTTGTATACCAAGTGACACTACTAGGTGATCCATTTCTCAAAGCCTACACTAGATTATACACTAGTGTATGGTTATGGATGATGCATCAATTTCAAGTTTAATTTTTGAAAAATGCTTTAGTAAAAATTAAATTCTTCTAACTTCTATTGGAAATAATGAAGTGTATTGGTTAACCATTGATCTACATATGTTAGTGAAATAATATTTTTAATTCATATAATTTATTTTTGGGGGGAGTAGAGATATTTTTAGTACTGACCCTATCACCGGGTTCATAATATATTATATACTTACCTTTTTATAGTGCTAGATAACTTGTACCCACTTCTCAAGTTGTGCAAGTAGAGAGCTCATAGTGTGACACTCTTAATTGGATTGAATATTAAAGTTATGAATTAAGCACCAATATCTAATCTTGGACTACTTTTTATAATCATTTGAAAATTACTCTCTAGTATGATGACTCAATCAATAGACATAAAAATAGAAGGCTTTCAATGTAATTATTTAGATCATAAACCATCCTCATATGGAAAGAAATTGATTGGTTTTAGGAAATCACATATCTTGGGTATCCTCGTATTTACTACTCATTTTTGGTGTTATGGTGGTTTTACTTGCTTCTCTTTTTTTGGCAGATCTTCAATTATGAATTACATCATTTCTAATAGGCCCGTAATTTTTTAGATGTGCTAAATATTATATGTTTCAAATTTGCCTCCACATCATTTTGATCACTATGTCTTATATTTTATGCTATCACTCAACTCTCCACTTGTAGCTCATAACACTATTAAACCCAAATAAAATACCATCATCAAGGTATTGGATGGAGTGATTAAAGATGAGTAGGGATAAGGAAGGATTGAGTAGAGATGATGAGGGACTCATTAGTGAAACATCCCCACTGGAATCTACCTAGAAATGCGAGAATTTTTTTTTAAATAAACACATACAAAAATAGACTACATCTCGTGAGTCTATCAAAGATCATAAAAGTATTCATATGAAATCATGACAACAATTCATATTACATCACAAATTATGGATCTTCAATATCATGGGAGTATGACAAACATAATATATAAAATAATTATAACATTTCAATCTCAGCTAATCCAAATGCATAATCACCACTATCAATGTGTATCAATATACAATTATAACTCTTCATGATAATTTTCAATAACAAGTATAATATAATACAATTTACAAATAAAATGCATGGCTTCCTTGCAGCATAGTTCCCAAATTTTAAGTATCTATGATAATCTCAAGTATTGTCTTGATAATTAGTACTATTATGGGGAGGGAGAGTGTCATCTAAGTGCTTTTCCACACTAACCATGGACCAATGAACCCCTTCACTAATCCCATCAGGATATGGCCCTCCCTTCATGGATGAGTAGACAGTGACGTTGTGAGAATCTAGAGAGACAAGCAAGCACATGTGTGTTGTATGATTTCTAACTAACTAAACATGTAGTGTATCATATAAAACTCAATATATTACAAGATATCGCACATACATATAAACCATACTCATCAAATTATAATGTCTTACTAAACATACTTTGGCCAAAGCTTTATGAATAGTAATATAAAAGTGATCTATAGATCAATCAAATTCATACACACCACTTGATCAAACTGTCTTCATCTTCACTGCAATACTAGTAAACCAGTGAAGTCCATCTCACTCTTTACTCCACATTAGCAATGAAAATTGGTCAAATATAATTCAACCACAATATTCACATAATTTACATCCTACTATCAAATACATCACATGGCATGCTAAACTTAGGGGTAACTACAACATATATTTATTCTGTCAAATATATACATGAAATTTACATTATGTTCTATCCCATAATAAAAATAATGCATATAATTATGCCACCTAAATAACACATAATAAATTTTTGAGTTTAAATAATACTAATTCATTTCTAGTTTATATACACCCTATGATAACCCATATTACCATAGTCCAGTATTTAAACTTAACTACAAGGAATCCATAATCGTTCAACTTAAGTAGTCATACATTCATGGAAACCTAAGCTTTTATTCAACCAATCAGGTGTAAAAAATAAAGTCTCAATTCATACGAAACATAAAAATGCACATTGTTATGTTCTCAAAGTCATATTTTCATACCCACATAAATTTCTAATGTGTATATTTCTTAAATATAGTTTATAATCCAAGAACACACCCCCAGAGTTATAATATATATTAATAGGCAAGTTTACACCCATTTCCAATAAGCATTTTGATAATAATCATAATTTAGTAACTTATTATAACGTCAAATCATATATGATGGATTTCATATAACAAGTATTCTCGATACCCCACAAGGTTGTCTTACTATAGCTATTGTGGAAATATTTTTATAAAGCTTGAGAAGTTTATATTAGAAGACAAATGTTATTGTGCTCTACATCAATTCATATTAATAAAATCCATCTGAGTTCCATTTCAATATATGGGTAAGTTAAAATCTCCTCATCATATCAAAATAACTTCCCTTAGCTTTAACCGAGGCCTACATGCAAGGGTATGTTTACCTGACATTTTCACAACTATGTTCATACCTTATGATTACACATGATATAATTTTTTATTTTCATTAGTGACACATGCTTATCTAAACACATTTTTTGTTTATATCTTTTGACAACAAGGGCTACAGTATAAACAACAAACTAGTTTAAATGGGATAAGAAGCTACATATGAAAGGTAGCATCAATTATAAGCAGTGAATACATGAATACTAAGATGAATAAATATGGTATGCCAGATATAACTAAGTATAATCCCTCTTTTAAAATATCTATATTAATAATTAGTTTGCTCATTTTCAATATATACCTATGTTTATACCTTCACCATTTATACTATAGGCATTATTGATCTAAACCAATGAAGATTCGTTGTTCATATCTTAGCTATTTTTACCATAGCTTTACATAAATACATTACTTCATATATTATTTTCTACTAACTTTTGAAACATTTATATAAAGGGTAAAAATGTATGCATTATAAAACTCAGCTAGCTGGGTAAGAGTATAGGGTGACACTTTACAACGAACCAACAACTTTAGTAAGCATAAATTGGACCTAGAGTTAGACATAAACAGTGAACTAGCAGTCTAAAATTATAGGGAGAGATTAACCAATGTCTAAATGCAGCGATGGCAATATACAAAGTTCACTATAAGGAATACACAAGTATGCCATTCTTAAAACAATGAACTATAACATAGACTGCTTAAAACAGTGAACTATAACATAGACTACAATTTATAAAATACATAATGGCTAACATATCACATTGGATTGATGCTTTTAACAACTAAATTTTGAAAAATAACATATTATATTTTATACAAATCAATGGAATAAATCCCATTCAATTTATATATACCTATTTCCATTTTTCACCATAACCTAGTTTAAACTATTGATGACATTTATTATAATTTTTGGTGTGATCTATGAGCTTAAGCAATGTCCTAAGTACAAAACAATAGTGAGAAAGTAACAAATTTGATATACTGTCAAAACATGCCTTTTGCTAATATACAAATTCTTTCTTACTAAATTTTACACTAGTGTTTAATATGGTGAGTAAACCAATTTATATTGCAAGTATTCAGTAAAGTCAACTATTTAGCAAAAGCCTATATATCATTATAGTATTTAGTAAGGCATAAATATAGGTATTTGTTATTATGTAAATATAAATTATATGATAATGAACCAAGCAAAATTTTGGTAATTACATACTATAGTTTCTAAATGTTGATTATAATGATCTAAAAGGGGATGCAATGTCTCAAAATATTTTCTAGAAAACTACAATGTTTGTTTGTTTCTTGGGTGTCTAGGTCAATGCCTCTACCAAACTAAACATGATGCATGATTATAGCTAGACCTTACATGATTTAAAATCTGGAAAAAAAATTATGACATATATAAATCCCAGCTATTCTCTTTGATTTATACAGTTTTTATCAAGTAGACAACCCTCTTCTAAATTCTTTTACTTTTCTATCTATGTAATTTCCAGAAATGAATTACATACTTATAACATTTGCTTTCTGAAATTTGTTTTACTTTTCTTCCAATACCACGCCCTTGCTTCTTCTTCTCCTTTGTTATTTCACTACACTCTTCCCAACTCTCTAAGACTCGTATCATGATCTCCCTTTTGAAAAATCCTTGATTAATAGGAGTAGCGTAGCTTTTTAGGAAGCTTCAGATTTTCTTCTTTTTTGTTTTATTTTCTTCTTGCTTTTGATAATTTTAATACTTTTAGTTATTTTTCAAATTTTATAAATTTTAATTATTTCTTTTCTTTATTTTTTTCTATTTTTTCCTTTTTCAAGATATTTTCCATTTTAATATGCTTTAATTATGGAATGTTAAACTCTTTAATTTTACTAAATTAAATTAGCATCCAAATATATTGTCATAATTCTAAATGGTAATTTTGAAATGTACTAATAACCTATATTTAAATTTGTCTTTGCTAAAACTATTCCTAACATCATTAATGACAAGACGTGTCACAAACACAAAAGAATCCATTACACTATTTACCTATACTAGCAATCTATAAAAAACAATATCCCAAGCAAGAAATAAACACACAATAATCAATTTAAATACATTTATCCCATGACTAACTACTATGTGTGTGTGTAGGGTTTCATCAACTCTCTGTAGACCTTCGATGTCTCCATCTACATCACCCTCTCTGATGGTGTTTTCCCTTTGGCATGCTTGAGAGATGAATTCTCCTACATCCACCTCATAACACATAGCTAATTAGATCATATCACATGATAAACATAAAACAATAACATAACTAAAATAATCCATTAGTATACTTAAAATGTAAACACTTACATTAACCAACTTTCAGTAAGCAACCATGTATCATCACCTAACTAATCAACATTCTACTATCTCATAATAGCATAAATATTAAGCTTAGTTAGAAATATAAATCAATATCATATGTGTCCACTATAAATATCTATAAATTATCAAATGGTTTATTTAGTGAGGAATCAAAATGCAACATCCTTTCTCCCTAAAGTTGGTCATCGTCTCGAATGACTCTTATTCAAACATATGTTCTAAAATTAAAAAAAATGTTCAAATGAAAAATAACATAATATAATAATATATAATTAATCAAATAAGTGTGGAAAACTCTTGAATAAATCATCATAGTCCTTTTATATATCATTATCTTTAGAGTGTTGGTCCCACTAAACTTTGCATTAAGATATCTCTTTGTTATACAAATGAAGTTTGTGTGTGTTAATTACTCTGATTGGTTCTACTGTGACCACCTCGAGATCCAAAACCTGTAAAGCATTCCAATCCAACACATGTGTAGGATCAGCTATATATTTATTAAGATATGAAACATGGAAGACATTATGTAGAAGATCTAGGGTTTGTGGTAATGCAAGCTTATATGCAACAAGATTGACCACATCTAACACCTCGAAGGGTCCAACATATCTTGATGATAATTTTGTAGACTTTTTGAATCTAATCGAGCTCTTTTATGGTTTTACCTACAAAAACACTTTATCACCAACTAAAAAGTGCCTTTTTGCCCTCTTCAGATCTATGTAGCTTTTCTATCTATCATTGGCCTCAGCCAATCTCTATCTAATTAGTCTAACTTGCTCTTCCATCTCTGAGAGCATCTTGGATTTGAAGACTACCTTGTCCTCTAACCTATCCCAACTAATGGGTGTCTTGCACCTTCTCCCATAAAGTACCTTAAATGGTGCCATCGTTAATATTCATTGGTATTAGTTATCATATGAAAACTTAACCAATGGAAGATAATCTTTCCACTTATATTATTGGTCTATGTAATACATTCAGAGAAGATCTTCAAGCACCTAATTAACTCTCTCAGTCTATCCATCAATCTCTAGGTGGTAAGCTGTACTGAAATTAAGTTATATACCTAAAGCTAAATTTAGAATCATCCAAAACATTAAAGTCATCTTTGGATCATGATTCAAAATGATCTTCTCTGAAAAACCATGCAACTTATACACTTATTTTATGAATCTCTTCACAAAGGTAGGTGCATCATCCATCAAAGTACCTAGTATGAAGTGATCCACCTTGGTCAGTTTATCAATAACTACCAAGATCATATCATGCCTAATTTGTGACATCAGTAACCAAGTCCATACTGATCACCTACCTTTTTTATTTTGGTATATCATGTGGATATAATAATCTAGTTGGATGTACATGCTCAACTTTCACTCACTGACACTCTAAACAATGTGACACATAATCAAATATATCTTTCTTGATTTATTTCTAGAAATATAGTGGTCTAAGCTCTGTCATGAGCTTGGCTACATAAAAACTTGCTCATTCTCAACAATGGGTAGCTCTTATATCTATCATTGGCCTCAACCAATCTCTACCTAATTAGTCTAACTTACTTTTCCATCATTGAGAGCATCTTGGGTCTGAAGACTACCCTGTCCTCTAACCTGTCCCAATTAATGGGTGTCTTGCACCTTCTCCAATAAAGTACCCAAAATGGTGTCATCATCAATGTTGATTTGTATGAGTTATTATATGAAAACTCAACCAATGAAAGATAATATTTCCACTTATATTACTAGTCCATGCAATACATTTAGAGAAGATATTCAAGCACTTGATTAACTCTCTCAGTCTATCCATCAGTCTCTGAGTGGTAAGTTATACTAAAATTAAGTTGCATACTCAAAGCTGAATTTATAATCATCTAAAACCTCAAAGTCATCTTTGGATCATGATTTTAAATGATCTTCTTTAAAAAACCATACAACTTATACACTTATTTTATGAATCTCTTCACAAAGGTAGGTACATCATCCATCAAAGTACCTGGTATGAAGTGATCCACCTTGGTCAGTTTATCAACAACTACCAAGATCATATTGTGATAGATTTCACTAAGATATCTGAATAACAGTCACACAATGAATTTTGAATTCCTGTAGAGGTAGAATGAGAGCTTCAAAAATAAGAAAATTCTATAAATAAAATATTTGAATGAGCCACTTTAAGAAAAAATAAAGTACATATAAGATGAGATTAGGTCACTAAAAAGGTACAACCCTAACTCATTATTAGAACCCACTTAAAGGTAAATGGCCCCTAATGAATTAATTAACTAACCTAAGTAAGCTAAAAAGACATGTAAGTAAAACCATTATGTGGGAAAAGCCTACACTAACACCCCCCCTAAAGTGTAGCTTAGGTGGGTAGAAGAATTGGGTCCCAATAATGAGCCCTGATGAGGTACCTAAGTACATTGTAAACCCCATAAACTAGGGTAATGGATAAAACCCATAGGAACAAAACTCCTCCCCAAAAGAGAGAAAAGAAGATAAGAGTGATAAAAAGCCCCACTAAGGTCTATAATTGACTATAGCCATCCAGTGTCCTCCAGAAGAATGTTCAAAAGTGACTGTAAATCAAAAGTAGATGCAATGAAGAGTGGATCACCCTAGAATAATGAGTTTATCCACCAAGGGCTTGATGGATCTTAAACCAAGGTTTAATTCCTATGAAAGGAATGATCTTCATACTATGATGTAGGTGAGCCAACTACTCTATATCAAGATGGTGCAATAGAAGCAAAGGTGAAGAAGGTCTATAGAATTCTCTATAACTATGGAATAGACTGCTCGATGTATGATGTGTCTTAACCATTACCATATAATGTCAAAATTAGACCAAAGGTAGGTGGATCAAAAGCTAACTCTTGAATATTTAGAAGATAACAAGGAGATGGTGGTGTGTCCACTTCACTACTATAGTCATTTGTAAAAGAAGAGTTGTCAATATCAGAAGAATGCTTAGGCTTAAAAGTGTCATTAGTTACAAGTGAGTCCAAAGAGAAATCTAAAGAATTTGAAGGAGAGTTAGGAGTAAAGTGTGAGAAGCTATACAACTAAGTTTGATGATCAAACATTCCCATAGCCAAAATAGTATCACTATGCAACTCCCTGATGTACACTAAATCTAGAGTAAATTTAACTCACATGTCCAGACCAAGGTGAGTGATCTGGTAGACTGACAAGAGATTAGTTGAGAGTGAGGGCATACTTAAAAAATTATTTAATGTTCCACCACTCACTTCAACAAACCCTCTCTTGAGAACCTTTTTATAAGTGTTTTCACCCAGTTGTATAGAGGACATATCACATAGTTCTAAGGAGCTGAACTCAATCTATGAAGAGGCCATGTGATGTGAAGCACCAGAGTCAATGACCCACGTATGAGGAGTTGGGGGCACAAATACAACTAAAGATATGTCCTTATGTTTTCCCTTGTTATTCTCTTTTGCCTTTTCTTTGCCAAAGTCATTTGTCGTAGGGGATTCATGGGTTGATGAAGATAGTTTGATAGAATCTGGAACACCTATGTTGTTTTAAATAAGAAGGCTAGTAAGGTGGTCAATTTTTTTCTTCAAACATTTACTCTCATCATGCTTACTTGAGAAATTCCAACATTTGATCCAATCATTCTTACGCTTATGATTGAAAGAAGAGATTTCATTGTTTGATTTAGAGGTGGAAAGATTTTCACCCTTCTCAAATTTCTCTTGATCTGCTTTCTCTCTCTATTGTTAGAAGCCTTATCTTTGTCAACAAGCAATACATGAGATTTAGATGACTTCACTGTGCCCATTTGTATCAACTTTTCATTTTCTTAAATCAGGTCAGCAATAAAAGTATCTAAATAAGGCATCTTCCATGCGGTGTCAAGAGCACTCTTAGTGGCATGGAAAGTAGACACAAATATAGAATATTTAGAACCCAGTTTAGAGAGTATTGATAAAACAAGTTGTTCATCTTTCTTGTCAATTTCACATGATTTCAACTACAATTTTGAAAGTCTAAAATTGGTGAAGTCCTAAAGAGTGTTGAAGTCATCTGGGCTCAATCTAATAAGCTCATTTTCTAGCTCATGTCCTCTCATCACATCCTACACTCCAAAGAGCATGGAGAGTTGGGCCCACACTTTAGTAGGTGTTTTGGCAAATTCAATGTGAAAGAGTAGATCTAGGGAGATTGAAAGACACAATAGTCCATGAACTTTATCACAATAGTTAAACCATTTTATTTTTCCTTCAGCATCATTAGGTTTAATCTTAGTTCCCATTATAATTTTATTGTAACCCTTGGATTGCAAGATAATTTCCATTCTAGGTTTCTATTCATGATAGTTAAAAGGTGTAAGTGGACTTATTGAGGATGAATCCATAGTGCAGAAGTAAGTATTATTTTATTAAATAAAGAAGTGATGCAAAAAAAATAAATTTTGAATGCACAGCAAACACACAAGTACCCCCTTATAACTATTAGGCAATGACCCCCCCTAAATGTCTCAAATACAAGTATGCTTGTATAGATATTGGATTCAGTCAAAAATGTGTCTTGAGTAGTAGGTGCATAAGTATAAGGAATAAGAGGAACATCAAATACAATTGATAATGTATTCAAGAGTGTATAAAAAATGTGAAAAAAAATTATAGATGTGAAAGGCCCAATTATAAGTCCAATGCGAAGAGTATAAAAAACAAGCACTTTTGAAGAAAACAACACTCAAAAAAGAGTTATTGATTAAAAGTTATGGCACTTACAAGTTCTTACTTCAACATATTCCTGGACCCTTTCCAAAAATGGTTATGCATTACCTTTGCCCTCAAATTTGATGGTTTATGGACATCACGCACTTACTTGATTGAAGTTTCAAACAACTTCAACTTTAGGTTCTTGAACTACTTCAACTTATAAAAAGTTATAAGCAGTTGACCCTAGAAGACCCAATTACTTCTTCATAGTATATTTTGAGTTCTTTGAGTTAATTTACTTTAGAGTTTCAAACAACTACAACTTATGAAATAAGTAATGATTAATCGGCCCTAGAAAACTTGAATGGATCTAGCAAGTAAGTAATCAAGGTTGAGAAACCCGATTACTTATAAGTAGTCACCCTGGAGAACCCTAATTACTTGTAAGTAGAAGCACTTGAGAAACTTGATTTGGTCTATGAGTAAGTAAAAGCACTTTGAAAACCTGATTTGATCAGCAAGAAAGTAGAAGCACTTCAAAAACTTGATTTGGTTGGTGTAGAAGCACTTTAGAAACTTGATTTGGTCTATGAGCAAGTAAAATCACTTTATAAACCTAATTTGGTCTATGGAGAGTAAATTGGGGTTTGCATGTTGGATTACTTTGACTGTATGGATGGCGACCAAATAGATGAAATTGTTTTTTTTTGAAAAACTAAGAATAACCCATTTTAGATCTCAAAAAACCCATAAAATATATGCAAATGTATTTTTCATCAAAGGCATTTTGACATGATTTTCAAGGAAGTTTTAAAAAAATGCCTCTAAGGTCAAAAATAGGGGTTGTATAGTATGAAAAAATAGCAAGGTGAATGCAAGAGGATCTTACCAAAGGAGATAAATGCATGAGGCTATTAGGAAAGCTATAGTACCATGATATATTTCACCAAGATCTCTGAATATTGGCCACGTGATGAATGTTGAATTCTTGTAGAGGCAGAATGAGAGCTCCAAAAATAAGAAAATTCCATAAAAGAAATATTTGCATCAACCATTTTAGGGAAAAAAGTACATATCAGGTGAGATTAGGTCACCAAAAAGGTAAAACCTTGACTCACAATTAAAACTTACTTAAAGGTAAATGACCCCTAATGACTTAATTAACTAACCTAAGTAAGCTGAAAAGATGTGTAGGTAAAACCATTATGTGGGAAAAAGCCTACACTAACATCTATCAGCCTCTGGGTGGTAAGTCATACTAAAATTAATTTACATACCCAAAGATAGATTAAAAATCATCCAAAGACTCAAATTCATCTTTGGATCATGATTCAAAATGATCTTCTCTGAAAAGCCATGCAAATTATACACTTATTTTATGAATATCTTCACAAAGGTAGGTGCATCATCCATCAAAGTACCTAGTATGAAGTGATCCACCTTGGCCAGTTTGTCAATAACTATCAAGATTATATCATGCCTAACCTATGACATCAATAACCAAGTCCATACTGATCACCTGCCATTTCTATTTTGGGATATCATGTGGATATAATAATTTAGTTGGATGCACATGCTCAACTTTAACTCATTGACACTCTAAACAATGTGATACGGAATCAGTTACATCTTTCTTGATTCATTTCCAAAAATATAGTGGTTTAATCTATATCATGATCTTGGTTACACTTGGATGTCCTAAATAACAGGCATTATGCAATTCTTTTAGCACTGTGACTCGTAGATTGTCATGATCTAGCACATACATCCATCCATTGTAATGTAATACACCATCACTTCCAAACTAAATCCTTTGAACCAAGGATTATGAGCATTCTCTGATAATGCTTTTCTAACTTGATTATAAAATTTATCTTAGAGAGAACTCAACCACTTGATCCCTAAAGGTACTCTTGATGGTAGATATAGCTATAATGTACATTTTATGACTAAGGTATTAACTACTCTACTCTCTTTGCCTTTGATATAACTAATATCAAAATTGTAGTCAGAAAAAAACTCAAGCCAATGTCTATGATGAGTATTCAAACTAGGTTTGGTGAATATACTTGAGTCCCAAGTTATCTTTCTTGAGTTCAAAAGATTTTCCCAACAAGTAATGTTGCCATACTTATAAAGTGTGAACAATCACTACAAGCTCCAAATCATGGAGGGTATGATTCACCTCATATGGATTTATCTCTCATGACTCATAATCCACTATTACACAATCTTGTAAAAGGAATCCACCTATTCCATCACTTGAAGCATCCATGACCTGGAAAAATTGACCATTGGGGTCTAGACTCTCAACACTAGTGTAGAAGTAAGCCATTTATTCAACTCTTGGAAAACTATTTCACACTTATATGACCAAACAAACTTCTTATTCTTCCATTGCAAAGAAGTGATTGGGTTATCTATCTTGGAAAAATTTATAATGAACTTCCTATAGTAACCTTCTAACTTCATGAAGCTTCTAACCTCATGACATTCTTTGGTGTCGACCATTCCATAATGGCTGTAATCTTCCCTATATCTATAGAGATACCATCTATGAAGATAATGTGTCCCAAATACTAGACTCTTTCCTGGAAAAACACACACTTGGATAACTTGCCATACATATTATGTTTTCACAATCATTACAAAACTAACTCCAAATGTTGAAGGTGATCCTCTTCATTCTTTGAATAGATAAGAATGTCATCTAAAAAAACTAGAATAAAGTGATCAAGGTAATCTCTGAATATGTTGTTCATGAGATTCATGAATGTTTCTAGAGAATTAATCAGACCAAATAGTAACACCATAAACTCATAGTGTCCATACTAAGTTCTAAACATTGTTTTTTTAATGTCCTCATCCCAAATTCTTAATTGATGGTATCCCACTCGAAGATCAATCTTATAAAATAATATTACTCTTCACATCTGATCAAAAGGATCATCTATACGAGGTAGAAGATACCTATTTTTGATGGTTGCTTTGTTCAACATTCTATAATCAATGCATAGTCAAAGGGTTCCATCTTTCTTCTTGACAAAGACAACTGGTGGCCTCCATGGTGACACACTTTGCCTAATCAACCCCTTAAACAACAATTCCTAAAGTTGAGCCTTTAGTTTAACCAACTTAGTGGTTATCATCCTATACAGTGCCTTAGACTATGGTTCCAAATTAGGTATGGTGTCAATAAAAAAATCAAAATCATGTCTAGGAAGTAAACTCGATAACTCTTCTAGGAACACAATGTGAAAATCTTTAAAAAATGGGTAATCTTTGAGAGATGGTTCCTTAGGTTCCTCCATTTCATTTATCTTGACAATAAATTCCTGACACCCTTTTCCCTGAGCCTTCTTAAGTTACATAATTGGTATCTATCTCAGCTTTAGCTCTCTCTTCTCATCTTGAATTTGTGTCTGAATCTCAAAGTCATCAAGATAATCAATCTTCTTCAAGTAAAATTCAACCTTGGATTTATGTTTTGTGATCCAATTGACTCCTAAGATCACATCATATGATCTTAGAGGTGTTACATGCAAATCCACAACTATTTTGAATTAAGGCAACCCAATCTCTGCTTCAACTAAACACCTATCTACCATGAATTTTCATCATTTACATATTTTACTAATAATGAATTTTCCCTTACACTAGCTCTTCTAGTAAACTTACTAAGCATCCTAGGAGATATAAAACACTTAGTGGCTCTTGTATCTATCAAAATAAAAACTATATGGTCAAATAAAGTACTTGATATCTCAATAGATAATGCATGATGTTACTTCTTGATTATCAACTACTACATAGTTCTACTACTAAAAACCACCCTACTAAGGATTAGGTCCTTTGCCTTTAGACTTATCCTATGGAAAATCACAAGCATAATGATCCTCTCTACAAATGAAACATCTTCCTGGTGGTCCTTTCCTAACATTTTGTTGGTTTCCCTTGAAACCATCTTTGAATTCATTGCCTATTTTTTGTTTCCTGGACCATTATTAAACTTATCATTTTGGTTTTTAAACTATTCCCTAGAGTCTCCACTCCTCTATTTCCAATTCTTCTTGTTGACTTAGATTTCCAAACCTTTTCTTGAATTTATCCTTGGCCTGCAAAAAAGACTTTAGCTTCTACTCTTATTTGACCACCTTCTCAAAGGCATGGTCCATGGTAAAAGGTCCATAAACATCTACCTCTCCACCAATATGGGGCCTCAAACCCATGATAAACTTTTTGATCCTAAACTGCTCATCTCCCTGATACTGTACTTTAATAGTTTAGTGAACTTCTCCCAGTACTCATTCACTGACATATCACCCTACCTAAAATTTTGAAAATTTATAAGCTTTTGATTAAAATAAATTAATGGGAGCCACCGTGATTTAAATAAAGCCACAAACTAATCCCAAGTGGTGATGGTTGAATTCATATTCATTTCCAATCTTTTATTATCTCACCACATAGTTGCCTTACCAGCTAACTGGTATGCTCCCCAAACTACCTTGGTGACCTTAGAGTACTTTCAAATTTTGAAATATTTCTCCATCTCTATCAGCCATGCCTTGACTCTATCATCCAAAATAGTCCCATCAAACTTAGGTGGGTTCACCTTATTCATATCTCTAGCCAACTCCATAACAACCTATACTCTAGCATCCTAAGGATTTTCTTGCTTAGCTATATGATCTTCAAGTTTTCCCTACTATTTCACTTCCTCAAGGCCATGAACCACTTACTTTAAATCTGAAATTTGATCTCTGGTTTCATTCATAATTGTAAGAATATGATCCATCTTTGTTGACTGCTCTATGGAAAATTGGCTAGGATCAAATGGAGGGTTGTTATCTTTAGCATTCAAAGGAACCTCTCTAGAAACTCTCACCTTCACCATCCTTATCTCTATCAATATAAGGATATGAAAATTCTAGTAGACTCATTAGGTCCTAGAGTTAGAGCCATAGCTCTGATACCATATGAAACATCCCCACTGAGATCTACCTAGAAATGAGAGATTTCTTTTAAATAAACACATAATAATAGACTACATCCTGAGAGTCTATCAAAGATCATAAAAGTATTCATGTGAAATCATGACAATAATTCATATTACATCACAAATTATGAATCTTCAATATCATGAGAGTATGACAAACACAATATAGAAAGTAATTATAACATTTAAATCTCAACCAATCTAAATACACAATCACCACTATCAATATACATCAATATATGATTATAACTCTTCATGACAATTTTCAATAACAAGTACAATTAATACAATGTATAAATAAGATACATGACTTTTTTGGAGCATAGTTCCTGAACTTTAAGTATCTGTGGCAATCTCAAGTGTCATCTCGATAAGTAGTATTATTATGGGGAGGGAGAGTATCATCTGAGCACTTTTCCACACCAACCATGCACCAATTATACCCTGCACTAATCCCATTAGGATATGACCCTCCCTTCACAAATGAGTAGATAGTGATGGCATGAGTATCCAAAGAGAGTAGCAAGTACCCATGTGTTGTATGATTTCTAACTAACTAAACATATAGTGTATCATAGAAAACTCAATTTATTACAAGATATCACACATACATGTAAGCCATAATCATTAAATGATAATGTCTCACTAAACATAATTTGACCAAATCTTCATGAATCGTCATATAAAAATGATGTATAAATAAATCGAATTCATACACACCACTTGATCAGATTGCCTTCATCTATCACTTCAATACTAGTAAGCCAGTGAAGTCCATCTCAATTCTTACTCCACATTAGTAATACAGATTGGTCAAATTTAATTCAATTACAAGATTCACACAATTTACATCCTACTAGAAAATACATCACATGGCATGCTAAAATTAGGAGTAACTGCAACATACATTTCTTATGTCAAACATATGTATGAATCTTACATTATTTTCTATCCCATACTATAAATAATGAATGTAGTTATATCATTCGAGTAATACATAATAAACTATAGAGTTCAAATAATATTAATTCATTTTTAGATTATCTACACCCTATGATATCCCATATTACCATAGTCTAGTGTTTAAACATAACTACAAGGAATCCTTAATCATTCAATTTAAGTAGTCACACATTCATGGAAACCTAAGATTTTATTCAACCAATCAGGTGTAAACAATCAAGTCTCAATTCATATGAAACATAAAAATGCGCATTGTTATGTTCTTAGAGTCATATTTTCATACCCACATAAATCTCTAATGTGTATATTTCTTAAATATAGTTTATAAGCCAAGAACACACCCCTGAAGTTCTAATATATAATAATAGGCAAGTTTACACCCATTTACAATAAGCACTTTGATAACAATCATAATTTATAACTTGTTATAAATTCAAATCATATATGATGGATTTGATAACAATTATTGTTGATACCCTGCAAGGTTATCTTACTATAGCTATTGTGGAAATATTTTAATAAAACTTGAGAAGTTTATATTAGAAGCCAAATTTATGTTATTGTGCTCTACATCAAGTCATATTAATAAAATCCATCTGAGTTCCACTTCAATAGATGGGTAAGTTAAAATATCCTCATCATATCAAAATAACATCCCTTAGCTTTAATCGATGCCTACATGCAAGGGTATGTTTACCTGGCATTTTCACAACTACGTTCATACCTTACTATTACACATACTATCATTGCTTATTTTCATTAACGATGCATGCTTACCTAAACACATTTGTTGTTTATATCTTTTGACAACAAGGGCTATGGTACAAATAGATAACTGGTTTAAAATGGGATAAGTAACTACAAATGAAAGGTAACAACAATTATAAGCAATGATTACATGAATACTAAGATGAAGAAATAAGGCATGCCAGATATAACTAAGTATAATCCCTCTTTTTAAGAGTTATATTAATAATTAGTTCACTCATTTTCAATATATACCTATGTTTATACCTTCATTGTTTATATTATAGGCATTATTGATCTAAACCAATGAACATTCATTGTTCATATCTTAGTTGCTTTTACCATAGCTTTACATAAATACATTACTATATATATATATATATATATATATATATATATATATATATATATATATATATATATATATATATATATATATATATATATATATATATATATATATATATATATATATATATTATTTTCTACTAAAATTTGAAACATTTATATAAAGGGTATATATATATGCATGAGAAAACTCAGCTAGATGGGTGAGAGTATAGGGTGATGCTTTATAGGGAACTAATGACTTTATCAACCATGGATCTGACCTAAAGTTAGATGCCAATAATGAACTAACAGTCTAAAATTATAGGGAGAGATTAACCAATGTCTAAATACAGTGATGGTAATATACAAAGTTCACTATTAGGAATACACACGTATGCCATTCTTAAAACAATGAACTATAAAATAGACTACTTAAAATAGTGAACTATAACATAGACTGTGATTTATAAAATATATAATGGTTGAAATATCATATTGGATCGATGCCTTTAATAACTAAATTTTGAATAATAACATATTATATTTTGTACAAATAAATGGAATAAATCATGTTCAATTTATATATACCTATTTCCATTTTTCACCATAACTGAGTTTGAGTTGTTGATGACATTTACTATAATTTTTGGTGTGATCTGTGAGCTTAAGAAATGTCCTAAGCACAAAACAACATTGAGAAATTCATAGGGTTGATATGCTGGCAAAACACACCTCTTTCTAATATACAAATTCTTGCTTACTAAATATTAATACTAAAATACACACTGGTGTTTAATATGGCGAGTAAACCAGTTTATATTGCAAGTATTCAATAAAGTCAACTATTTAACAAAAGCATATATACCATTACAAGTTTTATAGGTATTTAGTAAGGTGTAAATATAGGTATTTGGTATTACTTAGATATAAATTATATACTAGCAAACCAAGTGAACTTTTGGTAATTACATACTAGAGTTTCCAATGTTGATTATAGCAATCTAAAAGGGGATGCAATGTCTCAGAAGATTTTCTAGAAAATTAGAGTCTTTGCTTGTTTCCTGGTTGTCTAGGTTGATGCTTATACTAAACTCAACATGATGCAAGATTATAGCTAGACTTTACATGATTTAAAATTTGAAAAAAAATTATTTATGACATATATAAATCTCATCTATTCTCTTTGATTTATACAATTTTTATCAAGTGAACAACCCTCTTTTAAATCCTTTTACTTTTCCATTTATGTAATTTCAAGAAATGAATTACATTACTTATTTCTAGAATTCACTTACTAAAATTTTTGATATTTTTCTTCCAATACCATGCCCTTGCTTCTTCTTCTCCTTTCTAGTTTCACTACGCTCTTCCCAACTCTCCAAGACTCGTATCATGATCTCCCTTTTGAAAAATCCTTGATTAATATGAGTAGCGTAGCTTTTTAGGAAGTTTTTAGATTTTGTTCTTTTTTGTTTTATTTTCTTTCTTGGTTTTTCTAGTTTTAATAATTTTAATCTTTTTTAGATTTTATAATTTTTAATTATTTCTTTTCTTTAATTTCTTTTTCTTTGTTTTTTTATATTTTTTATTTTTTCAAGATATTTTCCATTTTTAATACATTTTAATATGATTTAAGTATGGAATGCTAAACTCCTTAATTTTACTAAATTAAATCAGCATCCAAATATATTGTAATAATTCTAAATGGTAATTTTGAAATATATAAATAACTTATATTTAATTACCTTTGCCAAAATTGTTCTTAACATTATTAATGACAAGACATGTCATAAACACAAAAGAATCCATTATGATATTTGCCTACATTGGCAATCCACACACAAAAATTCAAGCAAGAAATAAACACATGATAAGTAATTTAAATGCATTTCTACCATGACTGACTATTTTTTGTGTGTCCAGGGTTTCACTAGCTCTCTGTAGACCTTCGATGTCTCCATCTACATCACCTTATCTGATGATACTCTCCCTCTGACATGTTTGAGTGATGAATTATCCTATGTCTACCTCACAACATGTAGGTAATTAGATCATATCATATCATAAATACAAAGTAATAATATAACTGAAATACAATAATATGCTCAAAATGTAAACACTTACATTAACCAACTTTCATTAAGCAAACATGTATCATCACCTAACTAATCAACATTATACTATCTCATAATACCATAAATCTCAATCTTAGTCATAAATATAAACCAATATCATATGTGTCCACTATAAATATCTACGAATAGTCAAATACTTTGTTTAGTGAGGAATCGAGATGAAATAATTAGAGGTGATAAGGGATGGTGAGGGTCAATGAGGGGGTGATTATGGAGGATGAAGGAGTGATTAGGTATGATGAGGGATGGTGAGGTTAAATTATGGAATGATTAAGGGTGATGAGGGATGAGGAAGGAGTGATTAGAGATGATGAGGGATGATGGAGTGATTAGGGATGGTGAGGGTCAATGAGGGAGTGATTAGGGATGATGGAGTGATTATAAATGATCAAGTATGGTGATGGTTAATAAATGAGTGATTAGGTCTAATGAGGGGTGAGGAGGGAGTGATTATGGATGATGAGAGATGATGAAACAATGATTAATAATAATAAGGGAGTGATTAGGGATGATAAGGGATGAAGAAATAGTGATTAAGGATAATGAGAGAGTGATTAGGGATGGTGAGGGATGGTGTGAGCTAATGAGAGAGTGATTAAGGATGATTAGGGAGTGATTAATATGATGAGGGATGGTGAGGGTCAATGAGGGAGTGATTAGGGATGATGAGGGATGAATAGGGATTGATTAGGGATAGTAAGGGATAATGAGAGTTAATGAGGGAGTAATCAAGGATGATGAGGGAGTGATTAGATATGATGAGGGATAGTGAGGGCCAATGAGGGAGTGATTAGGAATAATTAATAATGAGGAGATAATTATTAGGGGTAATGAGGGATGAGTAAGAAGTGATTAGGGATGAGGGAGGGATGATGAACAAGTGAAATTAACACAAAGTGTTTGTTTGATGTGTGCAAGTCATTAATTAGACCTATGTTACCCCAACCACATCACTTTAGATCAAGTTCAAAGTGAGTGGTTTTAAAACTTCAATTTTGACAAATTTAGGACTCCTATAAATTCTAGAAAGCAATCTAAAAGGCACAAAAACCTTTAAAATGACTATATGTTTACCAAAAATGGACATCAATTACAAAAGTTATGTCTTAAAATCCCTAGGTTCAATAATTAACCCTTAAAAATGCCTAAGTACTGATAATATTAAATTTTGAAAAACTATTTTCCACATTGTAAGGCATGTAAATGTGATACCAAGTCTATCAAATGTAGAGTGATCCTAATTTCTTATATTTACTAAAATAAATTAAAATTATTCTTTATACTTAGTATTTAGATTATTAAATATAAGCTTCAAGTCAAGATTGGCTTCATGCACATGTTTTTATGTGAAAAATACCATGAACATGATCATGTTATTGCTTTTAAAATAATGTGATTGTATTATGTGTTAACATGATTGCATTATGGATCGAAACCATAACTTAAATAATTTTATTGCATAATGTTAATAAAGTGATCATTTTATTGACATTACACAATCATGTTATGGGAAATTTCCATGAAATTATCCCCCAACTCTGTGCACATATCCCTTATTCAATTTGATGTTCATATGGAATTTCAAAAACTATAAAATAAATCCTCTAAAATATACAAGATACTATGCATGGAAAGGTGCCACTATTTCTAGATAATAAATGTCGATAATATGATGGAGAAAGATGTGCATTATATGCCACTTTCACTTCTAGATATTTATTAGAGTAATATTGTAATGGATATTTAAATATATTATAGTCTTGATGGTCACCAAGTTATGATCCTGAACCCTTTGAAGGATCACCAAAGATAATTTATTGATTAGAAATAATTTGTTGATTTTATGTTTCAAAGTATAACATCAATTTTTAGAATGTACTGATTCTTGGTGATAGTCACAATATGTATTAACATCATATCTTTTTGATAGAGGTCGACCCATATCAATCTTTATAAGAAGAGAGATATGATATGTCTTGTGCCAAAACACATATCCCATTTATAAATTCAAATAGGGGCCCAATATTCATTGAAAACCCTCATTCAAGGTCTTATGAGCCTTAAAAGTCTATGACATTGGTTTTAAAAGGAATAAGCTTCAGGTTATTTCCAAAGTTTACAGTATGTTTTGAGGTTATGAGAAAAGGAATTGAATCTATAAATTAGCCATATACATGATTTATTTTTTGCCTTTGATTTTCTTTCAATTCAAAAGGTTCATTTACATGTCATATTTTTTATTTAAAGGCTAATTAGGATGACATATTTATTTCTAGTTTGTTCTTTACAAATGATGTGTTTTAAACAGGCTATTTCATGTTTAAGTGTTTCCCCAAAGCACTTCTAAGATTAACTACTCTTTCCATATGACATAATTTTGCTAACCTAAAGCCCAAGAGAAGAGAAAAACTCACATAGGTGAGTGGATCACCGACAACTTGCCAAATGTAATCATCTCACAAACCCAAAAGCTCTTGATATTTGTAGTGTGTGAATCTTCAATATCAAGAAAATTACTAAGATCCATCTACATATCACCATCCTACTAATATGTGGGTGACATAAACAAAGTTCCTTGTATAATAATTCTAGACAAGCGGAGCACCTAGATCCTTCCACATGTCACCATCCTAATAACCTAAAGGTGACATTAGCAGAGTTCATTATACTATAATTTCAGACAAGTAAAGTAGTGAGAACCATCCACATGTCACCATCCCACTAACCTGAGGGTGATGTTAGTATATTTCCTTATACAATAAGGTTAGGAAAGTGAATTATTATGATCCTTCCATATGTCATTATCTTGATAATCCAGAGGTGGCTCATTCCTCAATAATAGATTTCACACTCTAAACAAGTGGATCACCAAAATCCTTCCATGTGTCATAATCCAACTAACCCATGACTAGGATAATAAAGTACATTAAGAAATATCTCAGATACAATCGAGGTATTGATACTTAGACACATGTCACTCAACCACACAAGTAAATAATAGAGACATGAATAGCCCAAAATCATAGAAAAGGGACATCTTTCATATTATGTTAACTAGGAACCTGAGAGCAAGTAAAAAAATCCACATTGCAATATTTTATAAAGAATATGACATTATGAAATTCAAATGAGAAAATTAGATAGGGAATGGACTGAAAGTTGTTATTACCATTAATTCACATGAACTAGTGATTGAATGCATTCAATTCATGAAGCTAATTAATTTGAAGCAATAAAATTCAAGTTTCTATACCCAATGTGTTCACATTGCCTCCTAGCTATCAAGTGCAAACTATGAATTCAAAGCCCCACAATGACCAAGATATTTCAGACTATTCAAAGGATAGACATATTATTACTTGAGTTTCAATGGATTCCTCATCTCACACTCCTCTTTTTGCATATTTAATTTTAGGGTTTGAAGGATTTTATGCTATAAATATCATTATAAGATGATGATTGTATGCTTTGTAATGGATGTAAAATGTACATTAAGTGTATAAGGATGTAAATATATGAATGGAAGAATAAATTTTATCTATGATGAATGTCTGTGTGTTGATATTTTTATGTATATATATTATTTTGTTTAGTTTTTATTCATATTATAAGATGCATTTATGTGTCTTTAAGCTCAATTCTCATAACACAGTTCTTACAATTTCTTGATACACATCAATTAAGTGTTTAGGTCTTCAGTCTTAAGTAATAGGCCAGTTTGGTAAGAGAAGAGTGTATGTCTCTTTATTGAGCTACTAGAGCCTACACAAGGCTTAGGTTGGAGAATAAGAACACAAACATACCCCTATCCATGATAGGAGAAACATACAAAATGTTTTGATTCATACTCCAAGATTTGTTCATGAGTATAACCATAGGATTTTAGGTTAATAGACTTATAATTAGGAGTTTACATGTCCATTTACACACATGTACATGAAAATGTGTATAATCATCCAACCTTTGCTATAGCTGAAATAGCTAGGAACTATACACATGCATCATTTAGGGTCCTCCTACATGTTTCACATGGTTGACTAAAATAAATTATCAAATATTCACCCATAAATACATGTTAATAAACAATCATTATCATCACTTTTTGTTCACTTTATTCAAGCATATACATTTCTACACCTTGAGATAATCTACCCTATTTTTCCAAAATTTGAATCACTCACAAGGAGCAACCATAAGCCAAGTCAAGAGTCTTCTAAAGTAAGTCAATAGATATCATTGTCAAGTATCAAATCCATTTTATAATTGCATACATATATTCAAAAGAGCACATTTTCACATTCACTCTAAGTGAGAGAATTATGTGGGCTTAATTTCCCTCCTTGGAGTATTGGATAGATAGGCAGCAGTCAATCATCAAGGGGGTGATTGAGGTCATCTCATCCCATTACACTCCCCTCTTTTCTTATATATTTTATTGCTTTAAAATTGACCTAAGGGTTTCAAATACAAACAAAAATATATATGTATCTAAACCCTAATTTTAATATCTCATATTACTCAACATCCACATGAGTAGAAGGTGAAACAATCAATTTTTTACACATAGTCAATAAGTAAAAGTCTATGATCAATAGACTCAAGCACACTACAATTTTTGTCTGATTAATGTGGTTGTGTCTAGTAATACATTATGCTTCTATATTTAATCTATAATTTCTATAATTCTAATGTATTTGTATTTCTCTAACAACAACTTGACAAGTCAACTTGGACAAGTCCATAGTCAACAGACTATAATGCAATGCATCATTGCCCACTTATAGTAGACCTATCCATATTTTGTTTATGTTCTTGATTATAATCTTGATCCTATATAGTCACCCCTTCTTCTAATTTCACCATTAGATAGTTATAACAATCAAAAAAATTATATGTGCAAACTAAGTATATTTCTTCTTAGTATTTTTCCAAAATAGTAGTTTTCGATATTTAATAATTTGTCAAAATCAAAATAGTTAAATATTATACATCTTTAACATTATAATATCTCTAATTTTACACCTATTATAACAAATTAAAATTTTATTTATTTTATCTAAAATAGGGTAAAATGTATTGGTGAACCAAAACTATTGTTTTTGAGCCCTCTCTTTTCAGATTTAGATTTTTTTAAATTTCATTTTATTTTTTATTTGTTTTCAGATAAATCATGTTTTGCCAATTTTAAAATTCATATGAGTTATCATTTTGGGCAAAGTGGTCATCATTTTTACCTCAGCCATCATGTGAGGAGTACCACCCAAATAATCAACCCATTAGACAACACTATTCATGAATTTTTGTTTCTATGTACCTTAGAATATATCAAAAATGCCTAGGGTTTTGCTTTCAACCATAAGAAGCCTTCAATCATTTGTTCTTGTAGTGAACTAAAAAATTTATTAACCTTGGGAAGTTACTCGTAGTACACCCCTCGAGATGGGATGATGCAACTAGAGGAATGGTGGAATCCTCTATAGTGTGTTCACTATTTATGACTAGGATCAGTATATCTAAGAACCTATAAATAAAACAAACCCTTAACTAGTGGTACCCTTCATCCTTGTTAAAAAATTTAGAGTTTCAAAATTTAATTTCTTGTTGCATGCATTTTCATTTTTCTTTGACACCTTTGCATGACATTCATGAAGATTCATTTATTATTCCAAGTTTTAGTGTTCAATATGTGGGGCTCCTATAGAGAATATTCATATTCCTTTGGTTTCATATAAAATGGATAATAGAGACATTGTTGATCAATACACTAATGTAACCCCTCAAAACTATATGCACATTGAATATGATGTTAGTGATGAATATACTAATCAAGATAATTAAATCGTGCATAATAATCAAGATCATCTTGAAAGTTCCATATAATTTTTCCCAATGAACTCAATAGAGTGGATCTTGAGCAAGTCCAATAATTATCCAATTTTTATCAAGGACTTTGACAATGTCCTCAACAAGTGCATAATTTTTTCCAATTACTCCTATAGTATAATATTGTGTCAAAAAAAGATATCATTACCTCAAACACAACAACAAAAGGTGGCTTTCAAAGTTTTAACCTCCTTATGTTAGGTGTTCTAGCTTCCATTGTTGTTTCTATTACTATATCAACCCCTCAAGTTACATATATGCTAACATCCATAGGTATGGGGGAATCACTTAGTTTAAAATAGATTAACATGCCTATTTCTACAAGAGCACCATATACACCTCCATTGATGACCACACAAGGTCCACTTCCAACCTCACCTAATGTATCTTCTCTTAAGCAAACTTTTCTAGCTTTACATGCTAAAATATTACAATTAGAGTAAGGTATCTCTAAATCTACTCACGCAATGGAATCTCATATTATAATTCACAATCCTTTGGCCTCTTTACCCAATTTACATAGGTTTCACAGCTCCCACTCTCTAAGCAACATCTTTGTTCATTCTACGTAGCATGCTTAAACTATGACTATAATGAAAATTTAATTATGAAGCTCTTTACAATAACCCTAAAGGATTATGCCTTATGATGGTTCTATGATCTCACCCTTTGATCAATTAGATATTTCTAGCCATTAGTATATCAAATATTAACACACTTATCAATCAATATCAATGAAAAGGTATCTTATGCACAAATTCCTAAACTCAAGTAAGGGTCAAACAAACCAATTTTCAAATATGTTCAAAGATACATGACTATGCTAGCCAAGATGAAAAACTTTATGGATAATAATGAACTACAATACATCTTCAATAAATATTTCTAGCACCACTCCATGAATCAATCATGTTTGATAAATTCAAATCTTTCGATGAGTTATGCCACATGCTCAAAGAAATATAAGTCAAGTTTATAGCCTTGAACAAAATAAAGTATGCACGATGTGCTCCATATAAATAAAATTTCAAGTTCCAAAGCAAGATAAACTACAAAGTGATATCTAATGAAAGCAAAAATAATAGTTAATGCAATATCATAACCATCGGATAAGCTTCAATAGACAACTCTATGAAGGAGGAAATTTACAAGGTTACCAAAACTGCCTCACACTTGTTATAAAAATTAATTGATTTCAATGTTATCTTTATACCTCCACCATTTTATATTGATTTGACTAAGCCTCAACCTAAGGTCTTTGATAGCAATGCATATTATGATTTCCATAGATGCATTAGACATTCCACAAATAAGTGTTACAAGTTAAGATAAAATATACATGATCTTATCTATGATAATACTATGGAGCTAAGTACACCCATAGAGGAAGCAAGACCATATAAAAAAAAATTACAATATAAAGTTAAAAATTTTCAATAATCCTTTCCCAAATTATGGTACATAGAATACAGATAACTCAGAAGTATATCATGCGTACAACGTGCACCCTCCTTAATCATATGGACATATAATATATTAAATTATTGGTACATTTATAGGTATAATTTCACCACATGAAATAACAAATTTCAATGGTAGTGAAATTAATGATGATGATTTTGATAGGCATGCACTCTTTGTTCAAGAGTACATCAACAAACAACCCACCCATAGTGTAATGATTGATAATGGGTCAAGTGAAAATGTGATGCAAGGCATCATTTGGAAATCTAAGAAATGAATGTATTTAAGTGTTTTTTGTGATCATTTTTGGTCTTATAATGGTGTATAATTCCTATATGTACCCAAGGAGGTTGTTAAAATCATTATGTGTCTTTGTGTTGGATGTTCTTAGGCATGGGAGAGTTTCCCGCCAAAACTCCAATTTGAAATTTTGAATTATGCTATTAGATTTGGGAGGTGTTTTGTGAAGTATTACAAAATATAATGTGTGTAATAGGTTATTAAGGTCCTAGGTTGTATTAAATATATGTTGGATGTATTTTCAACTTACAAGTGCAATGTAATTTCAAGAATGAGAAGTCACTTATAACTACCCCTTCATTTATGAAGGTGGCCAAGAAGAGAGTTGGTAGTTACATGCTTTAAGGAATGTAAAAAGTTGATAGACATGATATAGGGTAATTATGCATGGTATATTAGGAAAGTAGAGAGTTGATTAATCAAGAGGATCAAGTAAGATAGGGGAAATGAAGCAAAGAAATAAAATTTAGTTTTATCCATGAAGGACAAGAGAATGTAACAAACTGTGTGTTGTAAATATGCATTGGAAATCAATAAAAAATGAGTTTTTTAAGTGAAATATTTATTTTTAAATATTTTTTGATTTTTCCTTTCATGATTTTTAATGGATTTACATGTTCTTGAGATTGTAATAAGGTATTTAGCATGTTAGCACAGCTCTGCATTGAGAATGGTGAAGTGACAGTTAGAAAGTGTGAAGATCTATCAAATATGAAACTTGTTTATTAGAATAAACATGGTAAAATATACATATAGAGTGGTATCAACCACATTTAGGTTTTTTATTTTCATCTATTTCCCTATAGATCATTGGAAAACCTACAGTCTGGGTGTTCTATGTGGTTTGTCACAGTCAAGGTGGTCAAGTAAGTTTGTAATGTTTGAGAGTATGGTCAAGATTCAAATGCATTTAAATAATTTTTATTAGATATGGATAGAATCTAAAAAACGTTTAATAATCTTATAAATGTGATCCAACACAATTCAAGCCAATTAGTATGTTATGGGTTTATGTGTAGGGTTGAAACCCTAAAGATAAAATATAATGGTGTATCTTTGTGTTGAGCTAGTAAAATGTCTTGGATTTGATAGTGGACACAAAATAGGTCACTTATGAATTATTGGAGGTGGTATTACATCATTTTGTGGTGTATGGATAAATTAAACTTAGATGCAATGACTGTGTACCCTGTGTAACCCTATTAAAAAGCCAGAATTCTATCAAAGTGAATAAATAAAAGAGTTTAGAAGTTGGTGGAGATAATATAGTGATTGGATAAGTTGACTAAGGTTAAAATACCTATTTCATATCTTTAAAGTTTTCTAATATGTGAAATTTTTAATATAGTGCATTTTATAAGGTCTCGATCAACTCAAGACTGTCACAGTCCTAAAACTAGGGTTTAGGAATTCAAATTGACGTCGTGAGAGATTTCACTAGTCAAACACCCAAAAAAAAAATATGAGTTTTATTTTTATGTGGAATAACATATTTTTTATGTTATGCACTTGTACGAAGTGTCTAAGTATGGATTTGGCGGACTATGTTTAAAAGGGGAGTAAAGAAACCTAATTAGGTTTGGTCAAGGTCTAGAAAGGGCATCTAGGAGTTGATTTGGATTAAGAAATTTCATGAAGAGGAGGATAAGGATAGAGGGTAATTTAATATAATCTTGTTTTATCAATATAAGTCTGTATATGTCCATATAAATGAAAAAGTCCTAAAAAATGCTACAAGGAAGGTGTAGAATTGATAAGAGTTATATATGAGAGCTTAAGGAAGGAATGAGGATTGGGATTGAAGTGAGGCAAGTTATATTTTATTAAATAATCATATATAAGGAATAAATATGTGTAAAATAAGTATAGAAGAGGAATTGAGAGTTTGAAGCAGCAAGAACTAGGAGAGAGAATGAACTAAGAAAAGGAAATAGTAAAGAGTGAATTTAAGAGAGAGAGATAGTTGTAAGTATCAAAGTCAAACGCATGTGAAGATAATAGAATGATGTCTCTTTGCATCAAAATTCATGTACTATGATACTCATTCTTATTATTGGTTACACAAATCAAGGCCTACTAGCTACATCAAGAGTAATCAAGGCATTTGATGGTCATATATAGAGCACTCTTGGGCATATAAGGTTACCTCCCCAAGTCAGTTTAATAATAGTTTTCTTATCTATTTGATTAGTATGGGGTACATAAAATCAATTATCTAAGGGATAATTTCTTTGAGTGAATCTTTGTTCAAATTTTTGACACTAGTATTCACCATACTAGTTACTCTTATGAAGAAGAATAAGCTACAATCAAGTTAATCCCCATCAAAGAGATCAAATTTATCATCATGTTGAACAAAAAAAACCATATGAGTTTGAGGAATATAATATGTGTTCAAAACCCCTCTAAAATGTGTTTTAGAATAAATGTTGGGTCCATCTCCCTCGAATAAATTTAATCATCTAATCAAGTTGATCTAGATATGACTTGAGCTATTCAGCTTGACTGATTTGTATCTTGGTTTGTGAGTTTTTTCTAATATATCTCAACATGAATTTGAGGCTTAATGTAATAAATCTTACTCAAGATTGAGCTTGATAATAATAAATTGTATTCTTTTCAAGGATGCATAATTCATATGCAACAAATATAAATGCATGAATTGATTACAAAAATACCAATCCCTTAATATTCATAGGATATTGAGAAGTGTCATGATCATATGAGGTGAGACAATAGTCAAAAAACCTAAGTAAACTTAAGTAGATACATTGTGAATGGAATAAAATAGTGAAAATAACCCTATTCACACCTAAGAGTGAAACTAGATATGAAAATAACCTTGTTTACACCAACAACCCACCTTAAGTGTAACTTAGGAAGTAAAAAAAAAATGAGACCCATAAAAAAGGCCTAATGAGGTACTCATGTACAAAATGATCCCCTAAAAATAAAATATAGGGAGAAAACTCATAGGAATAAACTCCCCCTCACCCCCACCTCCTCCCACTACCCATGAAAGGATGATGAGATAAGGTCAAGTGACTCGCCCTTAAGTAGTTTCCCACACCCCTAAGAGAGTTAAAAAATGATGGAACTTAATCTCATTAAAGGGTTTGGTGAATATATCCATAACCTACTCTATTATTGGATAATAGCATAGATCAATGACCTACCCCTAAATCAACACCTTAATGTAGTGCATGTGGATCTCTATGTGTTTATTCTTAAGATGATAAATCAAGTTCTTTGAGATTTTAATGGTACTCTAATTTTCACATAGGATGATATATGGTTTTGGAATGGTGATTTAAAACTTAGTCAGAATATTGTGAATCCAAATAACCTCACTAATGGCATTAACAGCCCCACAATACTTAACTTTAATAAAAAATAAAGTAATATCATGTTACTTTTTACTTTTCTAGCTAATAGGGCATAAAATAAAGTGAAAATTGTAACTATATGTGGACTTACAATCCTTAGAATCACTAGCCCAATCAAAATATCTATATCTAACTAAGTCTAGACTAATCCTAATTGCATAGTGTATCCCATGTCGAGGAGTGGACTATATGTAATGAAAAATGTGTTTGTCCACTTTCCAATAAATTTCATGTGGTTCTTATAGAAAGTGAGAGACCATGCCAACCATAAAGTAAATTTCAATGTGAGTGTGTATTAAATAGATGATACTTCTAACAAGTTGATGATACAAAGTGGGATCAACTAGTGGAGTGGAACACTTCATCTCAAACTTAACTCTTGATAAAAAGGGAATTGGTATAGGCTTACAATAAACCATGATAAATTGAGTTAGAATATCAAGTGCATATTTGGGTTAAACAAGATGGATATCAGAATCATACTGAGTGATCTCAATCCTAATAAAGTAGTGCAAAAGGCCAAGTTGGTTATAACAAACTAATTATGAAAAATGGATTTGAATTTGTTAATGATGGATGAAGAAATCTCGATGAGAATTAAGTCATCAACATAGAGGACCAAATAAATTGAGATTCATTTTATCATATAATGTAGACATTGGGATCTGATGGTAGTGTGAAAATCTGATTGAGAGAAGAAATACATCCATCTTTTATTCGAGGGGCATGTTTGAAGCCATAAAGAGACTTTCATAAGTGGCGAACCAAAGAAGAGTCCTCAACAAACCATTATGGCTTCTCCATGTATATTTATTCATGAATATCCCTATGAATAAATTCACTCTTCACATACATATGATGTACAACCCAACCATGAGTTGAATTAATATAAAGTGTCAAGCAAATGGAATTCATCTTCAAAACATGAGTAAAATTATTAGTGTAGTCAACACCAAGAACTTGTGAGAACCCTTTGGCAATAAGTTGTGCTTTAAATTTATTAATAGTTCCATCTATTTCATATTTAGTTTGGCAGATCCACTTAAAATGAACCAATTTCCTTCCCTTGGAAAAGGGGAGTAAATCCTAAGTATTGTTCCTCATCAATAAATTATACTCTTCCTCTATTACTGAGTCCTACTCAGCAAGACCATATGCTTCATAAAAATATTGTGGATTGAAAGCAATGAAAATGTATATATGTGGAATATGGTGATGTTGTGATTGATTCCTTTGAGTGTCTAAAATATCCTCTATAAAGGGGTATGTTAACTGAAGAGTCTATTAAACCCATCGAGGTGATGATAAAGATGGGGTTGAATAAGTAGAGTCTACAGCCATTGAATATAACCCTAGCAGAGGTGGAGGTGAAGATGAATCATCTAAGTCATTGTCATCTAAGTCCACTGTGGATTAAGGAGGTGAATTATGAGAATCCAAGGGAGGAAATTATTCCTCGAATTGAACACTCCTCTTAATAAAAATCTCTTTTGTCTATGGATCGAAGAACCGATATCCATTGACACCATCATGATATCCAATAAAGAGTTAGGTCTGACTATGTGGTTTTAAAGCCTTACATTTCTCTTAAGAAATGTAATCCAATGCAGGGGAACCATAGACTCAAAAATGTCACACGATAGGTTTTTAGTTACACCAAGTTTCAAAAGGATTCATGCCTTTTAAGGCCTTATAAGGTATGAAATTATGAATGTGAGTGACATAATTAAAAGATTCAACTGGATATTTTTTTATTATTTTTTTATTTCAGATTTCTAGTGGTAACTATTGTTTCAAGAGTCACTTTCTCACAGGAGGTATAGAGTCATCGAGAGTTGTTCAAAGGCAAGATTGTGATGTCTTCAAGAGATTAGGGTTTTTGAAAAAGAGGCAAGGGGATGAGAACATGTCATCAAAGAAGGGTGAACAGAGGCAAGCAAGAAACTCATGTGTGGTTGAAATCAAGCTAGAAGATGGTTCAGAGGCCCAAGCATATTTGTTTCAATAGAGAGATATTATTTCTAATTTTATGGGTATATGGTTTTCACCTAAAAATATCACCTCATGGTGCAAACTCCAATGGGTAAGGGGATTGAGGGTTCATTTCCTTTCTAAAGGATTCTTTCTAATTCTTTTTTGAAGTGATGCACAGAAAGAACATACTCTATAGAGGAAAGACTGGTTTTCTTTGAAATTGGGTATTTTCTTGCATCCATGGGTTTCCAAATTTGATTTGTCCAAAACTTTGGTAGAAGAATCTCATATTTGAATCTGACTCTATGCCCTTCTGGTGGAATATTAGAATCCTAACATTTTGTCTAAAAATTTTAGCAGCATGGGGAGGGTGATTCAAATTGATCCATGAACCTTGGAAGGAAATTTAGCCACCTAAACTAGAGTTTATATCTCTGTTAACCTTTTAAAAATGTTATCTCATGAGATAATCATCAAATCAGCCATTGGAAATTGGTCTCAAGCTGTAGAATTTGAGAAATTTTTTGTTAGATGTTTTAAATGTAATAAATAGGGTCACTTCCATAGGGATTGCACAAAAAATTATAAGACAACCTTGTCCTTTAGATGGAGTCCTAAGGCACCTGAAATAGGCATGAATAATGAGTCTATCCAATGCCATTAGCTAGGAAGAGTTCACGAATATGTTTTGACACCTAGAACTATTGTGGAAGACACCAGAAAGTTGGCTGTTGAATCTAAGAATATTCTTTCCATCCTTTAGGAAGGTATCCAGGAGGGTCATGGAAAATCTTTGGTCAGTCTTAATCAATGGGTGGAAGAGAAGGAGGGTTTACTTTCTAAGATTTTTAAAGAAGGGGAAGAGGTGGATTCAGAGGAAGTTAAATCTGATATGGATTGTCCCATTTAAAAGCTTCCTGCTCATTTTAATTCATTTGCCCCAATGATGAGTATGTTGTAAACAATGAACTGTGACTCTAATGGTAGAAGAGGTAGGAAATACAAATAGGATAAGGTTAAATTAGATGTGGATGTGAGTTTAAATAAATCAATTAATTACTTATTATCCAGTTACTTGTAAGGAGGGGGTGAACCCCTCTGAGAAAGTATGAAAATAATATCTTGGAATGTTAGGGGCATTAATGCCCCTAACAAGCATCATTTGGTGAAACACAATATTCTAGAACAAGAGGTAGATATTTCTTGATTCAGGAAACTAAGATGGCTAAAGATGAGATATCCCAATGCTGGGATTAAAAATGGTTTGGGTTGAAAGGATTATTTTTGGATTCTACAAGTGTGTCTACGGGTTTGGGTATCTTTTAGAAGATGAATAAAGTGGATTTATCTATTATCAGAGAGTCAGCTAAAAGAATTTGGTGCAAAGTTTAGGTATTGAATTCTAATTTGAGTTTTCTCTTGTGTAATGTGTATGGGCCAAACAACAATCTAGGGAAAAGGGATATATGGGATGTTTTGGTTGTATATTTGCTCTCCTTTATTGGGGATTTAATAGTGTTTGCTAGTGATTTTAATGCAATTCTGTTAGAAAAAGACAAGAAATGGGGTATTGTTAGAAATCCTCAATCATGTAGGGATTTTCAATCCTTTGTTAGTAATGTAGCATTATTTGATGAGGAGCCTAAGAAAGGTTCGTTTACTTGGACCAATAGGAGAATGGGTTTTAATTGTATTGTTGAGAGGCTTGATAGGTTTCTATTTAATGAGGAATGGCTGCAAGGAAAGTTTTTGGTGGAGATTTATGTCCTTCCCCTATCTGGGTCAAACCACTACCCAATCTCCCTAGATATCAAAGTAGATAGAGTGCCTAAAAATCCCCCTTTAAATTTAAATTGATGTGGCTGCATGACCAAGGGTTGCCAAAATTGATTAAAGGTTGGTGGAATTCTTTTGAAATTCATGGTTCAAAAATTTTTACTTTTTCCAAGAAACTGAATCTCCTCAAAGGTAGGTTACTAGATTAGAGTCATTTGCATTTCAAAAACATTTTTGTGGAGAAACTTAGGGTGGAATATAAACTAAAATCTTTGAATGAATCCATTTTCCTTTTGGGGATGGGCCAGGAAGAATACCAACAAGAAAAAGTGTTGTTGAAGGAATTGGTGAATCTTCTTTCTACAGAATAAGTTTATTGGAAACAAAATTCTAGCAAGAGTTGGCTTAAAGGAGGAGATAGGAATACTAAATTTCTTCACGCTTCATTGAAAGATAGAAAGAGCATGAATTATGTCTCTAGTATAATGGATAAGGATGGGAAGGAGCTCAAAGATCAAAAGGAAATCAAAGTTGAAGTGATTTCATTATTTTCTAATCTATTGGGTGGTGAAATTTCTTCCTCACTACCTTGTAAAACAAAGCTCCTCAACTTATTACCCTCGTTGGTTGAAAATGAAATGAATCTAAAATTGATGGCCCCTTTCTCCTTTGAATAAATTTGTTTGGTGGTTTTCTCTATGGAAAGAGAAAAAGTGCCTGGTCCAAATGGGTTTCAAGCTACCTTCTATCAGGATTTTTGGGATGTTATTGGTAAGGATGTGTGGGCTATGATTGAGGAATCTCAAAAATCAAAGAGGGTTCTAGGAGATTTAAACAATACGTTCTTATGTTTCTTTTCAAAAAAATAACAAGTCAAATCTTTTGATTATTTTTCATCGGTGTCTCTTTGTAATACCTCTTATAAAATTATTTCTAAGGCTATTGCTCTCAGATTGAAACCCTTGCTTGATATCCTAATTTTTAAAGAATAAAGTGGCTTCATTCTGGGTAGAGATATTTTTGAATGGATCATGATCACTCACAAACTTATGCACTCACTTTCTTTAAACAAATGTCTAGGAATGTTAATCAAATTAGATTTCAGCAAGGCTTATGATCGAATTAATTGAAGATTTTTGATAAAATCTTTGCTTAAAATGGGTTTTAATTCTAGTTTTTGCCAATGGATTTTCAGTTGCATTTCGTCAGCCAAATTCTCTATTTTGTTCAATGGTTCGGCTAAAGGTTTTTTTTTTCTAGTAATAGAGGGATTAGACAAGGTGATCCCTTGTCCTCATTTTTGTTTATTTTGGTGGTTGATTCTCTTAACCAAGCTATGAAATTAGCTTTATCGATAAGTAAAATTCAAGGTCTTATTGTGGTAGATGGTGTGGATCCTCTAACTCATCAGTAGTTTGTTGATGACACCTTCCTCTTTAGAGTTTATGGTATTATGGAGGCTACGGCCATGAGTAATATATTGAGGATATACTCAGATGCTACAGGGAAAGTTATCAGCCTTATGAAATCTATGATTTTCTTATTTAATACCCTGTTAAGAATGCAAAGAAGAATTTGAGATATTCTTGGTTTTGTTATAGGTGTTCTTCCTCACAAATATCTAGGCATTCCACTTTTTGTGGGTCCTGGAAGGGCTAAGTTATAGAATCCTCTGATTCATTCTTTGGGGAAAAAACTTCAAAGCTAGAAAGGAAAATGGTTAACTTTTGCTATCAGAATTCTTCTTTTAAAATTGGTCCTTTGTGTTATTCTAGTTTATATATTATCTATTATGAAGATGCCTAAATTTGTGTTGAACAAAATTGAGAAGATTTTGAGATCCTTCTTGTGGCAAGGTTTGAATACAGATAAAAAAAAATCATTTAGTTAAATGGGAAATGGTGATCCTTCCTAAAGATCAAGGAGGGGCATGTATTTTGGACTTTATCATACAAAATTTAGCCTTGGGGGCTAAACTTATTTGGAACCTGATTTCTAAACTGGAAGGGATTCTAAGTCAAGTTATTTTAAATAAGTATATTGGGAATAACAGTCTAGTTTCTTTTATTTCCAATCTTGTTCCTCTTAGTGGCTCTCATATGTGGAATTTTTTATCCCAATGTCGGTCGGTGTTTGTTGATTTGGTTTAATGGAAGATTGGCAATGGTAACACTGCCAAATTTTGGGAAGATTATTGGAATGGATATGAGGTTTTGGATCATAATCCTGAATTTACTATGGTGAAGGAAGCTTCTCTACTACAATGGGGAAATAAGGTTAGGAACTATGGGCAGCAAATGTCTAACGGATCCCCATCCTTCTTATGGAATGATGTCAACTCTTTGAATATTTTGAAAGCCTCCAAATCATATTTTAAATTTGAACCTAAAAATATAGTAGCCTCATGTTTTCTCAAAGAAGATAAGATCATGTGGATGGGGTCTAAATTAGGTATATACTCTACCAAATAAGGTTATAAAATTCTAATTCAAAGAGGGGGTAAAGGCACTCCTTCCTGGAGTGGTTGTTGGAATAAAGGTTGTTTGCCCAAAGCAGGGGTGTTCTACTGGTTGGTAATGAAAAGGAAAATTATTACTCAAATGAGAAGAAGGAAATGGGGATATGTCAGTCCAATAAGGTATGTTCTTTGTCTTCAGGAGGAAGAAGATATGGACCATCTTCTCATTCATTCCCCTTTTTCCAGTAGTTGTTAGTATTGGCTCTGTAGTAAACTTAATTTAGATTGGGTTCCAGATGGAACTATTGATAAAGTTTTGACTTCTTGGCCCAGATTGGGTGGTGGGCAATCTTTAGGCTCAATTTGGAATTGTGGTCCCATCATTTTGATCTAGAATTTATGGTGGGAAATAAATTTAAGACTTTTTAGAGAGGAGAAACTAGAAATAGAAGTGTTTTTGCACAGGCTGGAGATAGCTATCTTTGAAAATGTGAGTTCCAATAGTAAGAATCTATCAAATTTCTCATGTAGAGATATGCAATTACTTCAAGACTGGCCTTTGATCAGATTTCCACCACCAGGTTCCATCATTGAGAAGGGTCTTTCTAAGGTGGAGAAACTCCTCAGAAGGAAATTGACCAAATGGTAACCTCTCCCTACCAGCTTCTACAAATTAAATTTTGATAGTGCTTATAAAGGTAATCCAAGTATCTCAGGGGTGGGGTGTGTATTATGGGATGAGGAAGGTAGGTTCGTTAAAGCTGGGTCTTTTGTTCTTGCTGATGGGACTAGTAATCTGGTAGAAATGCAAGCTTTACTTTTAGGCATCAAAATGGTTGTGGAATGTGGTATCAAAAAAGTGGTAGTGGAAGGGGACTCACTAGTTATTATTCAAGCAATTCTAAAGGGTGATGCAGACTCTTGGATTTTAAATTTTTACATCCAAAATGTTCTATACTGGTTGGGCAAGCTTGAAGGGTGGAATATCAGTCATATTTATAGGGAAATTAATATCGTGGCAGATTTCCTTGCCAATTATGGCACTAGACAAAGTGACAAAGAATTCGTTAACTCAGAGATGGAGAGCTGGCCAAACTTAGTTTATTTATTTCCTATGGATGAGGGTTGTAATGTGATATCAAGGTTTTGATGTAGTCAAAGAAGTGGGGGATTTTGGTAGGGTTTTCTTTCTTGGGCTTGGATTATTGGAGCCCTTATTTTATTATCTATGTTTTTGGGGCACTCTAACAGTGTTTTTTGAATTGTTTCTTTTATTGGGAAGTATGTGTTTCTCTTCACCTTCTTGGTTTCTTGGGATGTTTTTACGTTCTCCTTTTCCATCTCGAGGGTATAATTTGGCTTCTTTATTGGTTGTTTTGAGTTTTGGTTATCATGGTAAGGGGCACAACAAAGGGGTGTATTCAGGAATAAGGTATTTTGGTATTTTGGTGACTCTTTCTATTTTTGCTGTGTTTCTCTATTTTCTTTGGTGGTTCTTAGTTTGTCAATGTTAAGGGCAATTGTATCTTTTTCCTCTATCATAGTTTGTCTTTGCTTGTGCCATGTTGGGATAGCTTTCTTTTCTCTGTTTGGGAGTAGTGGTCCTTTGACTTAAGTGTGGATTCTCAATTTATTTAGTTCAATTTATGCTCTGGCCAAGTTTGTTTGTTTTTTTTTTTATTAAGTTCTTTATACTAGGAAAGGGACCCCCCAACCCTGATTTACTAATCAAAAAATAATTAATAGATTCAACCCAAAATTATAGACCAAGAGAACGAGCATAAATCATGAAAGTTTCCATATCCTTTAGTTTTCTATTCTTCTATTAAGTAACATTGTTCTATTGTGGTGTGTATATAATGAAATGTTGAAGGTTGATCCCTTTAAGTGTGTAAAATTGATCAAGATGATGATTCACTTGTTCTCAGGCATTTACAAATAAATTTGATAGGTTTCCTATATTGTTTATTAGCATGAGCCTTGAATTCTTGAAACCAGTCAAAAACTTCATTCTTCTGATAAAGGAAGTAGACTTAAGTGTATTGAAAATAGTTATCAATAAAGGTGAGGACATAATGGGTTTTTGTAACGATCTTGATAATCAATATATGCAGAAATACCCTTAAGGTAGGGAAACACCATATAATACTCCTTTAGGAAGGAATAACTCCACAATGTCTCTTCGAGGGGACAACCTCCAATATCCTCTTACAATAGAAGACTCAATGCTTACTTTCTTTACCATGATAATCATCTCCTATATATATACATCTATCTAACCCATGGATGGGTAACCTCCTAATCCAATGTAGGTTGACCATTATCCAATGTATTACTTCCACAAGTTACTCTATTATCCTAATATATTGTACCCATATAACTAAGGGGATGTGTGCCACATGTCGGCATCTCCATCAACCCATATACCTCAATATATCATATCCCTAGGTACATAGTAGTTTTCATGAAATACAAGGTGGGAAATGGACCCATAAGATAATTGTGAACTAACTCAAGGACTTGTGAATCCCCCCAATATGTCCCTTTGTCTAACTTCTCCTATGTATGTTTGCCCATTATACAACTTGAACATACAACATTGGAAAATAGATAGGAAGGAGTCCTATGACCATATCCTTTGATCTAAATTATTGAAGGTAGTGGTAGTTGAGATATCCAAGCCATTCATGCCATAGTTTACTCACTAAATATGTATGAGTGAGTAAGGCAATAAAATGGGAATGAGGCATAAATTATGATATTTCATATAGATAAGACTCATGATCAAATTTTTCCATTGCAACTAAAGCATCATCCTCAAGATCACTAATTTCTATAGGATCAAGAAAAAACTAAACTTTCTTGTCATTCCCAAGATGAGTGATTTCTTAGGTTGAAATATGGTTAGTGCATAAATAAGAAACATAGAGAACATTCTTAAATACACTTTTGTTCATCTCAACTAATCCTTTTCTAATAACTTCCACTAGTGTATCATCTCTTACGAGAATGTGAGGCAACGAATAAGGTATCAAATAAGAAAACTACTCCTGATCAGAACTCATATGATGTGTAGCCCCAGAGTCAATTATCCATTGCATTGTAGATTTTTATACTATGAAAAGTGATTATCCTTTCCCTCTCTTTGATGTTGAAGAAGTAGAATGAGCTAATTCCTTTGTGTAGGATGATGGAAAATTGATACGATTTTTTTTAGAAGATGTTTCAACTCATAAATTTGCTTGACATGACATTTATGCTCATCATGACAAACTTTATTTCAATATGAATAGGTTTGTCACTCCTGGTTCTAGAAATCCCTTTTCTTGAAAGAGGATTTAGACTCAACTATTGTTGAATGTGATGATTGTGTAAGATATTTTCATGGCTTGTGCACTGGTTGCTTTAGTTGCTTAAACCATATGTTGAGGATGACCCACCAACAAAACTTTTGAATTTTATGGACTTATGAGTCCCATAGTGATCAGCTTTCCTTGTTTGAGCATTAACATTTCTAAAAATGACTCAAAAGAAGGCCTGATATAGGCATTGCCCATATTTAATTAATGATTATAGAAGCTAGAAACAAAGTTGTATATTAAATAGGAAATTTACCTAACACATTGTAGACTAACTATGCATCCTTATTTAAAATACCAAATTCATTTAGTTGTGTTTTAATTTCATTCAATTTAGTTACATAATATTCGGTGCTATCAAAACTACATGGATCTAGATTAGTGAGTTCATTATCAATTTGATACCCCCTAACCTCATCAGTTTTATCATACAAGTTCTGAAATATATCCCAACTCTTCTTAGATCATTTACATTATTCAATGTGAAAAATAAAATCAAGGCAAATAAAGTTACGTAGATAACCTAGTGTTTTAATGTGCTCAAATTTTCATGTTGTTTTATCCTTAGCATCTATGGATTTTGTAAATGTTTCCTTGATGTAGTGTGTATAACCCATTAATGTACTCTATGCATGTGATTTACATGTTGTGTAGTTATATGGAGTTAAGAGATTAAATGTCATATTACCCATTACAAATTTACAGGTGCAAAATAGAGAACACATAGAGTTGGCACAATCCCACAACACAACCCCCTCTTCCACACCCTCCACCCCCCAAATCACTCAATGAAGAAACCCCCAAAGCAAATATGATTTTGACACTTTATATTTAGTGTAATTACAATATCAACTTGTAGAAACAATAAAGTGGTTATAGTTTCACTGTGTTACAAATAAAATTTATAGAGAACCTGTGCACCAAGAGTAGAAATTATCTACATCACTGCGTAGAGTGCAAAAAACTAGCCAATTTCAATCAAAGTACTTGTGAATCAGAGGTCAAGAGCCCATGATATCTACTTGTGAAAGTGAATTTCAAATCCACGATGTGAAATGGAGAGGAGGTTTGATTGGTCAAAGTACTATCACCAACATTAACAAAATTAGTGCCAAGTTTAGAAGATCACCAAAATTATCTTGTTTAGTGATCCCATAAATTATAAGAAAATTACTGCCAAGTTTGGAAGAATGTCTGCTAAATGTAATCATTGCCAATTTTAGCTAGAATCTTTGACCAAGAGCAAAATTTATCTTTTTTTATGGAATCCAACCAAATTTGACAAAATGGAGGAGATCAAATATTTTTATTTTTATTTTGTGAGAAAAAAATTAAAAAAATCAAATTGTGGTGTCCTTTTTGCACACTAATTTTGACCAAAATGGGGTGTTCCTATATTTGAATGGTTTTTTTCTATTAAATATGAAAAAAATAAAACATACAAAAAAATGAAATGAATGGATTTAAGGTTGAATGGATTTGAAGGAGATAATTTTTTATTCAATAGAAAGATTTAAGATGGAGTTCAAGTAAAGTTTGATCAAGATGAAGGGCGTTTCAAACCATATAACTCACAAAAAATCTTATGAAAATCTTTCTCATCCCTCATTTTCCATACAATAGTACTCTCTCAATTACAAACATAACTGTACATTTGTATATGTTCTATGTGCTTTCTTCCAAGGCTTTTAGATCATTTGGAATTTTTTATTTTTGTTGAGAGACGAAACATTATTTTAGTTTTATTGAACCTGCATAAAATTGAAATAATAATTTATTGATTTTTTTAAATCTTTTTTTTTAGCTAAAAAAGAAATAAAAGAGTTACAATGATGTTTTCTTTTTTTTTCGTTAAAAAAAATTAAAATTTTACAATAAGATCAGTATGAAAACTGGATCCATTTGAGCTTTTACAAACTTAGAATCAAAATGGAGATCTGGTGGCCATAAAAAATTTTAAAAACAACCATATAGATTTGCAGGCCGAATGGCAATAGATAATTTCTAATAAACAAATTTTACAAAAAAAAAGAATTTAGACTTGTAAAAAAAACCTACACCGAGCTTGACATTGACAAATTTTATTTTAGTGGATTGTACAAAAAAAATGTTACTTAATAAGAACAAATGATGCATACATAATATTCACAATAAACTATTTATAAAAAACATCGATGTATAGGTTCAAATTGTAAATATTTGCTCATAGAAATACTGATTTTTCGCAAAAAAATCTCCATATCTAGCCTTTGATATCCCGCTAGGATAAATGATGAGGCATTGTTGACTATTTCAGACTCCATGGATGCAATGGTGAGCTCTAATTTACTCCTAAAATATATAGAACATTCCTACAAAAGAGACACTCAAGGAGGAAACCCCCCCCCCCCCACCACATGCCACAATTTCATATTTTTTTTATACATTTTTTATTCTCAAGATCACCCTCAAAAGACTGCAAGAGAAGAACATACTTAGTAGTTAAAGAGAATATTAAATATCAATTTCCTAAGGGGATACCCAATGACACTAAACCCATTTTTGACCATGTGATATTTATCTAATATAACATAACATGAATCTAATGCCTAATGTAAGCACTCTTACTCAAACTCAAACTTGATAAGAATAAATTTTATTCTAGCAAGGATGCACAATTCATGTGTAACAAATGCAAATAGATGAATTGATTACCAAAATGAACCTACAAAGGGGGTATTTATGGAAAATATCACTCACCTAACATTCATAGGATCTTTATAAGTGCCGTGATCATATGAGGTGAGATAATTGTCAAAAACCCATAGTAAAATTTAACTAGATAGAATGTGAACGAAACCAAACAGTTAAACCGATTAGTGAAGCAACCATATTCACACCTAATAGTGTAACTAGATAAGTAAACAACCTTGTTCACACCAACATGGTTTTATTCATGTCATCAATGATGTCAAATGAATAAGGGCCACTAGAATCAGGAATGCCATGATTTGAGTCCATGTATGGAGATGTTATATTTTATATTTTCTAAGTTGATTTGTCTTTTGAAACTTCAAGTAAAGGAATACCTTTGTAGGGCATAAATTTTGTAAGAGTTATGTGGGGATCTTCGTGCACCTTTTCTTTCCTTGTTTTTTTGTTTATTTACCTTTTTTTACAGCATTCAAATTTTCATTTTGAGCTCTTTTGAACACAATGAAAGAGTTTAATATCTTCCACTCTTTTGTCATGCTCGTCTTAATTGAGTTCAAATTGTAGATAACCCATAATGGATTCACCACTATTTTCCTAAATTTCAGTATTAAAAGTAACCCAAACACCTTAATTTGATGGTCTTGTCATTATGCATAATTGTAAAAATATAAAATTATCTGGACAATTAAAACCGTCATGATCATTAGTAGCATGCCAAGTGCATGAAATTTTGATGTGTGTATGATATGATTCTATACTGAGTTTAAAAGTTAGAACTGGAAGGTGTGGATGCATATTGTTGTATGTAGTAAATGGTCTTTGAGGCACATCCTAATAAGGTGTAGCCGAGTGGGAATGAGTTATTTGTTTCTTTAAATCCAATATGTTGCTTGATAACTTTTGTACTAGTGGATATGTTACAACTTGTCCCTTTCTTTTAAATGCGTATTTTTTTAGCTTTTCACCTATTATTATGTCATCCTCTATCTCAATAGCTTAACTTTGAGCTTACTCTAGATTTGGTGATTGATTTTAGAATAGAAAAAAACTTAATTCTGGTGTTTGTGCATTTACAAATAAACATTTTTTATTTTCTAAAGTGAATAATGAATTATGGGGAATCTTACACACCAATTTATTAAAATAAGTTATGATTTCTCTTATTAGTTCAAGAGGTTCATTTTTTAATTTGTACCAGTTGCACCAAGAGTGAATGTTCATCTTTAATAGGCTTGAATATTTCTTCAAATTTGATTCTCATCATATTCCAATCCATAATACAGTTAGGTTTTAAATTATGAAACCATTTAGCTACTCCTTCACCAAGAGTTTCAATAAATAGCTTGACTGACACATCTTCTTGTTCTACACCCAAAACACTACACACAAAGAAAAAATATTTTGTGTGTTCATCTAAATATTTTTTTCCATCACTAGTGAACTTAGGGAAAATTTTCATTATCCCCTTGGGAAATTCATAAATTTGAGCACCTAGAGCTAATGGTATAATCCATGGACACTAGGGTACTAATACCTCTACTATAACTTGAAAATCGATCTCTGGAGATTAATATATTTGGCATAGAAAAAGTTTTGTTCAATATTGAACCACCTCTTTTTATCTTCTCTAGAGAAAGTTCGAATCTAGAATTCTCTTAAAAATCAAAGAACGGGTTGGAAAGTCTTTACTTATACTGAACCTTATGAATCTATTTGTATCCATGATGACAAACTTAACTACGAAAGTGATTTTTTACCTATCTAGCACTTGGTGAACACTTCACCTTATGATAGTTTTGGATTGTGGAGTGATACATCTTGGTGGGTAACATGATAATACCTAAAACATACACTATGGTAGATGTCAAAGGCTTTTGGAAAACATATGGTACAAGGGAAAATATGAAGGTTTTTCAACAATGAAGAGGATAGAGTCCCTCCTCTATTTTGAATGGGAGGTTCCCTTCATTGAAAATCAAAAACTTAAATATTTACAATATTTATAGATAGAGTTTGGTATTGAATTGCACTACTTATTAACATTAAAGGAAAAATAGAAAATAAGGACTATGAAAAGTCATACATGGACAAGCAAACACAGATTATATCCTATACATAACAAGTGAAATGTAATGGTTTGACAGTTTGACAACAAATCAATTATTGCTTGAGGATTGAGAGCAATATATTAAACTTAAGAATAACACATCTACAAATAAAAATAAAAGACACAAAGTTCTAAAATTTCTTTTGTATTCCCAATGGAAGAGTGAACACAAAATTTTCTCCATCTTCTTTTTAATATTAATTACAATGGATATAAAATAGCCCTTGTACAAATCTCATTTCTCATATTTATAGATGTAAGTGGGAACGGACCGACCCTTTATTTTCCTATTTTCATATTATTATATTTTATATAAAAAGTCATTTTTTTACAAAAATAAACATAGAAATTTCCCAAAATAAGAGGAAAAAATTTTAGAAAAGAAATGGAATATATCCTAAGATGTTTTTCTTACATAAGGATCTATTTTGGATGGAGCTAGTGGCAGAGTGATAGCTTGGTTGGAAAAGTTTCATGTGCCATGGGATGCTTTGAATATTATAAATTTTCTCACTACTTCAGCAATTGAATTCCCCTTGGGAACCACTGTAGTTTTATAGGGTATTAACCATCTATCAGATATCAACACCATCATGTTATCAACCTCAAGCAAGTTGACCAATTGGAAGTTCAATTTTTCAAGAGAGGCATGAATATTGGTAAGGACATTTATAGTCACAACATTGAATATACCTTATTTGCATAATTCCTCCTTGAATATATTTTTAATTTATTCATTTATCTCACTCATTGTATATAGACTGGAACCATCTTATTTGATAAAGTTGTAATGTAAACCTACCACATTTGAGCATATTGGAATCTTCTTATCTCCTCTGATTTGTGACTACTTCCTTAAATCATCCATTGTTGTATTCAAAACATCCATTTTTTTAATAATTCTCTCCAACCAATCATAAGAGAGATAATTTTCCTTTTTATCAAAAATATCTACCTTGACTAGCAACTTTGCATCAATGGTTGACAATTCTTCAATGTCTCCTTTTACACATTCCCATAAAATCAGTTCCTTTTAATGGCATGGATTTTTTTGATCAACCTTATTATGTTCTAACTCAATATTTTCATATTATTTTATAATCTCCTTAATTTATTTTAGAACATTTAGAAAAAATTGTTCAACCTAAGATTCAAGAGTCTTTTCATAATTATTATATCTTCTTATGATTGATATGACCTCTCTATTAATACCAAGAACTTGAGTTGGGGCCTCCAATTGGGGATTTGTTGGGGCCTCCACTAGCTTCAAAAAGTAATTTACATATCCCATTAACTATTGGATTTGATCCTTTAGCTACTATTGGGTTAGTTTATCTTGTTCAAACCTTTTGATCATTATTTTTATGGTTTCTTTCAGGTTATGTAAACCACTTTCCTTAGTGGCTATACCTAATGATACTTTTTGGGAGTATAATTAGACATCATCATCTCTTCATTATTTAATATATTAGGCTCGACAATTTTAATGAATTAAGATCTAGATGGGTCAACTCCTTCTTTGGAGGAGTCACGAGGAGGTTGGCCACAATATCAAAATTAAGTAATTCTACCTCAAACACCCTTTTCTTCTTTCCTAGTAATGGTTGCATCTATTGGAAAGTTGTATCACCAAAGCTCACCATCAGTGTACTAGAATCTGTAAGAATGGATAGCAGTGTAAGTTGCCTTGGTGACATAGAATGTGGCAAAGGTTGTTGGGAATAACAAGGCTTAGGGGTACCAACAACTAAAGCCTAGCTTTGGTACCACTTGTAAGGAAATAAAAACATTCCTACATGTGTAAGTAAAATAATTGCGAAAACAAAAAAAATGCAAGCTACAGTAAAACACATAATAGGAGAGACAAACCATAACATCAGATATAAACCCTTGAAAAATTAGAAATGGAAAAACCATGGGGTAAAGGCAACATCCATACTTCATATTCCATCAGTAAATCTCTCTTTTATATAGCTCCTCTCAGCAACTCCTTTCCAGTGCTAACAAACCGAGCACTCAGGTGAGCAAAGCTTACAACCAAGATTTCCATGTTCTAACCTCCAAACTTTAACATGAAGCTCTTTCAATGCTAACATCCATATCATCCAAGGGAGCTCTAAAAACATCTACCTCTATCTCCATAAGGTGATCTAACACACCTCCAAGCTCCATCTCCAAGGATCCATTCCATGCACCTAGGTGAGCCAAGCATAATAGCTTTTTAGGCTCTAACCTCCAACTTTGCATGTGATGATTATAACCTAAGCATATAGGTGAGTTAGGATTACAAACCTTATAAACTCTAACATTCTATCATGCAAGCACAAACTTGCAAGGATCTAAGTGATCCACTAATTGGATTGATCCACCAAGGGATCCCCAAATGGGATTACCATTACAAAGGAGTACATAATGCTTTATAGCATTTTACAATATGAGAAAGAGAGAGGAGAGATAAAATGTGGTGCCATATTTGAGTGAGATTAATAGTAACCTCACTAGAGCCACTCACATGCACTCATGTGCATAAGCCAAAATCTACCCATGTGCTCTGGAAATAAAATGTGCAACTCTCTTAGTGGGGGTGTTATGTGGTCTCCATTAGTGTTTGTCAACATGTGCAAAAGTCTCCAAAGTGGATTTTACACTAGACAAGAACAAGTTCCACCTCTATGTGGATCCAACCATTGTTTGCCACTCCACAAGTGAGGAAAACAAACACTAATGCTTTTCTTGTCTTTATCTCTCAAGGGACAACAAAGTGGATGGTCCACTAGACAATATCATAGGCCACTTCCATGTGACTTCAAAGTTGGCACCCTATTTCCACAAGTGAGTCCAAATACCCAATAGTGTTCTTCATGTCTTCTTTTTCCATGTGACCTCTTATATTTTGCATAATGTGTCAAACCCATGTGATAACAAAGGACAAAACATGTCCCTTAGTGGAGTGTTATGCCCCACTCCCATCACACCACCTTAACCACACATTAGAACCCTCCAAGGGCCCTCCTGCCACATCACCATCCTACCACTTCAACTTCTACATCACCTACCACATCATCTACATGCCACACCTGCATGCCACATCACCATGAATAGTGATAGTGAATAGTACTCATGAATAGTAATCATGAATAGTGACCTCCCATAATAGTAATTTTAAATAGTGATCTATGAATAGTGGGTTCATACCCAATAGAGGCGATATTTGAGGAGACACTAAAGGAAGAGGAGACACTAATACCTAAAGTACATAACTCAAAACAATACCTACAACTATTTATTGATCCAATAACTAATTAGAGGCAATATATTGTTGTGTGGTTTTATTAATCAACAAAGATGAATCACCACCAAGGGAAGAGGATGACTATAGTTGCACTAAATATTTAGCTTACAACTTTCTTACTGTGGTAGAACCCTCACCACAAGTTTTACTTAACTACTTGGGTTAATTTGGATCTTCTCCATCTCCATCACCTCTTGCAACAGTTCATTTGCAAGATGTAGCAATGAAACTACTCATACCAAATGTTTTGGGAATCAATGGGGGAGTAGTTTTGGTGAGGCTAAGGATCTAGATCTTCTTAAGCCACTAGGACCATTAAACTCTAGGATCTTCTCCTTGAACCATTTCATTTATCTTTCCAATACTATCTTGGTTAGAAACTATAAATCCATCAGCTCTCTCACAAACCAATATATTATTGGTAGAGGTGAGGATATGACCCTCTTAGTGTAAAATGGGTTAAGTGATTCACTCCCATCATCTACCATTTATTTTGGTACCCAAGCATCATTGAAGGTTTTGATTTGGGTCTAACTCAACTAGTCCCAATCTTGTCTCAACACTTCATATGCATATGTGCAATCAACCTAGTAATCTTCTAGATGTGGTGTATGCACAAAAGAGGAACCTATTCTAAGATGGGATTTCATATATCCTTTGTTATCAAAATAGGTTATACTCATTTGAGGATGCATCATGAATTGTGTAAATAAGGACTCAGTATTCTGAGTAGTTGTGGCATTCTTACATGTATAGTGACCTAGAGTGATTGGAAATATGCTTGCACATGTTTCTACCTATATTGTTTGTATTCCTTAGCAAGTTGTCTGCACATCTAATCAATAATATTTTTTTATATTCCAACCTTGAAAGTTTCAAGGGTAGTGTTCAGATCCTCCCACTCTGACATATGAGATTTTTTTGACAAGAATGAAGTAGCTCTTGTATTGTGATAAGAAATTCGCTACCTCATCTGAAATCTTTGCTCCCCAATATTTGTTGTTCCCAAAATATGTCACTCATTTTTGGGACAACATATGAACTATTTTGGTCCTACAAGACAAAATTCTTTCTTCCCTTCTCAAGGATTGTTCTGAGCATTCAAATTCTTCATTACTCAAGCTTTTTCAGTTAAGGGATTAGCAGCTTCAACAAGTTCAACGGCTTCAACAGGCGAGCTCTCTCTAAGGAACAAATTCCCAACACTTAGGCGTTTTCAAGCTTAGTTAAACATCGAGGTTCAACCAAAAGGTCCATCGGCAAGCTTCAAATAAAAGAATGAACCGTTGAACTGTTAAACCTTGAACCAAAAAGGTTCAATGAGTTCAAAGCTTCAATGGCATCGTCAAGCTTAAAGAGTTAAGCGCTTCAGTAAAATTTCAAAGTTCAACTACTTCAACAAGTTCAACGGCTTCAAAAGACTTAGCTAAAAGAAGGAAGATTGAATCGTTGAACCTTGAACCAAAAAGGTTCAACGGGTTCAAAGGTTCAACACGTTTGCTTCAATGTGTTTGGTTCAATGCGGATAGTTGAACGCAATTGATTCAAGCAGTCAATCAAATGAGTGAAATAAAGGAATGAACCATTGAACCGTTGAACCAAAGTTGGTTCAATCGGTCAGTTTAATCAAATGATTCAAAGGAGTGCCCCAAAGCCCAAAAGTCAAAGTGCCCTTGCAGAGGGTAGTGAACCAAGGCCAAGTGCCCTTGCGGAGGGCAGTGAACAAAAGCAGACAAAGAGATTTTCTTCAGAAAAATGAACAAGGCAAAAAAGTTAGAATTCCTTCAGAAAAATGAACAAGGCAAAAGCCAAAGTGAATTATTTCAAACAAAAAGTCTGAAGGAATTCCTTCAAACTTTTGTCTGAAGGAATTTGCTCGAAAGAAAAAGCCCGAAGAAAAGTGGACAAGGCAAAGGAAAGGTTTCCTTCAAACAAAATTTTTGAAGGAATTCCTTCGGACATTTTGTTTGAAGGAATTAATCCAAAAGAATTGGAGCCCGAAGACCACCCGAAGGAGCCCGAAGGGCAGATATCCTTGTGGGAGGCTCTACACGACCAGAAAATGGGCCTTCTCAAGGCCCGAAGGGACACCTTCCCTTCGGGAAGTTCCAAAGACATTAAGGCCCACAACTCATTTCTATGAACTCTGTAGGATGATTTTTATGGACTCAATTCTATAGACTCTATAGACTTAATTCTATGAACTCCGCAGGATGATTTCTACAGGCTCATTTCTATGGACTCTGTAGGATGATTTCTACGGACTCTACAGGATGATTTCTATAGACTCAATTCTACGAACTCTATAGACTTAATTCTACAGACTCCGAAGGATGATTTCTACGGACTCTTTCAAATCTCGAGAGACATAGAGAAAACAAAGGCTTTTGAGGAAGAAGATGAATCATTGAACCTTGAACCAAAATGGTTCACAGGTTCAATGGGTTCAACGGTTCAAGGAAAGCTCTGAGCAAGGATAAGAAGTGGAAGTTTCTAGAGACTAGTTCAAGGAGGAGGTTCAAGCGAATGAACCAAAGAAGTGATAGAACCAAGGAATCAAGTAGGCCACCCGAATCGTTGAAACAGTGAACCTTTGACGTCCCCGTGGACATCAAAATCAAGCTAATGAAATATTCATTGATTTTCAAATGTGGCGTGGAACTTGAAAACAAACTCAGTGACCAACTGAAATAGGAGTCGAAAGAGCCAGCAAAAAGGGAAAAGATAGCCCAAGAGCTCAAACTATAATAGGAAAGAGAGAAAGACCAAAAATATTTGTGCAGGAGTTATTCTAGTAGGTGGAACAGTCCACCAAGTAGATATTTGAGCTTGCAAGCATTAAAAGTGCAGCCTATGTTTATATTTGAGTAAAGGTGAAGTGGACAACTATGCAAACATCAGGAAAAGGACTAGACAACCCATGCTAAGGAGAAGACATTTGAGATAAATCAACATGCCACAGTTAAAGCGACCGCCCTATTCTAGCATGGGCTCCTTGACAAAACTGAAAATGCATTCAAGTCATTGAATGCAACATGGGTCGCTCCATAGAACAAAGCACCAAGCCTTTCTTGGCTACTATATATTGTAATCTCTTGTTTTATGCAAGGGAGATCTTTTTGATTACAGAAGCAAAACTCTGCCAAAATTGAGAGGCGATTACTGAGACTTTGAGCTCAAATTGTTAATCATATTTATTTGTTTGAATGAGAAAGCAAGTTACTTTCAGACTTTGTGTTGTTATAGCTTATGTCATTTTTAAGAGATTGTTCTTATGTCTGTCTTTTGAATGTGTTCTTGTCTAGTTAATGAAATAAGTAGAATCAGTAGAAATAATCAGGAAGGTGTCCTGAAGCCAACTGTGGAGAGACTTTATGCTGCCACAATTGCCTTTAGTGTGTTTGTTTATTTTATGTTCCTGTGTAAAGGGCCTTGGGATGACTTTGTTCCCTCATTGTCCTTCGTATTTCACTCTTGGAAAGTCGAGATGGAGACTTTGTGCTACATCTCAGTCTACTAGTTACTACACCCTTTGTTACCAGTTACTTGTTACCCACCAGAAAGAACTCCTGCTATTTGTTGCAAGACCACTTCTAAAAGAAGAGAAGTGCCTTCAGTGTCTTCACTAGGATTTCTTCTTTATTTGTGAATATCATCTCTGAAAAAAGAGAGATGGATGATATTGTCCTACCCCTGAGTGTTATTTTATGCTTATATATATAGTATATGGCCCCTCATATTTATAAGAAACCTCCCTTTGATGAGAGGAGAGATTTGTCCACCTCTAATGTGGTAAACCTGCACATTTGGCTGACCAATTTCCCTTGTTGTGGTTGAAGAGACCTATTTTTCTCATCAGTTAGCTGGTGACAAAATATTCACCCAACAGTTTTTTGGTGACTCCGCTGGGGATATCGACGAGCAATTCCTACCCTTATCTATTAAATACTCTGGTGACTCTAGTCTGTGTCTTACCCTTTATCATTATAGCCTTACCACTTTCCTCTAGCTCCACGCTAATAGCTTCATTTTTTTTAGCAAATCCGCTAGGGAAGAGCATGCAGTTTGAAGCCTCAAGCTTCAAGCTGAAGCAGGGCCAGTACTTTTCCATTTTTATTTTACAATCTGGTAACTCCACGCTATACAAGAAGCCAGAGAGCCCAAGGTATTGTTGACCCTATTTTTGAGTTGGTGCAGTAGGGCAATTTTTATTTGTTCCCTCCCCAACTTCAAGTTCAACGATCCAGGAGTGTTCCTCCTACCCATACTAGGTCACCAACATAAGGCAGAGCTTCTTTTTCTACTGTTAGCAGAGCTTTGCCTATACATTCTCCACCCAAATTTGTTATCCCCCTTTTTCATAATCAAATCATGGTGGCTCAAGGCCCCTAGAGTAACTCTTTCAGCCCAGTCAATCGTACTCCACCTCTACATGAGCTACCACGCAGTTCAAGGAAGAATTTCTCCAAATTTTTTGGTGATGGGAGAGTTCATCTTGATGAACATATTGCAGCCTTCAGCATAGCCTATGGTGTGATAGGTGTGAAATAGGAAGACGTAGCAGTCAGGTTGTTTATAGAGACACTACAAGGCGCTACTACAAACTAGTTCTACCATCTGCAAGCTAGATCAGTGACTGACTGGGACACTCTTAAAGCTAAATTTGAAGCCAAGTTCAAGCCTGCAAAAGATGTGCATGCCCTACTAGCCCAGCTCACATAGATAAAGAAAGAACCTCATGAACCTTTGAGGGACTTCATTGCCAAGTTTGACAAGCTGAGGAAGTAGATTCCTACCATTGCTCAGCCAACACTTGAAAACCTTAAATTATTCTTCATCAACTCACAGATGCCTGAAGTAAGTTTTTTGCTGAGATGGGTTGGCCACATAGACCTTGCTATTGCTCAGGATTTGTCTACTGAGGTAGAAGATGACCTTATCTTGGCAGAAAAGATAAGGAGAGATCCTAACAAAGGTAAATCATCTTCATCTTCTGAATACTCACCTACAATCACCATTGATCTAATGGTACAGAAGCTGGCAAATGAATTGCTAGATCTCAAAAAGCAAATGGCACAAGGGATGTCTTCTGCCCCTTCATATAGAGATACACTAAGGAGGACATTCCCCAATCAGTCATACCAAGGCAAAGCTACTAGGAATCAAGGGCAAACAAATCATCTTCCTCCCCCACAGGGGAACCTTGCCATTAAAGCACCTCCAAACAATTTAGCAGTTGGATATCTTGAAAAAGAATCAAATTTCTCCTTCCAGCCTGAGTTGAACCTAGAAGATGATGCTAATCTCTTCATAGAGGGAGAATAAGAATTAGTTGATAATTCTAACATTAGTTTCCTAAATTACCAGGATGAACCCAAAAGTGAAAGAAAAGTAGCTGAGGGATCATACGTTGTGTTCACTCAGATCCAAGAATTAGTCAACCTAGTAACCTGATAAAGAAAAGACAGAGGAGCGACCTCAACTAGTAATTTCAATTGCTAAGCGAGAGAACCACTCTACCTTTCCAGCCAAAGGACCCAGATGATTGCAGGAAATGGTACGTACATCAAACATCCCTACACCTTCTGCTTCAAATTCACAGGCCAGTCCTCCCCCTCCCAAAAACCAGAAGAATGAACTCCCCTTCTTTGTTTACATAGTTCATTTCAGACATTTGACATAATTGACCATATAAATAAAATCAAAATTCAAATGTCTAAATTTGAATTCCTGCAATTCAATCTTGAGCAGTTAGAAAAGTTGGTTCAATGTGTAAAGAACCAAGTTGTCCCTATAGGACAAGCAATTCCTGAAGGTAACTCATGATTCCCCCAAGAACACATCCACCAAGAATAACCTTGTCATTACTCCCTACTACTCCTGAGAGGACTGAACCATTTTATGTCTCCCTGCTGATAAATGGACACCAACTGAATAATTGCATCATAGATTCTGGTGCATCTGACAATGTCATGCCTGCCAAAGTGGCGAAATCCCTTGGTCTCACCCTAACCAAGACATTTGGGAGATGTTTCTCCATAGAGAACAAACAAGTGCCACTATTGGGACAAATTAAAGACGCCCAATTTGTATTTGCAGCATTCTCAAATAAGAGAATAAAGATGGTTGTCCTGGTGGCCAACGTCCCAGCCTCATACGACATCCTTCTTGGGCAGAATTTTTGCAAGGATGTTGGTGGCAAGTTGAGTATGGACCTATCTGAAGTGAGGATCCTTGTCAAAGGCATCATGCAGAGGTTGTTCCCTGAGAAGGAAGCAAAATATGTGGTCACTAAAATATCAGCACCTGAAGCTCAAATTTTATTTGAGTCTTCAAGCATGGGTAATTATTTTTTGACCACAGAGGATGTTCATGTTTCAGCTGATGAAACTTCTAAAAATGACAGTCTAAAAATTGGTTCAGATGGAATAGCACAAGATAGGATAGAGTGCAGTGCAAACATAAAAGGATCCCCCCTTCCAAATGAAGGAAAATCTATGGAAAAATTAGTTTCTGATGGTGTCTAGATTCCAAAATTTGATGGAAGCTGTTCCTTTATTGGTTCAAGAGCTGGGATTGTGTTGATATATCCTCAAGGAGATATTTTTCCTTCTTCATACAAGTTAAAGTTTAGTAATACCAACAATACTATTGAATATGAATCATTGCTGCTTGGATTGAAGGTTGCTCAAAACAAGAGCATCAAGCTCCTTCACGCCAAAGGAGATGTTGAGCTGGTGTTTTGTCAGATAAGGAACCTATATCAAACTAAAAATGAGAGATTATGCCATTACCGCAATCTGGTTTGGAATCAAATTGAAAGCTTTGATGCTTTCAGCATCTCTCTCATACCTAGGGAATTCAATGATCGTGCTGATGCATTGGCTATTTTAGCAACTCTCTTGGTTTCTCACCTTCATTTTAAGGGAGACAAGTACACTATCAAACTAGTCTTTTGACCAAGTGTGCCTAACAATGCCAATCATTGACAAGTGTTCAATAGTGACAACCAAATCATTAACTTTTTAGAGTAAAAAGATAGCTTTGATCAGCTTCATTTCGAAGGTAGTGAGCCCCAAAAGCTTGAACCATTCCCTGAATCAAGTGTAGACGCAGGTGAAGAATTCCTGCAACTTAAAGAGAATAAAATCTCGAAAGGCCTGGTTTCCTTTTGAGAAGTTGTTTGACAAACATGACAGGTTCATCAAATAGCAACAAACAGATTTAAGCTCCTCCCAGGATTTTTATCAAATAAATTTGGGTACCAAGGAAAATCCCAATATGGTGAACATTGAGAAGTGTTGCACTCTGGAAGATTCAAGTTCACTACTTTTCTCAACCAGTACATGGATGTCCTAACATACTCCTATGATGATCTAAAGTCACTCAGGCCTGAAGAAATCCACCATGAGATTCCTCTCAAGAGTGATTCGGTACCTTACAAGAAAAAATCTAGGCATTACAATCCAAAGATATTAGGTACTATTCTATCTGAAATATAGAAAACACTGAATGCTAAGATAATTTTTCCAATCCATCATTCCACATGGATTGCCAACATAGTACTTGTGAGGAAGAAGAATGGTGAAATTCACCTCTGTGTGGACTTCAAGAATTTAAATTAGTCATCTTTAAAGGATAACTATTCTTTGCCCATCATGGACCAAGTGCTTCAGACAGTGACCGGTTTAGAGATGTTATCAATGCTAGACGACTTCTCAAGATACAATCAAGTTGAAGTTGGTGAAGCAGACTAGCACAAGACTGCCTTCACACCTTGGGGCACCTTTGCATATCGAAGAATGCCTTTTGGCTTGATAAATGCTGGCACCACTTTTTAGAGAGCAATGGACCTTGCTTTCAAAGATGAAATAGGTAAGTTCATCATGGTATACCTTGATGATTTGACCATCTTTTCCAAGCACCGCCCTGATCATGTGCACCATCTGTAAAAAGTGTTGGAATGCTGCTTCCAAAATGACATTTCTCTTAATCCCAAGAAGTCTGTCTTTGGAGTGACGGAAGGGAAACTTCTCAGACACATTGTATCCCAACAAGGCATAAAGATTGACTCAAAAAGAGTCAAATCCATCCAAAAACTTACCCTGCCCACTAGTAAGACTGCAGTTCACTCTTTCTTCAAAAAAGTGAATTTTTTACGAAGGTTCATCACTGTTCACTGAGAAGACTCACCATATTATAAACATGATGAAGGGAAAAGCCACTTTCAGCTGGATTGAAGAAGGAAAATTGGCATTTTGAGACAGCAAGACAGCCATTGCCCATGCCCCTAATTCTAGTTTGTCCAAATTATACCAAGGATTTCTTAGTGTATAGTTATGCTTCTAAACACATGCTTTCAGTGATTCTGGTTTAGCAAAATAAAGAAGGTATGGAATCTCCCATATCCTTCATGAGATGTCCTCTCAAAGCTCATGAGCTAAAGTATTCAAACATGGAGAAGCATGCTTATGCGGTGGTCAAGGCAGTAAAGCATTTCCATTTTTACATCCTCAATTCACGCGTTACTGCCCTGGTTCTTGATACCACAGTCAAATCCATATTAACTCAGTAGGAGTTTGGAACCAAAAGGGGCAATTAGATTGCTAAAATTTAGGAGTTTGATCTAGTTATCAAACTAATGAAGCTTGTGAGAGGAAAGGGCCTCTGTCAATTGATGGCTGACATCAAACCTGAAGAAGTAGGGCATGAAGAAAAAGAAGTGGAAGACACACCAATAGTTCTCTTTGTCTCCACCATAAATGAGTGGTATTCAAGTATTGCTCATTTTCTTACTTATGGTGAGTGTCCCGCTCACCCATCTCATAAAGAAAGGAGGACTGTTAGATTGAAAGCTACCAATTTTATCCTATGGGACAATGGCCTGTACAAGAGGAGCCTTGATGGAGTGTTCCTTCATTGTGTGGATAAAATTAGCAGAAACAATTTTTGAGGTCCTTCCATAATTTGGCCTGTGGAGGACATTTTTTTGCTCCTATAACTGCCCATAAGATTCTGTGAGCCAAGTATTACTGGCATACTCTATTTCAAGATGCACACAAATGGGTAAAAAGATGTGAACTATGCCAATAGCTCATTGGAAGACCCAAATTAGCTGCTCTACCTCTCAAATTAGTGGTGATAGAAGAGCCATTTCAGCAATGGGGAATCAATTTCATTGGTGCTGTAAACCCATCTTCAAGTGTTGGACATGATTATGTCCTGTCAGCCATAGATTACTTCACCAAGTGGGTGGAAGCTATTCCAACCAAACATGCTACTTCAGAAGTAGTGTGCAATTTTTTCAAGGAAAACATCATTTCCAAGTTTGGGGTCCCAACCAAGATAATCACAGATAATGCAACTCTGTTTCTCTTCCTCAGGAGATTACTCAGTTCTATTTTTACTATGGGATTACCCTCTCCCACTCTTCTGATTATTTTTCACAAGGGAATGGCCAAGCTAAATCAAGCAATAAGAACTTGGTGACTGTCATCAAGAATCTAGTAGATGACAACCAACGAACATGGCATAAAGCATTGATTGATGCTTTATGGGCAAACATAATTACACCCAAGAGGGTAATTGGTATGTCACATTTCCAACTTTTTTATGGTCTCAATACTAAGATACCAATCACCCTAGAAATTGTGAGCATTGAAATTGGCTAAGGCAGTCAAAGATCAGACATATGAAAGCTCCATTGATAAGAGGATCATGTGCTTGACTAAGTTGGATGAGCAACGAACTATCGTGGTGGACCAAATTTCTACACATCAAAGTCTGCTGAAGAAGCTCTTTGACCAAAAAGCAAAAAACTATGATTTCCAGATTGGAGATCAAGTCCTGTTGTGGGACAAGAGAAGAGAACCAAAGGGAATGCATGGGAAATTTGATTCCCTTTGGAGAGGCCCATTTACTATCCATCAGCTCAATGGTGAAAATAGTTTTTGTTGAAATATCAAGATGGCACGCCCTTTTCTCTGCCTCACAATGGGCAGCATCTGAAGCACTTCAATTCTTGAAGTATCAGATAAGTTCACCTGTACATATGTATATTTGTATAGTCTTTAGTCTTCTTTTTGTGTTGTTCATTTTCATTTTTGGCGCCTTTCTTTTTTTTGGGTAGCATGACTCCGTAGCCCAATGGCATACTTAAAGGCACTGAAGATTCTGGTTTCTACTTCCCTCAGCTATTTCAAAATTTCAACTAAAGGAAGTTCCCCAACTGGAGCCAGCTGTTGTTCCCAAAATCTGTCACTCATTTTTGGGACAACATATGAACTATTTTGGTCCTGCAGGCCAAAATTCTTTCTTCCCTTCTCAAAAATTGTTCTGAGCATTCAAATTCTTCATTATTCAAGCTTTTTCAGTTAAGGGATTAGTTTCAACAAGTTCAATGGCTTCAACAGGCAAGCTCTCTCTAAGGAACAAGTTTCCAACACTTAGGCATTTTCAAGCTTGGTTCAACGTCGAGGTTCAACCAAAAGGTACATCGGCAAGCTTCAAATAAAGAAATGAACCATTGAATCATTGAACCTTCAACCAAATGGTTCAACGGGTTCAATGGGTTCAAAGGTTCAATGGCATCATCAAGCTTAAAGAGTTAAGCGCTTCGGCAAAAGTTCAAAGTTCAACCGCTTCAAACAAGTTCAACCGCTTCAAAAAAGTTCAACGGCTTCAAAAGACTTAGCTAAAAGAAACCATTGAACTGTTGAACCTTGAACCAAAAAGGTTCACGAGTTTAAAGGTTCAAAGTTTGGTTCAACGCATTTGGTTCAACGAGGATGGTTCAACGCGGTTGGTTCAAGCGGTCAATCGAACGAGCAGAACAAAGGAATGAACCATTGAACCATTGAACCAAAGTTGGTTCAATCGGTCATTCAATCAAATGGTTCAAAGGAGTGCCCCAAAGCCCAAAGGCAAAGTGCCCTTGCGGAGGGCAATGAACTAAGGTCAAGTGCCCTTGCGGAGGGCAGTGAACAAAAGTGGACCAAGAGATTTTCTTTGGAAAAATGAACAAAGCAGACAAAGAGAATTTCTTCAAAAAAATGAACAAGGCAAAAGACAAAGTGAATTCTTTCGGACAAAAAGTTTGAAGGAATTCCTTTCGGACTTTTGTCTGAAGGAATTCTCCTGAAAGAAAAAGCCCGAAGAAAAGTGGACAAGGCAAAGGAAAGGTTTCCTTCGGACAAAATGTCTGAAGGAATTAATCTGAAAGAATTGGAGCCCAAAGATCGCTCGAAGGACCCCAAAGGGTAGGTACCCTTGCAGGACGCTCTTAGCGACCACAAAATGGACCTTCTCAAGGCCCAAAGGGACACCTTCCCTTCGAGAAGTTCTAAAGACATTAAGGCCCACGACTCATTTCTACGAACTCTGCAAGATGATTTCTACGAACTCTATAGACTTAATTCTACGGACTCTGCAGGATGATTTCTACAGACTCTGCAGGATGATTTCTACAGGCTCATTTCTACAGACTTCATAGGATGATTTCTACGAACTTGATTCTACGGACTCTGTAGACTTAATTCTACGGACTCTGAAAGATGATTTATACAGACTCTTTCAAAGCTCGAGAGACTTAGAGAAAACAAAGGCTTCTGAGGAAGAAGATGAATCATTGAACCTTGAACCAAAAAGGTTCATAGGTTCAACGGGTTCAATGGTTCAAGGAAAGCTCCGAGTAAAGATAAGAAGCGAAAGTTTCCAGAGACCAGTTCAAGGAGAAGGTTCAAGCGAATGAACCAAAGAAGCAACGAAACTAAGGAATCAAGGAGGCCACCTGAACCCTTGAAATAGTGAACCTTTGACGTCCTCGTGGACGTCAAAATCAAGCTAATAAAATATTCGTTGATTTTCAAATGTGGCACGGAACTTGAAAAGAAACTTAGCAACCAGTTGAAATAGGAGCCGAAAGAGCTAGCAAAAAGGGAAAAGATATCCCAAGAGCTCAAACTGCAATAAGAAAGAGGGAAAGACCAAAAACATCTATGCAAGAGTTATTCTAGTAGGTGGAACAGTCCATCAAGTAGATATTTGAGCTTGCAAGCATTACAAGCGTAGCCTATTTTTCTCCCTTGGAGTAAAGGCGAAGTGGACAACTACGCAAACATCAAAAAAAGGACCAGACAACCCATGCTAAGGAGAAGACATTTGAGATAAATTAACATGCCACAATTAAGGCGGCTGCCCTATTCCAGCATGGGCTCCTTGACAAAACTGAAAACATATTCAAGGCATTGAATGCAACATGGGCCGCTCCATGGAACAAAGCACCAAGCCTTTCCTATCTACTATATATTGTAATCTCTTATTTTATACAAGGGAGATCTTTTTTATTATAGAAGCAAAACTCTGCCAAAATTGAGAGGCAATTACTGAGACTTTGAGCTCAGATTGTTAATCATATTTCTTTGTTTGAATGAAAAAGTAAGTTACTTTTAGAATTTGTGTTGTTATAACTTGTGTCATTTTTAGGAAATTGTTCTTATGTCTATCTTCTGAATGCGTTCTTGTCTAGTTAATGAAATAAGCAGAATCAGTAGAAGTAATCAGGAAGGTGTCCTGAAGCCAACTGTGGAGAGACTTTATGTTGCCACAATTGCCTTTAGTGTGTTTGTCTATTTTATGTTCCTGTGTAAAGGGCCTTGGGATGATTTTGTGCCCTCATTGTCCTTCATATTTCACTCTTGGGCAGTCGAGGTGGAGACTTTGTGCTACATCTCAGTCTATTGGTTACTACGCCCTTTGTTACCAGTTACTTGTTACCCACCAGAAAGAACTCATATTGTTTGTTGCAAGACCACTTCTGAAAGAAGAGAAGTGCCTTCAGTGTCTTCACCAAGATTTCTCCTTTGTTTGTGAAAATCATCTCTGAAAAAAGAGAGATGGATGGTATTGTCTTACCCCTGAGTGTTATTTTATGCTTATATATATATATATATATAGCATATGGCCCCTCATATTTATAGAGAACCTCCCCTTGATGAGAGGAGAGATTTTTCCACCTCTGATGTGGTAAACCTGCATATTTGGCCGACCAATCTCCCTTATTGTGGTTAAAGAGACCTATTTTGCTCATCAGTTAGTTGGTGACAAAATATTCACCCAACAATATTCATCCAATTCCTATACAACTTTCATGGTGAAAGCATCATTGACCCATCTAAAATTTTTGTTGCTTTGCTACAAATTCAATTGTAAGTAGAATTTGTGAACTTTATTTGTTGGGCCTACTTTGGCCAACTGAGTGAGACCTAGGTAAACTCTTTGAGCCAACAATGAATACATCAGATATGGAGTCACATAAAAGGTTCTTGTTACTTCTATGTTGGTAAGTTGTTGATGTAGACCAAATCAATATGTTGTTTAGCATTGAACATCCAATAATGAAATTCCATGGTAATCTTGTTACCTACCACTTTGTTGAGAAGGGTGACCATGTCTGATAACTCTTCTTTGAAATCTGATTTGAAGTTCTTCAAGAACTTTATAAGTCCTCTTCTCTTATGTTTCGGCCACCCTTTGTTTGTGGTATTCATAAGTTTTTATATGTTTGTGTCCTAGAAATCTTGTCCAATCATTATGTTCATTGTTGCATATGTTTTTTTGTAGGAATCCTCAAAGTCATTCCAATGGCAAGACCATCCAACTTAGTCATCAAGGCAGCTCCATCTTCCCATATCTCCCTAGTATCGATTTATAATGTCAATCATATGTGAATACTATATCCAAACAATACACAAAAATATGAAAACCAATCACCTTTAGTAGATTGTTTGTTACACCCTTGACCATTGGTGTGTCTAGGGATATGTGTGGCTGACTTGTAGCTTACATACCTCTTTTATATACTTGTTACATTTCTCTATGTTCTTAGATAGGTCAGCCTATGGAATAACCTTGGCTAAGTAGACTATATATAAGAGGTAGTGGTTAGTCTTTATTCATTATGTTAAGTATTTTTCTATTAATGTATTGTTGTGGAGGTTGCCCCTCAAAGTGGCTTTGCTATATTATCCAGTATTCTGCTCTGCTATCAATTATTATTATGTGATCTCTCATATTTGCTTATTACGTGCGATATAAAATCATTATGTGCGAACATATAAGTAATTTCATTACAAGTGGTATCAGAGCTTCGATTTGGGCAAGTTTCTTATTGCATTTTTTTTTTTTGGATCTGGCGAGACGTGGCTTCTGGGGGTGGTGGGAGCAAAAAAACATAACTTGCAATCTAGGAAGAATTAATTTTTTAGTCAGTGCAGTATTACTTGAAACATTTTTTTGAAAAAAAAAATTAAGTCTGGAAAAAAATTCTCTTTGCACAACTACAATCATTGGATTCATCTCAGCAAGATGATCATAACGGTATATTATGTCGGTACACTTTTTTGGTGCCAAAATTTTTACCTTAGTGTACAAAGGTAGTCGTTGGATTCGTCTTGACAAGGCGATCGCAATGGTACCATCTCCTGGTATATTTTTTGGGGGGTAAAAACCCTCCTAGAAATTGTATATGGTAGGTCCTGGTACTTAGGGAAGAAAAGGGGGACAAGAAACTCCTAAGACTCCTATCAATGACATGGAATCTGAAACTTTAAATCTAATGATTTCTCAGCTTCAGGCAGACATAAAGAACTCGGTGAGGCATGATGACTTTGTTGCAGTCCAATCTGATGTTTCAAGGATGCATAGAGAGATTAATGGGGTTCATAATGAATTGCATCATATCACTACGTAATTGGTTGCCCTTGCATCTCAATTTTAGCCCAACAACCCTCCACTTCAGCATTCAAATCCTCCTCTCAACACCAATAACTCCCATGCTGGTATGAAACTGATGTTGCTAAAAGTGGACATGTATAAGTTTGATGGTAATGATCCTCTCACTTGGATTACCCAAATTGAGAATTTATTTGAGCTGCATCAAACCCTTAGTTGTTAGAAGGTCATAGTGGCATCTTTGTATCTGGAACCTGAGAAATTCATTTGGTATCACTAGTTATGTGCTCAAAAGAAAAAGAATGGTGTTCATGTTACATGGTCTATTTTTACTGAAGAGTTGTTGGCTCATTATCTGAATAATGTCTCTGAGAATTATTTTAGCCAATTAGCCAAACTATGATAAATAAGAACTGTGAAGGATTATATTCATCAATTTCAAAATCTCTCTTTATGAGTGAAACATATCAATGAGAAAAATTTGACTGATTTGCTTTTGGGTGGCCTCAAAGATAGCATCCAATTCGAGGTTCAAATGTTTAACCCAACATCTGTATCAAAAGCTATCCCTAGGGCACATATGGCAGAAGAAAAAGAGATGGTCAAAAGAAAAACTTTCACTACTAGTCATGATCGCACCTTTCTAGCACCATCATTTCCACAGCCAACCAGATTAACACAATGACAAATTGAGAAGAAGCGAGCCAAAGGGTTGTGTTATGGTTGTGACAGCAAATGGAGTAAAGACCATCGTTGTGTTGAAAAGAAGTTGTTTTATATTGAAGGTGTCAATGATGATGAAGATGATGAAGAAGTATATGGTGAGGATGTAAAAAGTCTGGAGGAGGAATCTGAAGACTTTCAGCCCACTATTTCTTGTCATGCCCCTTCAAGTATTAGTACTCCCTAAACTCTTAAGGTGATGGGTTTCCTTAAGAAATAGAAGGTCACTATTTTGATTGATTCTAGGAGCACACAACTTCATCAACAGTAAGTTGGTTGTTCATTTGAATTATTTCATTTATCTAGCTCTAAAATTTCAGGTTATGATTGCAGATGGTGGTACTATCAGTTGTTTAGGAAAATGTAATAGTATTTAGTTGGCTACGGGAGACTACTTGTTGGATTCTCCTATGTTTGCTATTCTCATGGGTAGAGATGATATTGTTCTGCGAGTACAATGGCTCACCACTTTGAGCACTATTGAGATGAATTACCAAGAATTATTCATGCATTTTCACTCTAAAAAAAGGACATTTGAGTTAAGGGAATTAAGGGCTAAATCTCCACAACTTGTTAGCTCCCATCAAATGACAAAGATTCTCCATAAGAGTGCTGAAGGATTTGTAGCTCGATTGTTTTCCATGGAAGTATAGCCAACTCAGTCATCTCCACCTCTTGATCTACAACAAGTGATTGATGCCCACTCTATTGTTTTTGGTGACATGCTAAAAGGACTTCCACTTAGCTACACGCATAATCATGCTATCAAACTTATTCTTGGCAGTACACCACCCAACATCAGGCCATACAGGTATCCCTATGCCCATAAAAGTGAAATTGAAAAGATGGTATAGAAGATGTTGGATGCAAAAATCATTTTCCATAGCGAAAATGAATATTCTTCATCACTTGTCATAGTGAGAAAGAAAGATGACACATAGAGGATGTGCCCTGACTATGGAGAACTCAACAAGTACACTATCAAAGATAAGTTTTATATGCCTATCATTGATGATTTGCTAGATGGATTGAATAGAGATTTTTATTTTACCAAGTTAGATCTATGCTTTGTGTATCATCAAATTCGAATCCATAATGAAGACATACCCAAAATAGCTTTCAAGACTCATGAGGGCCATTATGAGTTTTTGGTTATGCCTTTTGTTTTAAAAAATGCACCATCTACTTTTAAGAGTTTGTTGAATACTATTTTTAGGCCATTTTTGAGAAAATTTGTTCTAGTATTCTTTGATGATATCCTCATTTACAGTAAAAATTGGACAGACCATTTGCAACATGTGAAACAGGGACTCTCCATTTTGGAACAACATCAATTGTATGCCAAACCTTCCAAATGTACTTTTGGGGATTGTGAGGTTGAATATTTGGGTCATCTAGTTTCTTATGAAAGAGTGAAAGTGGATCCTAAAAAAATCCAAGCAATGGTGGACTAGCCAATTCTTAAGACACTCAAGCAACTACAGGGATTTTTTGGGTTAACTGGTTATTATCGCAAGTTAGTCAAAAATTATGGTAGTATTGCAGCGCCACTCACCTCTTTATTGAAGAAAGATTTCTTTCAATGGACTGATGTAGCTACACGGGCATTTGAACAATTAAAATTGGCTATGTGCACTACTCCGGTATTGGCCACTCTTGATTTTTTCAAGACATTTGTGGTTGAATGTGATGCATCTGGGTATGGTATGGGTGGTGTACTCATGCAAGAAGGTAGACCACTTGCATTTGAAAGTCGTCAACTAAAAGGTAAAAATCAGCACAAGCCCATCTATGAGAAGGAAATGATGGTCATTTTGCATGTATTTAAACAATGGAGACCTTATTTGATGGGTCATCACTTTCAGGTAAAGATTGATCATGATAGTCTCAAATATTTTTTAGAACAATGATTGTCATCTGAAGAATAACATAAATAAATAATTGAGATGTTAAGCTATGATTTTGAAATAGTCTAGAAAAAAGGCAAGGACAATGTGGTTGCAGATGTACTATCCAGAAAGGATGAATCAGTTGAGGCATTGCTATGTGCTATAACCATTTGACATGCACATTGGCTAGACAAAGCACGTTCAGAATGGGAACATGATAGTGTTACCCATGATTTGATTCAAAATCTTCAGCAAGGTTTAGGTGGATTTAAAAAATTCACATGCAAGGATAATGCATTATGGTATAAAGACAGATTGTACCTATGTAAGAATTCTTTTCTTACATAAAAAATCATTCAGGAAGTTCATGCAACCCTAATTGGGGGTCATTCAGGATTTTTGAAAGCCTATCACAGAATCAAGCAAAATTTTATTTGAGGACTCAAGGGGGATGTCCAAAAATATGTGGTTGAATGCATGATCTGTCAACAAAACAAAGGTGAGACCATCAAAACTTTTACAACGTTTATCCATCCCTAGCCAACATTGGGAAGAGATATCTATGGATTTCATTATAGGGTTACCAAGATCTGATGGTCAAAATGTTATCATGGTTGTTGTGGATCATCTCGATAAGTATGCTCATTTTTATTCTTTATCACAGCCATTTGTTGCTAGTACAGTAGTTGTTTTTCTCAATATAGTTCAAAAACTGCATGGGACCCCTAAGATCATTATCAGTGATAGAGATCCCATTTTCACTAGTAATTTTTGGACTGAGTTATTTACATGTTTGGGCACCCAGTTGGCTCATAGGTCATCCCTTTATCCTCAATCTGATGGACAAATTGAGGTAGTCAACAAATGTCTAGAAGGATATCTATGTTGTTTTGTTTTTGATAAACAAGATAAATGGGTTCATTGGTTGCCACTTGTTGAATGGTGGTACAATACTTCTGTTCATAGTTCTAAAATGTCTCCCTTTGTGACACTGTATGGATACCACCCTCCATCCATCACTTCAACCTTGAAGGTCCATCCTAAGGTTCGTGCAATTGAAAAACATATTCACCATCAACAGGAGGTCCTTGCAAGTTTGCATGAAAATTTAGCTATGGCCCAGAATCACATAAAGCAACAGGCAGATCAACACAAAAGTGTGAGGCATTTTGACATTGGTGATTGGGTCTTTGTTCACTTACATCCATATAAGCAGATGTCATTGAAGCAACAAAAAAAGGATAATAAGTTGTCCCTTAAGTAATGGGCCTTATCAGATTTTGCAGAAAATTAGTAGTGTGGCCTACAAATTAGAGTTTCCTTCATCCACTCGCATACATCCAGTATTTCATGTATCATGCCTGAAGAAAGTCATTGAACATAGAGTTGTCATTCAAAAAGAATTACCAAAATTGGATGAGGAAGGCAGAGTTTTTCTTGATCCTGAGGCGATTCTTCACATGCACACTAAGCAGCTACATTCCAGAGTGATTACAAAGAACCTGATCAAATGGAAGAATCTGCCATGTGAAGATGCCACTTGAGAGGATGAAGCATTTGTGTAGTAACATCCAGAGTTACCACAACATTGAAGACAACGTTGTTTTGAAAGGGTGGGGCTTGCTATGCCTTTAACCATTGGTGTGTCTAGGGATATGTGTGGCCAACTTGTGGCTTACATACCTCTTTTATATACTTGTTACATTTCTCTATGTTCTTAGATAGGTCGGCCTATAGAATAACCTTGGCTAAGTAGATTATATATAGGAGGTAGTGGTTAGTCTTTATTCATTATGTTAAGTATTCTGCTATTAGTGCATTGTTGTGGAGGTTTGCCCCTCGAAGTGACTTTGCTATATTATCTAGTATTTTGCTCTGTTGTCAATTATTGTTGTGTGATCTCTCATATTTGCTTATTCTGTGCGATATAAAATCATTCTGTGCAAGTATCTAAGTAATTTCATTACACTGGTTGCTGACAAGAGAGTAACCACAGGGGTCAGATTTTCTACATTCATTATGTTATGAAACTCCTCTAGGTCCACATGCTCAGTCTGGGAATCACCGATTTTTTGAATATCATTTTCAAGTTACTTTATTGTTGTTGATCTGGTGATTCAGAAGGCTACTTTAGCAAGAACATGCATGTTCTTATGCATCTCTGATGGTCATGAATATGTTTGTTTCACTTTTGGTGCACCTTAGGTATTGAAATCTTACATGGGAGTGAAAAATGCTTAAAATGTGCCTAGAAACTTCTAAAACTTGCACTAGTGCAGATTACCCAGATAAATGAAGATATTGATTGTCCTTAGCTCAATTTCTGACTTTGCAAAGAGAAATGGCACAAGATCATAGTTTTGACAATGCGTGGGTACAAAACTTAGGGCAATTATTTGCATGTCAAAATAATTGGTTCAACTGGGAACCTATGAAATATTTTATACATTTTTTTTTGGGGGGAAGGGGGTAGGGGAGGGCGGAGGAGGGAATGTGGTGGGGTGCGCTTATGTGCACACCCTTGTGAGTGAGCTTATTAGGCCTCGTGGTGCATCGAATGCAACGTCATGGCTTGCTTTGGCATGGTCGTAGCTTTGCATCCACCCCACCTGTAGGCTTCATGTCACACCAATCACGATTGGACCATGTCCCCACATTCAATGTAAGGGTTGTAGGTACACAATCTTGCTTAATAAAAACTAAGTACTTAATTTTTATTTTGGACTAACAGAAATGCATCAATCTGACTAAAATTCGACAATTGAATTTGTGTTTTGATTGAAAAATAGGGAAAATTTGACCATGAAAATTTTGACAACATGGACAAACCAACCTATTAACTCATTCTACCATAAGGATCTGCATAATCATATATCATAGAAATGGTGCACACAAGGAGAATTAAGTAGATCCCAAAAATCAAGCACGATGAGGAGTTTTGCAATTGCAAAGAAATAACAAGGAAAGGACCATCATACTAGGAGGACATGCAAAATCCGTAGTTCCTAAAAGGTGAGCAATGTGGACCAATCAGCGTTTTAACAAGCAAGGGGCCATTCTACCAGAAGGATATACATGATCATTTGTCTTAGAAACGGCAAACATGGCGAGAATTAAGTAGATCCCAATAGTTAACCACAAGAAGGGGTTTTACTAAATAGACAAGAAGAAGAGTATTTTACTCACTCTAATAGTAAAGACTTCTATGACCGAGTTCCAACACTACTCCATGATTGAATAAATGACAGGGGATGTGTGACCTTGAAAAAGTGTTTACACATAGAAAAATATATTTCACTTTTACCATAACTTTGAAATATATTGTCAACGGATTTGAACACCACGAGCTAATCTAAATTCAAATTGGAAACCTCAAGCAAAAATCTTCCGCTAACATCCAAAAACACATACATTTCCTTTACAATTGAACAAGTAAAAAGCAACACACTAATAAACAAAACAAGGAAACTTTATTTCATGATATTTTTTTTAGTGTTACAAAAACTTTGAAAGACGTACATTGTCAATGAATTTGAACAAAAGGAACAAACCTTTATTGAAAACGATACATTTCCTATACACATGAACAAGAAAAAGAAACACACTAATAAACAAAACAAGGAAACTTTATTTCATAATACTTTATTTCAGTGTTACAATAATTTTGAAAGATACACTATCAATGAAATTGAAAAAGACAAGCAAATTTGTATTGAAATTTGAAACCTAAAGCAAATAGCTTCCATGGGGAGAAATATAGATTTCAGTGTTTGTAATAAGATTGAAAAACATTGATTTCATAAAAAAAAGTTAGCACACTAATAAACAAAACAAGGAAACTTTATTTCATGATACTTCAAGAATAAAAGAATCCTTGACTTTAAGAGGAAGTCCTAAGACCTTTTTGTTACATTTCAAAATCCCTCTTACACCCAACACATGACCTGTTTAATGCATCAAATATATCTTAAACTTAAGTTACATCTCTGATGAGTAACCATAAATCAGGAATTAAAGACCTCCATCAAAGATCTACACACAATTTATTGAACAAATCTAAATCAATAAAATTGAACAACAGCATGTGAAAGACTTAGTTATGGCTTATTGAACAAATCTAAATCAATAAAATTGAACAAGACAATTTCTATTTTACAGAATCAAATATAACCCAATTTAGTTTTGCATTTCCAACTCAAAGACCGAAGCCATTAAACAAGACAAAAGCCTATATTAAATCTCAATTTCTATCTAACAAAAAACACAGCTGCTAAACAAATTTGCTTAAGCATTCAGACTCCAAGATTGAAGCCAGACGACTTCAGCATTGAGATACTCTGACAAGGTAACAAAGGTTTGACTCTCAAGATTAAAATTATAGGGCATATCCAAACTAGATTTGAAAATCAGGTTGGAAATGCAAAGGTAGCAATTTTCTCTGCAGAAATAGATCATACAAATGTAAATGTAGTTCCCCTCAAGAAAAACAATGGAAACTTTATTCCATGATACTAAAAGAATAAAAGAATCCTGGACTTGAAGATAGGTACACACAGTCCTAAGACCTTTCTGGTTAAATTTGTATCGACTGTACTAAAGTTACACCAGAAACCAAAGTCCTAAATTTATCTATCTACACACAAAATTTGGTTACAATATCAGATTAGCATGTAATTAAGAGTTGAACTTAATTACAATCTAAGAAAAAAAATTGACTCTGGAAGGCTGATATTATATATACAAGGAAAATCAATTATAGATCCAACATCTTTGCTATAGGGTTCCAGAGCCAGGGCTTTTGCTCGCTAGGTGGAGCGAAGTTCAGCTCAAACATTTCCTTAGAAATGTTGCCTGGCTCACAAAAGCCAACAAGCCTTGCAACAATTTCAGCACTTTCTTGAATATGTTGCTTACTATGGGGATTGATCCAGAGCTTTTGAACTAGTTGCAGTTTTCTTTGCTTGGACTCAAGAGGAACTTCCCATTTAGCAAACAATACCTCCCTTTCTTCAGATGTGAATCGTGAACGCATGCGTTTGGCAAGAAGTTCCCTCTCGCGCTTCAGTGCTCTTGCACTGTAGGATAAACACGAATCAAATGATATACCTTAGGAGCAAACAAGCAAAATATTAGAAGCTACACAAATTGAAGTAGATTTACTGTACCTGGAAGCTAGAGATATAACATGGTCATCTGGAATGTTTGCTGGGCTTGCATTGCCTAATTCTGCAAAATGATTTTGCATCCATGTCAACCTGCGTAACTCCACTTCCATGTATATTTGATCAGCCGAATCTCCCTTGAATAGCAAGTAAAATTGTGTTCTATGTATTATAGAAATTTGGCAGAGGTCCCAAAGCTCAATTATCTTTCTTTGTTGTTCCTCAAAGCAAGAGCGTCTTGCACTAGGTGACTGCAAGGGAATATCGATTTCCTCTTCATCTTCCCCAGTGCGTCCTTCCTCCATGTCAACATTTTCATTTGCCTCCAGTTCAAGTACCTAAACAAGAAGAATAGAGGGTGTGGCAGATAAAAGCAGCAATCAGGAAAGGTGTAAAAGATCAGTTTAATAGACTCAAGATATCATTCATTATAAGAGGCAATCTAATTATCTCAGGGAATCAAAAGAATAATTAATATACAAAGTGGCCATACAAGACCAAAACATATGATACCTGGCAAACAAGAAGTTGCTTCTGGTACTGAAGTTTGGCAACACGCTCTTTGAGCTCTGTAACATAAGCTCGTATGCTCTGAATGTTCTGTTCTGCTGCTGTTTTGAACATATTTTGCATCTTCTTTATATTCACAGAGCTAGATCTACGATGGGAAGGAGTGCCTTCCCTAGAGGACACTCCATCCCCATCTTCACTTTTAGTTGGAGTGGACTTCTGACTTCCTTGAGGTGTGGTCATAATATTATTTTTTGGTGGAGTATTCTCATTTTCAAAAGCAAGGCTTCGGCGGGGCCGAGGAGAACATGGGGATCTTACTAAATTCTGTCTGTTACGTCTCAAAGATGGACGGCTAGGAGTAGGCACAACCAAGTTGTCTATGGACTTTTGAACTTGATCAAGCTTCTCTTCCAAGGTAGCAATGGTGCTGTCGGCCCCTGTTATGTCTTCATCTCCCATTGCTTGTAACCTGCTAAGTTCTTCCTTAAGATTAGCACCCATGCTCTTTGTATTCACATTATCACCAGACCCTATATCTTTACCAGAATTAGCATAACGCATGGAATGCATTTCCTTTATTTCTGCTTGTAGCATAGCAATAGTTTCTGCTGCATCATGATTCAATCCCGATTGGGCTAAGCGAAGACAAGCTATTTCCTTATGGAGTGCTTCCAATACCCGGCTAGCATCTTCACCAATTTCATCTTGCATTTGCTCAACCTTTCGAATTTCTTGAACCAGCGCAAGAGTAGCAGTGCTTGACTGCCTCACTGTTTGCCTCATTGAATTATTTCTGGGCCTGCCCACCATGGTGGGATCTGTTTCTTCAGTTGTTTCTTGTTTCTTTATCATAACAAGGGACTTATTTTCGTTATCTCTTTCATCAGCTTGCTTTATCTCCTGCAGAAGGAAAGCCATTTAGAGGATACATTCTAGTCAAAAAATACAAACACTAACTATTTAATTAAATAAACAGTGATGTATGCAATGCCAGAGACTTTACTTGCTGTTGCTCCTCTTCCATTTTTCGATTCAATTCATCAAGCCGGGCTTGAGCAAGATCCCGTTGTAGCCTTAGTTCTTTCATTTCCATCTCCATCTGTAAGCATGACATAATAACAAGTTGACCAGATTTACTTGATTTTTGAATGGATGCAGAAATCCAAAATAACTAGATCCACAAGACTTTCCCTTCAATTGAAGTGGTCAATGAAAATACCTTCTGAATTTTCAGCTCCTTCTCAATCAGTAACGATTCTGAACTCGCTACTGTGGTTGACTCTGGTGTACGCAGCTCTGCCTCAACCCTTGCAGCCTCAAGCCTTGCAACTTCTTTCTGCAGTTGTTTGACTAGGTCTTTATCTGAAATAACCTATTTTGGAACAAACGATTTGCGGGTGAGCTTTGAATACCATAATATATTCACTTGTATTACATCCATCGGAAAAAATACAACATACCATATTCACTTGTGCTGTGTTGGTGACCTCCTTCGCACGAGTGGCAAACATAAGTGTATTCCGAGACTGCTCTACATGAGTTAATGCAGGACTCATGGTACATATAATTGCTGTCCTGGCATTACCACCAAGAGAAAGCTGCAAAATCCGAGTGAGCTTTGAGTCACGGTAAGGTATGTGACCGCTCCTCTTTCCACCACTGCACCCACAAAAGCCAAAAAGAAGTAAGCATATATATAATGCTGCACCTATCACAGAATATCTGCAAACAAATCAATAACAAATAACATCTGAGAAAAATGCAAATATTCAAGGTGATGCTTGCTCTACTACCCATATAAACCAATCTACCATGTTAAGACCATGCAAAATAAAGAGCAAATGCAGTGGGAAGCATTTCTAGCAGAGTGTACGTCTTAGAATCAGTAAAGCAATTATATTGTAATATACCTGAGTTTACGAATTACAGTACTTAAGGTTAGTAAGCTTCGATTTATATGACACCCTTCCTTCAGCCTAGCCCCTTCTGCATTAGTTTGTGATGCACGCTCACTCCCAGCTAGATCAACAAAATTCTGCACATAATAGGGCAATCCAGTCATATAAATGACTGAAAATCACGTGTATATATAGACAATTCGTAATTGATTTAGATTTTGGGTAATCCTGCCTATAAATGTTTTGTGCTGATATTTTGGGTGAGCTTTGTCACAAGCTTCTTCACTCATCATCATCGCCAAAAACTTACGTACAGAATAATCCAAAAATGAAATCACTTGGAATGTCAAAGTGTTGAAAACTTCGTTTATTAAAAGAACACTTTCCAAAAACATAGCATACCAGGTTAGCCACTAGGGACTTAACGGAGTTTGATGTTGACTTTAGTGTACTCTCCACAGTCTACAAAGTAATGAAAACATAAGGAAAGCATCAGTTAGCCACTGGAGACTTATCCAGAGTTTGTAAATTTGACGCAGTAGTAATTTATGAGACTTACCAATCTGATAATTTGATGTGATCTTGAGCTTGTGTCATTTAGAGCAGTCTCTCCAACCTGCCTCTGAGCTGCAGGGGTCGCCAGCATATTCACAGACATTGAAAAGATTTAACATCACTCATCATATGTTATTACAGAAGGACATCGGAGACAGTGTTAACAATGGGAACCAGAATTCCAATTACCAAGTATTTCTCATAGCAGCATAGCGTTCTTCTATGCATTTTATTTTGGTTTAGCCATGACCAGTGTAATTTTTGGTTTTTTGCACAATCCTAAGCTATTCTTTTAACTTATATAAAAGCAAAAGTTGGAAAAAGAACGTAAAATATCAAACATTTAATTTACCTTCACAAACAGCAATTATTTGTCGAAGGTGTTGACTGTCTGTTGCAGATTCTTCAACCAATTTTTCTACAATAGTCCCTTTCTGGATCCATATCGATGGAATTGGTTGTTAGAAGCAAAGCATTATATATCTAACCTTAAACCAAAGCATTAAATAACAAGATGGGACTGTTACCTCAGGATCATCCAGGAGACGAAGAGGGCCACTTTCTGGATTCAGAAGGTCTTTAACAACCTCATTATAAATCTCCAAAGCAGAAATTTTCAAGACGAAGTCTTTATCTGGATTCTGCACATTCAAGGTTAAACTGAAATCAACTTGCTGCTAGCAAAAATTCCCAATTATCATTCTATCAGAGATCACATCAAAGATGCATGCATTGCACATAAAGGATAGGGGATGACGTTTGCACATTTTGTATATGCTTGTAAATATCATGGATTGCCTGTTCGGTGATCCCTCTCATTGTAAATGTCTTCCCACTGGACGTTTGCCCATATGCAAATATAGTGGCTGCATAAAAACAAAAGGCAGAAAATTAGACTCCGAGGAAACAGAGCATCTAGAGGAGCTCAAGGCATCAGATGAACCACATACAAGTACAATGAAATTTAGTTTAATTTACACATTAATGTCCACTGGAGGCCAAGAATGGACCATGAAACTGAAGAAAAATGGATCCCTAAAAATTTACAATCCAGGGATACAGCCATTAAAAATATGCATAAGTAATTCACATGAATTGAAAGATGTGATGCGACTATACAGAATTTCAGAGTAAATGAACAAAAGTTAAAACAGACATGCCACCATCAAAAGTACTACACTTTGCGTTGGAAGAGTCTCATCTATGATTTCAATACCCACAATCCAAATTGCATCTCATACAGTGTGAAGTTCTGATCCCTTCTATAAAGAATCTATATAAGATTGTACGTATTTGGCTTAATTGTGCTACCTAAAGCCAGCATTAGAATATATAAAAATTCAGATTATATATCATAGAATAAGTTCCTCCTTCTAAATGAGAACCTGAATAACCATCACTCTCCATTCAGCTACTCATTGTGCTTGAATATCAATATTGTGGCGGATGCTTCTCAATCAGATGCTTGTGCTTTGTATCAAGAAGAAACAGTTCTACAGAAAAGTTAGTGATGGACAACAGCTAGACCATTTTTGCAGTGGATCCAAGCAGAATATCACAAAATTCTTTGAGGGCCCTCTGCATCCGAAGGGGAAAAGCCTAAAAGATGCTTGGATGATTACAGATAATGCAAGCAATTGCTCATGTTGTTCCTATTTTATTTCTGTGGAAAAGGTGACATGAAACGCCCTTCCAGCTTTCTATCCTTTGCAGTAAAGATTCATTTATTGATGCAGACAACTCTGCATCATTTTGGAGAGCATTCAAGGATACTGGGAGGAAATCTCCAATTGAGAACATTGGCTTGAAAAAAATCAATGCCGTTGAAAGTTCCTTGTGGGAAAGTACAAGTTGCAAAAAGAATTGAAATCTGAAGACCGGTGAGGAAAATTTAGAGACAAAATAAATCTGTATGGTAGAATTGTAAGTATAAATGAAGTAGGTTATTTTCTATGGACGAATGAGTCCCTCGATGTGAGTTTGATGGAAAGATTTGGTTCAATAGAAAAACCATTTGCATGCTTTGAGAAGCACTGATAAGCAGAGAAGAATTTAAGTGCCAATGCACATTATTTTGGCCTGAGTGAGCGATATTGTGAGGATGGCTAGAAGAGGTATCATCTTGTTGAGAAAGCCTGGTGCATTGTTGCACCTAGCCCAGGTTGTGGCAGGCAGAGTTCAACTTGCTAATGGACACTTTTACACAAAGGTTGGACAATTTGGGTGTGAAAGCAAGGTGTGAAAAGTGGTTTGTCAATCAATTAGTTGCTGGAATATGATATTATCTAAATGAAGACACTACTGTGTTCTGAGTCTTAATAATTTAAGCAATGCAAATTTTGATGTTGTTTACCCAATTTTAGTCTTTACCCTGTTCCAGTTTTAGAAGGATGCTATCAATTCATGTGTATATTTTGGTGGAAGCTGCAGGTCCAGTGACTGAATACGAGAAGGCTGCTTTAAAAAAATAGGTGATTGTGCAGACTGTTTCCCTGTCCTAGCAAAACTTACCTCAGAATTTGAATACCTGGCCAAACTAGTTTGCAGCTGGGAGGTCAGCTCTTCATCATTGATACTTTAAGAAAAGATTTATCTGAAAATGATATGTTTAGAATGGATGCAAAATGTTGATGTATTGCCTTAAAAAGCAGAGATTCTTGCTGTCCTTTGCTTTTGTACAAATATGGGATCATCATATTTCCATAATTCTCTTGTATTTATGAGGTTAAATGAAAACTATAGCTCATGAACATCCTCATATAGCAGAAAAGCAGATTAAGTTAATTTAACAATCTATAATTGAGAGGACTGAAAAACTATGATCCTGCAGCTCCAACATACCAAATTATAAAAATAGCAAACAGGATCCTGAAGCTCCAGGTGCATGCTGCAAAGATAATCCTCAGACTTTTAAGCTACTGCAACTGACTAGGCTGAGCCCAAGAACCTTATGTTCGGCAGCATTACAACAACATCTTGGCCTATTATTGGTCCAGAGTTCCCCATCAGATTCACTTCAAGAAACTGTGGGGCTTGTATAAAAAGCGTGAGCAAATTGAACTTCTATTTCAAATCCCACAAGTTTTACCAGTAGACTGAACTGCAGAATGTGATCGGTTTGAATTAAATAAGTTCCTTATTTTGCGTGGGTGGGAGGCCTGTTAGGAGTTGGTTAGGGGTCTATTTTTTAAGCTGGGGCAGGCTTCTCCCCACGCCACAAATAAATACAAAAATAGTGGCTCCATAAAAACAAAACGTGGAAAGTCGGACTTGGAGGAAACAGAGCATCTAGAGGAGCTCAAGGCATCAGATAAACCAGATACAAGTACATAGAAATTTTGTTTAATTTATACCTTAATGTCCACTGGAGGCCAAGAATAGACCATGAAACTGAAGAAAAGTGGATCCTTAAACATTTACAATCCAGTGATACAGAACTAGAAGAAAAAGCAGCAAAAAAACCCTAAAGAAACAAATTCATCAGGCAGCAGATGCAATGACTGAAATCCTAAAGCTATATGGACATTCTACAACAAGTACAGAGCAAATATTTCTTACCGTTGATGCCGTTCAAAGCGGATAAAGCCACATCTTTGGCTCCTTCCTCGTAAACACGCTCTGTTGGACAAGAAGGACCAAAAACCCTATCTGCGCAACGTATGTTACAACTTTAAGCCTTAAAGCTGACTGATCCATTGCCAAAAAAATTGCTCAAAGCAACAAAAATTAAAATAACGAGAATGAAGAAAAGAACAGTGGAGATCGATTTCAATTTATTTGTCCTAAACCTTTGCTTACCAAAGTTGTAGGCATTGGAGCCGTGCTTGAAGATTATGGTGTGTTCATTTTTGCACTCCCAAGCTGACTCATCCTTGTGAGCCAATTCTTTCCTATTTAGTGGCCTCACTCTAACGGTCACGAATATTTTCTCTTCTCTAACTTTGCTATGACTTCCTCCTGGAGTTGATGTGGGCGTTTTTGTTGCTGGTGTGCCGGGAGTAGAAACCGTCATTTTTGTGAGAAGGAAATAACACCTCAACTTACTATATTTTTCTGCAGTCCTCCCGAAACGGTGTGATTCAGGAGGACTTTCAACTTGAAAACTCAACTAATCAGCAACAAATACTGGGAGAGGGTCAGGGAAAACTCAACCAATCGGCAACAAATACTGGGAGAGGGTCAGGGTTTTGAAAAAACAAAAGCCCCAAAGAAATTGCCGTAAATCTGTTCCCTGGCTGAAACTTCCAAAATGAACTGGAGTCTTTGTGAGAGAAAAACTTTCCTCAAAGCATTGCAGGAAACTCCCAATTTTTGTTGGGGCACTGGATGGATGGATGCAAGAAAACAGAGAGCAATTGTAAAAAAAACGGGGGCAGATTAACGCAAACAGGCATGTGGGGCTGCCCGACTTGTATGGTTACTATGTGCTATGAGCGGGCAGGACGAGGGCGGGCAGAGCAAAGGTTAACGGCTATTTTTCATGTTTTTCCACTTTGATTATGTTTAAGGGTTTGAATTGTCGTCAGCTCCTGAACGGCTATTTTGATTCCCCTCGATTACATAATTATTCAGCATTTAATTTATTAATGTTTTTCATTTTGTTTAATTGTATATAATTGTACTATGACATAATCCCTACAAATTAGGAGTCTAAGCCTCAAGGTCGTATGGTGTGGGGCTACTTTTTATTTACCCATTTTTATAGATACGATGATATATAATGTTTGTAATTTGTTGTTATCTCGTTAAATTTATAGTCAATTTGTGCATAATTATTTTTATTGTTATGAAAAAATATTTTAAATAAAATTTTGAAATTAATAAAAAATTAGAATTCAAAATTTTATATAAAAATTGTAAAATTATATTTCCAAATTTTAATTTTAAATATTTAATTAAAAATTTTGGTGCAAAATATTTTCAAAAATATAATTATTAATTTTTAATAGTTCTCGTACCTTTTCCCAACACCTTCTAACCATCATTTTCGTTCCTTTCAAGGTTGATTTCATTTTACCCTCCTTTGTATGAAGCATGATATCATGTTCTAGACTTGTCCAAAGTGTGTCATTATGCTTCGAATATGTTTAGAACATGATTGTATGGTCCTAACAAGGAGCGTTTAGTCCCTTCTACCCCTCGTCCCATGTGACCTTTACCCCATTTTTTATTATCATGACCGTTTTATGCTGATTTGCAAGCCAATAGGGTCCTAATTTGAATTCATGTCATCCTTAAATACATAATCATCCTTGTGTATTTAGATATCTAGAAAATCATCAAAAAATCAATTTTGAAATGCATATATCTCCTAGAAAGAATTTGTCTTAATGTTTACAAGAATCTATTGAGCATTTACAAGCATTTAGAGAAATCAAACGATCATTAGAGCTTTCATTGTAGTACTTAAGTTCATATTAATGACACAAACTGCAATTATTAGATTGTTATTTTTGATATTGTATATTGTGGAGGGGCTTGAAAATTATCAAAATAATTCAATGAGTCCCTATTATAACACAAGCCCTAAACATATGTTGTTTTTCCTTGTGACTTTTTAATTTCACTACCCACTTAGGGCAAGAAGAAGAAGGTCATTTTCCACGTGATATGTATGAAGGTGTCCAAAACTGAGTTTAGCTTTTGGAGACCCATATAAAATTAACACAATATTCAAAACAAACTTTGTCTACCTAACATTTCCTAGGAGCAGAACTTGACGGTCTAGACATTCTCATGTTTGGAACTTGACAATGTGTATATCCTTCTCCGACCATTGTAAGTTTTTTGAATCATCTTTTGATCACTATTGAGCATTGTTTCTCACTATCAAATTTTGTAAACTATCACATGATCTCCTAATATTCAAGATAAATCTCTAAATCTTACATTTGTTTTTATTTCTCTAATTTTTATAATTAACTAGATCTGATTTACAATTTTACATATATTTTTAGCCTAATTAAATTGTGTGAATATCTATATATTTAAATTTAATTAAAATCCATTTATATATATTACAGTTGGCATAGGGGTTTTTTAATTATTTTTATGTAGTCTCTAATTGAAATATTAAAATAAGTACAATTATCAATGCATGTGTGTGTGTGTGTGTGTGTGTGTGTGTGTGTGTGTGTGTGTGTGTGTGTGAGAGAGAGAGAGAGAGAGAGAGAGAGAGAGAGAGAGAGAGAGAGAGAGAGAGAGAGAGTATAAGTAAGTAGGTAGTATTGGTTTAGATATCTTAAATACATGTATTTATATAAATATTGAGAGATATCAATTTTGAGATACTTATATTAGGTTTGTCACATATGAACTAAACACAAAAAATAGGTGCCTCGAGATTAATTTATTGGTACTTTCTAGATATGTGTATTTAATATTTCTAATGGGTTATGTAAGTAGGGAGCAAAAAGTTGAGTGCACAAAAGTGCACCAGCCAATCAGAAGAGGGCTCAACCTACCTACCTATAGATTGGTTGTTCTAAGGGCTCTTTTGATCTCACACACACACACACACACACACACACACACACACACACACACACACACACACACACACACACACACACGCACACACACGTGTGTGTGTGTGTGTGTGTGTGTGTGTGTGTGTGTGTGTGTGTGTGTGTGTATGTATTTATATATATGTATGGGTGTGTGTGTGTTTGTGTATACACACACACATATATATAGTTGGTAGGGAGAGGGGGGGCTTCTATATATGGGAGAATTAGGCCAACTATAAGTTGGGTCGAGATCAGTGATAAATCTATTTATGTGCGCTCAAACCTGAACTATAGATAGTAGCCAACTGCCCCTATATATAGATAAGATGTATATAGGGGGTCCACCCCCACTCCATCTGTGGGTTGTTATGATCCCTTATCTAAACTATATATGGGTTGGTCGGTTGTTCTATGGAATCGATAGGGAGAGGGCCCCTAACTAGATAAATCTATAGTCGCTTATTGGTAGAGTTGAGTTTTTTTGCCACACCCTATCTATATATCTATTTGCCCTATATATTTTATATTTAAGGGTCAATCAAAAATATGGGGTGGGGGATTCAATAGATGGAGTGAAGGGTACGATTGGGCCCTATATCTATATGGGCCAATGGCTAATGGGATTATAGACTTTAGGCATTCAACCAACTATCTATATAGAGTGGGGATCTCTCTATACTTAAATTATGCTATACACTCTCAACCAAATGGCTATGTCATATAGAGAGTAAGCACTCCCCCGCCTTCGAACTATCCAATTCCCCTACCCTATATAGAGAAGGGGGCCTCCCCTACCCCTAAACTATCTAATCCTTCTAGTGTGTTGAAGGTGAGCAAACAAAAATAAAGCGATGAGGGGTGGCATGTGTGAAGGAAACCAAGGGCACAACACTACATGGAATGGGGGCCATGTATGGCAACCCTTTAGATGTTAAGAGCATGTGTGCATAGCCTACACATTAAAAATAAACTTGGGATTGAAGAGTTAGAGGAGGACACAGATTAATGGGAATTGCAAAAGAGGTGCTTACTTTAATAAAATGGAAAGATGCTCAGTTAGTAAGAACTGTGAGAAATATGGGTTTGACATGGTGTCACACACCAACAAATTATAAACAATTGTAAAACAAAAAATAACTTGCTTCATATTTTTTCTTCTTCACTAGTTCACATTTTGTTCTTCATTCTTACTCTCTTCTCAAGTTCTTCCTTATTTTTTAATTTTGTTTTTGAAATTTATGTTTAATTATTATTTAATATATTTTTTCATCGTTTATATAATCATATTTAGAAGTCATGTCCACTCTTTTTTTATTAACATCTCATAAGATTACACGTGCTCCTCTAACCCTATTATCTATCAATGTAAAAACTACTCCTCTCATCATAAAAATCAAGTCATTAAACTACAACAATAACTAATCATCACCATGAGATCCATACAATAATTGCATATGTCAAGGAACATTATATATAAATTTTAAAGGAATTAAACTAGTGCTCGTAGACTTTTAATTTATGTTGAGATGCATGATCAAAAGAATTTTTTTAAAGTACCATTTGTCATAAGATTTATTTTCTTTTTCCTAAAATTTATTAGGAAATGATTTAAATATTTGAATAAATAAAATTATAATATTCTCGAAGTTTATTGTTTCATTATTTTAAAATGTATGCCATAAAATTATTTGTAAGCAGAACATAATTATATTGAATTTAATTTATATATTAATTATTATTAAAAGAAAAGATTGATCCATAACATTGTGAAAAGTACATTGTAAAGAAGAAAAACTTAATTCATAATATGATGAAATATGTATTATAAATAAGAAAAATAATAATATAAATGCAATACCAAAAAATATATACAAATATATTAATATAAAAAAAGAAATAATATTTAAAACTTATCATTTTAATAAAACAAAAAATAATGAAAAATTTAAAAAAAAAATCTTATATAAATAAATGAAACCTAATATTATATATGTTAGGTTGTGGAGCTAAAAGCTTCACTGATGCAAACAGAGGAGGAGGTTTCAGGAAGGTTGCTGAGTGTTACAGATGCCGGCGTCGGTCAGGCCAATCGACGTCGACAGGATCAGACAAGAAGGCAACCGACGTCAGTCAAAAGTCGGCCGGCGTTGGCACCCCCAGGCAGACAGGGACCGACGTCGGTCACCTGTGTGGTTCAGACTGTGAATGTTACGGGCAGTTAGCTAACGAACCAAGTGTTTGCATGTCAAGAGCCAAATTTAGACTAGAAGCTGCGGATCTAATTATTGTAATTAGGTGTCTAATTATTGTTTGCATGAGATCTACTTAAGAGACTCATTGGTTGTATTGTAAAGTTGTTCTAGTTTGAGTTGAGCAAAGTTTGCTTCTTCTATGTGTGAGGTGAGCAAGGGTGTTCCTCCTAGTTCTATAGCAGTACCAAGGTGGGTGCTGGATTGGAGAATTAGCAGGGTTCTTCATGTATATATGATCTTGGTCATCAGGTGAGCATGGCTACGATAGGAGATCTACATGGTAAGTAAGATCATTGATCTGCAGGTGTATGTGTGTGCAAGGTCAAGGTTCACAGGTGTGTAGAACCAGATTGATTTGTAAGTGTGCAAGATCAGATAGGACAGCAACACAACAGGGAGCAGTATTAGGTAGGATCTACTTGGAGTACAGTGTGTACTCATAGAGTAAAGAGGAAGGCAAGAGAGTTCCTTCCATAAGTAAGATCAGATTTGGGTTGCAGGGTGTTGCAGTTCAGGAGAAATCTACTTGAAGTACGTTTGTGTACTTGTGGAGTGCGTGAAGCACTTGTGGTGTGCGTGGAGCACAGGAGAACTGGCAGTAGTGGATACTGGCTGGTTGGAGGTGAACACCAACTCTGTGTTTGAGTTGGGTGTTGGGACCTAAGAGAAAGAGCTTTGAGGGAAGATTTATTGTTTATGCCCTAGAGGTGTGGGAGCCCTAGAGGTGTGTAAGGAAGAAGAACTGTGGTAGCGTTCTTTGTTGTATTTCCTTCTAAAAGAGTTTTAATACAAGTTGTGTATTGTCTCTCATATTCTGTGTTATTTCTGAATTCTAGTTACTTGTGTATTTTGGTTAATTTCCGCATATTAAATTGCTTGATAATCAATTGTGTGCTTCCATTATTTTTCCCAACAATATAAACCTATTTATTATTTATTTAATTTATTATTATTTATTTGATTTATAATTTTAAAATGATTGAATTGAAAATCTTTTATCTGAATGAATAATATAAATATCTAAGAGTCTTTCACATGCCATTTCAAAATTCAAGGCAACCTTGTAATCCTCCTTTGATAGTTAGTGGTTGCATTAAGTTATTAGAGTACATTCCAATTCCCTAGAAATAAAAATAAATAAAGATTTGACTAGAATAATTTCAAAATAAACCCTTGTATCAAGGCATTTAAATGGTACCTCATTATGCCCCATTCATATGAAGGGTCGCTTATTCTATAGAGAGTGAAATATGGGTATTGTTGATGTGATATGTTCACAAGTTTTTAGAATCAAACATTTATAATTAAATATTTAGAAGTATATATTGTTATAAATTGTTAAATTTTAATTTAAAATTAATTTTATTTTTCTATTTATTATTGATATTTATATATTAGAAATTTTATTGTATTGAAATTTATTTCTAAATAATTTTATAGGTTTGAGTAGAAGAGTATTAAAAATCTAAAAAAATATATGATTATGAATTTAAGATTCATATATCATTACAAATGGTGCTCAACAATTATATTATATCTATAAAATTAAAAATTAAAAATTAAAAATGGGATAATATTTAAAAACTTCCAAAACAAAATAGACAACTATTTTAATTAAATGTAGCATTTATAAAAAATAAATTTTATATTTTAAACAAAATGCTTAACTTAAAGGTGTTAATATCTACATAATTAAACACCTTAGCATAACATCAAGCTAAATCAAAATCAAAAAAATTAAATGATCTAAGAAATAATGTAAATTTATTATAATAAAAAATATAAATGAAATAATAAAAAACCTCTTTACAAGTAACAAATAAGAATTAAGCAAGTTTGAAATATTATAAATTATTCATTAAACATGGAAACATTAATAACTTTGTATCCCTAATTTAGATGAATATGTATTATTTTTTAAATATGTAAACAAATCAAAGCATATAGAAGGATAGGCAATATTATTTGTTGTGTTAAATTAGTTTTATTCTGTTAATATAAAATTAAGATTATAATTGTGAGTCAAAATATTAATGATTTGTTGTTTATTTGTATGATTTGAATTCAAGGTACAAAACAAAAAATGATAAAGAAAATATTATTTTTGCACATGCTTAAAGATGATATTATATTAATTATAAGTATTACCTTTAAATACTTATATTTTTACATGAGTTACACACACATAATATGTAAAGAAGTTATAAGGTACTAAGCTTTTTAAACTGACCTCTATTAGAATCTGGCTATCTATAATGGAATGAATTATTGTAAGCTAACTAGTTCATACATTATGACATGTATGATCAGTATGATGGATAAAAGTGACATTGATTATGTTGAATATCCTCATCTATTTGTTTTTTAAATAAACTTTGATATGTTCACTAATCCAAATTAATTGATAAAAACATCCCTAACTTTGACCATTGTCCCATAACTTAGACAAAGCAACTATCAAGCATTTTACTAATAATTATGTTGCCTTTGACATTAGAAAAAACTCCTAATTTATCCAATATTTCTTAGAGAATTTCAATTACAAGTTTGAGGATGACTATGCAAATAAAATCTTATATGAAAAAATCACTTTTAACATGTTTAGATGTTTAGCCATTTATTCCTAACAATTTCTTACAAGATATAATCATATTCTATCAAACCTTTGGTATAACTTGTAATGTAAAATTGGTCTAAAATATATAAGAATCACCTATACGATGAATCTAATAAATTTTCCAAGATTAAATACTATATATATTTTATAAAAATGTGGATATGTAATTAAAAACCTATTAATGATATATTCGATAGCCTCATCTAAGAAAACCTCAAATGTTGGATTCAGAAATATAACTATTTTATGAAGATCAAAGAGATATATAAAATTTATTTTGATACTTATGTCTTAGAAAAAAATATATAAAGATCATTCATTGACATATCAATCATTGGGTCTCATACAAAACATCTCTTCAACCAAAAAAAATTAACAAAGAATCTTTGGATAAATCCCTTCACAAGAAAATTTCCCTCTCTAATAAAATAGATAAATGGATACATCATTATGCATTTCTAATAAACCTTTAAAATGCATTTTGCTCCCCTCCCAACACTTATCACTCATATATGCAATGCCTTCACCTACAACAAACATTTTCACCAAATCCATTTCTACATAAAATTAATATGATACAATTTTGGTTAATAATATAAGAAAAACATTATATTTTTAAAATTATAATTTAAAATAATTTTAGAATCAAAATTTTTGGGTTCGATTTAATCTTAATAATTCAAAATAATTTTAAAATCAAATTCATTAAGTTTGATCTAAGTGAGATAATTTGAAGTTGTTTTATAACTCAAATACTCTTAAATATTTTTCATAGTTTATAAATATATAATTTATTTATTTTTATTTTCATTATATTTAAATATAAAAAAGATATTATAAAGAATATTTATTTTTAATTTTTATTTTATCTATAAATTTATGAATAAATATTATTTTATTTTATATGGTATTTTATTATGTTGATAGGTGTAATTTGTAATGGGAGTCGAGGGTTATGATCTTAGAATGAAATAGTGTGAGATGTAAATAAAATTAAATGAACTTAAATTTAACATCAAATTAATTGTTATAGGAAAGTTTATTTGCTTACTTGGAGATGGCGATCAAAAACTTATGATATCTTGATTACATGGTAAATTTTGAAGCCCATTTTTATCTTCTTAAATATAATTTTTTTAGATTGACATAATGATGCAACGAAATTGAAATCAACTATAAACAATCATTAAAAATTTCTAAAAAAAAAATCATTAATCAATATTAAATCTTTTAATAAACAAAATTATATATTAAATTCAAAATAAATATTAACTAATTAATACATCTTAATATTTTTAAAATAATTATATTTAAAATATATATACTAATTATTAATATATTAAAAAAATAAAATAAAATATGAAAAAAAACAATGATTATTAACATTGATATAGATTTAATGAATTACTCTCATTAATGAGCACTTTCAAGAGTCACTAGCATGATAGATGTGAAGGATTGTAAGAACATTTCCAACAATTACAATGATATATGATATATTGAATAGAATGAAACACCTCAATAAACAAACACATAATATTAAAAGTCATATTCACCCTCATTATTCAAGAGCCAACTCTAATTTTTGTTTGCTTCTAAGTTGTCTGATTATCTCAAGAACATATCTTCATGAACATATCTTCATGAATGTATAAACATATCTCAGAAGAGAATATATAGGAACTTCTAAGATACTGAGAAGATAATAAGAATCTCTATTGATATTTAAATTTTATATAACAAATCTGTGTTGCATTACCTATAACTTGTTGGACGCACGTGACAAATGTCTTTCACAGTGCTTTTTGGATGCATTTAAACCGATTAATTTACTTGTAACTGTTATTTTATCGTAACCTTTCTGAACCAGAAATTGTATTCTTGCAGGGCATATACAATCGTGGATCAGACCGTAAATGGGGAAAAAAACCATTAAAGAGTGTTTAAGATTTCAGAATCATGTTATCTTTGCATGGTAATCTTTCGATCTTGATCGATCATCATATCAAATATTTTCGTCTCGTCTTATAATGAATTTGTCCAGCCGTTTATTAGATCAAATAGAGAAGCTCATATAAACAACATTGAAAAATTGAGGCTTTAGCAGTCTATATAGAAAAATGTTAACACCTGTATGTTCATCGTCGATCAACAACGCATCAAAATAATGAATTTTGTCAAGCCGTTCATTAGAACAAATAGAGAAGCCCATATTATGAGGCTTTAACGGTTCCGAGAAAAAAAAAATTAAAAAATTAAGTAAATTTTATTTGTCCAGACGATAAAATCTATTCAAATTTTTTTTAAATATTTTTCAGATCTGGAAGAGTTAAAAACACACATACCATTAACATTTCGATGTCTTGCCACCATAATTGCATTTACTACAAACTCATGGTATCCTTTCCATTCTCTGTGAAATGTCTTGCCACCATATTTACTACAAACTCGTGGTATCCTTCCCATTCTCTGCGTTTTTCTTTTTCTGGAAGCAAATTTTCAAAACTAATTTCAAATAACATAAATCATGGCTCTCAAAGTCTCATAAATATAAATTTTAACCGCTAATCACAAGCACAGCTTAAAATATAAGGGAGAAACTTTCTTAAACTGGAGGGTGACAACCATTTCACTTGCCAGACTGTTAGGTCCACTTTTTTTTTTTTTTTTCCGAGGTTGAGCTGCTTGCATAGACATCCAGTGCTTGTACGATATTGTGGTCTCTACCCAACTGTGACATTCCCAGACAATGGTACACAATTGTGACATGTTAATGTTTCGAATTACAATATGTAATCCATTATCAAGATAGGTTTTAAATTACAACATATAATTCATCATTAAGATTTATTCATTTATGAATATTTCGAATCACAACATACAATCGATCATCAGATATTTATCTTCAAAAATGCCACTCAACATGAAAGTTGATGTACCTCTGGTGCACGATGCCATGGCTGCAAATACTCAGATGCTGCACTCAGAAGTAGATGGAAGTTTAACTGCTTCTCTCTCTGGTAACGTCCATTAACAGGAGGAGAAGGTGAATCATTATTAAAAATATGACAGATGCTTCGTGCACAGAAATATCGTGTGCAGCGCAGGGAATGGCCAGAGCATGAAAGAGATTTGTAAGCCCACGGAGAACAACCGCGCCACCTGTTGAAAGATACAAAAAAGACCCCTGCGCGCCGGACAATATTTTGTGCCACATATCAATATAGTGAATCAGAACTTAGGGGAAAAAAAAATTAATATCAATAATGGATGGGCAACACCAGAGGCGTGACGCCACGAGAAAGGGATTTGGATTACTTATTATCGTGTGGGGGTAAGATTCGTGAAGGGGCAAATGGGTACAAAACAGGAAAGGAGGGAGAGGACCGATGGCACGGGTGGCAGAAATGATTCGATCCATTCTTTGATTTACGTCGCATGACCATAATCCCTGCCCATCTTCCTCTTCTAACGTTCACAGTCACGTGTTTGTGTATATGTATCATACATATCGCACTTCCAACTTACACGTGAAAAGCTCTACTTCGACTCTTTGGGCGGGACAAATGCTAGATGTCTTCTCTCTCCTCCAAAGCACGAATGTAAATATATATAAATATAAATACAATAAAATTCAAATCCAAATGCGTTGACATGGTTTTTAAGTACTATAGCACGGATTTTAAGTACTAGTTATACATTTTCGATGATATAATATCAAGTAAAATATAATTCAATCAACTAGTCTAGTGTAATATGAGTGTTGCTACAATGATTGCTCAATAAAATACAATGACAATAAATGTTAGATGTTATTTCAAATTTTCTTAGATGTTTTGGATGTGATCTCTTTATGTTTGCATTGATTGCTTACACCCATTGATGTCCTAAATGCACTAATGCCCTTGTGTATTTTATAGAGCTACCAAATTCAAAATTAGGCCCGTTGGCATGTAAAATAACAACAAATAGGTGAAAAGCCAACTAGATAACCAAACATTGTCGAGGGACCCCTAACAAAGCCAAAAGACACACTTCCCTAGAAATGTACAATGTACAATTCTACAGTGACCAACAAAAACATAAAGAGGGAAAGGGGGAGAGAGAGAAATAAGGGGGAGAGAGCATAAATTGTGGGGAGAGAGATGAAAGGGGGGACACATGACCAAAAAAGACCAAAGACGTGAAAATAAAACCTAATTTGGACCAACAATCAATAAGCATACATGCACTCTAAAATAATGTAATTTTAGGACCAATAAATGCATGAGAGGCATTTTTAGGTGTTTACATAATGCCCCACTATGATGTGTGTATGTGTGCATGCATATCAAAATAAAATTAATGTGGATACAAAATTTTATGATCATAAAGCTCATACAGCAAAGTCCAATGTACTTATGAATCCTATAATAATAGTTACACATAGATATGTTCCCATAATAATAACTTGTTTAAACCCAAAAACTAAAAACTATCCACTCAATTTTGTTGAAGAATTAAGGATTCCCCTATGAAGTTGCATGCCTATGAATATGTGTTAAATCCTGCATGCATTTTTTAGTACAATCTTTAATGACCAAAAATCAAGGACCAAGCAGTCATCTAAGTACTATAAAAAGAGCAAGGCTAAGAGATGTCTTAAATATATACCGCAGTGGGAATAGGTGCCATGTGTTGGGTATGCCTAACAGTAAGCAAAAATGTAATTGCCTTTGTCAATAGCAGCAAAAAATATATCGAATGCTTGAAGCCTAGAGTTTAGAGTTTAGAGTTTAGAGTTTGGATATACAATAAGTGGAATGTATGCCCCCCTTTTAAGATGTGAGATGAACTTGTGAAGCACGTATCTTTGAAGCACGTATCATGTATGAACTTGCGAAGCACGTAAACTCATTGATGTATGACACATAAATATATCATTTTGGAAACATATATGTTAAAAGTAAATTTCCATACATGGGCCTATGAGGTAATCAATATAAATGCATGAGTAATATTCCCTGCATGGGCAAAAAGTAAGCAATGTAAGTGTGAGAATAATATGATTGACATAGGAAAAATGTAAGCAATAGAGCACAAAGGAATATGCCATATATGAAAGGGAAAATATATAAACAATGTATGATTAATCCATATAGGAAGGCAATATATAAGCAATATAATACTGGTAGCATAAGATATGGAAATTTATAAAGAACAAGCATGGGTTCTTCCCCCAATTATTTCATCATATAGATCGCAGAAATATATGCAAGAATTCATTTACATGATATGGATCATGACAAATATAGACTTTAAGACATGTTTCGACACGATTCCAAAAAAATACCAAACTAAGCAAACAAAAATAAAACATAAGAATGCAAAAGCAAATAATATATTCCTTGGAATAAAAATAAAGAAATACTACTAACAATCAAGAATAAAAAAGCTAATAACAAGTTAACCCTAAATAATATGGTTTTGAATAGCAATTAGTGTGATGGCATAAAATAAGGAGAAGGAGAAGGAAGTAGCACATCTAGGGGAAGGTCACAACATCATAGCTAGGGTTTGAGAAACAAAATCAAAATAAGGTAGCAGTGTCAGGTGCAAAAGAAGCAAGCAATCATGGGGGAAAAAACATAATAAAGTTTGGCAATAGTTATTGAAGAAGAGAGGGATTGGTGGAGTGAAGAAGATAAAACAAATAAGTTGGGGTTAGATGAAAATGGAAATTGGTAGGGAGTCAAGCCCCTATTGCATAGAATTGTGATGGAGATAAAGAAATAACAAATTTAAGGAGGAAGGAGCCCCTTTTAGATCCTAAGCAAGACCTTTTTGTTCTGATGTTGCTTCTATGATAGAAAATCATGAAGCTTACACAGGTAATTCATTAGAGGTTTTGGGGGATGTTGTGAAGATTGGAGAAGTGAGGATTTTGTAATGGGGCTTTGATCCTTTTTCAAAAAAAATCAAACTACTTTTAGATTGTGTCCTAATTTGTAAATGTGCAAGAAAATGGCTTGCAATTGGGGCTATTTAACTTTGGGTCAATGAAAATTGGGGCTTAGTTGTTTCAGTAAGTTTTCTTCCTAATGGGTTTTTTGTGGTTATTTTCCATTCTCAAGAAGAAAAGAATAAAATTTTGAGCAATAATTTTTGGTCTTTCAATGGATTTGGCTTATGGTTGCAAAACTAGAACCCTAATTTTGATCCTCTGATGGCTCAAAAAGGGAGTTATCTGATTTGGTTAAGATTGTATGGGTTACCCTTGGAATATTAGAGCAAGGAGTGTTTGGAAGCCATGGGAGGTTTGGTTGGTCTGGTGTTGGAATTGGATGAGAAGTCTTTGAAAGGTGGAAGGCCAACCTATGCAAGAGTTAGAATTGCTCTAAATCTGGATTAAAAAAATTCCAGATCATATTGTAATCCAAATGGAGGGCAAGATATGGAAGAAAAGGATTTATTTGGAAAAAAATCCTTTCAGATGTTATAAATATCATCAGCCAGGTCATATCCACAAATTTTGTAAGAAAGGTAGGAGCTCTCCTCAAACCAAAACATTGATAGTTCTTCCTAAATGGGGACAAATAAAGATTAAAGGGGGACTTGGTGAAGAAATGATGGAAACCTTGTGGTCTTAGGATCAAGAGATGGAGAAAGAGGAAGCTTTGAAATCTTAGTCTATAAAAATTGGTGAAACAGACGAGTTGCTTAAAAATTTGGGTTCCATAGAGGCTATCTCTCCTATTGTGGTGTAGAAGAGCTGTGATTTTATTGAACAAGAATCACAATCTATCATATCTCTTATTCAAAAAAAAAATCAAAATTCAGTTGATAAAATTGGCATGGAGCAAGCAGTGGAAGGAGAAATAGAGGTAGTTGTTTCAGAAGAAAATCTTTTAGATTTAGAAGGATAAATGGATGAAGATTTATAAGGGGGTTTGAACTCAAGATAAGTGTTATCAATCTCTCAAATCCAGTGCTCTCTATCCCAGCCTAATTGGGGTCTGAGGAAGAGGAAGGGAAGCAAATCCAAAAAATATAAAGTTATAGGTTAAATTTCAAGAGGTAAACATGGTATATTGGAGGCTTTTATTGATGTTATAAGGTGGGGGGGTGGAATTCCCCCCTCTATAATCATGAAGGTCATCTCTTGGAATGTTAGGATTTTGAATTCCCCTAACAAAAGGCACTTGGTTAAGCATCTCCTTAGTGTAGAAAAGTCAGATGTTTTACCAATCCAAGAGTCTAAATTAAGTTTAGAGGAAGTGGAGGGTTTGTTGAATTTAGTATGACAACGTTGGCAAGGGTCTTTTGTGGAAGTTGTGGGAGCTTCAAGGGGTTTGGCAATCCTTTGGTCTCCTTTTACCACTAAAGTGGTTATGGTGGATTTAGGGAGTAATTGGTAGTTGTGCAGGCTGTCAAATTTTAATTCAAATATTCAATTTTTATTGTTGAATATATGTGGCCCTAAGGGGGATTCCCTAAAATCTCTCTTTTGGACAAATTTTTTTAATGTTTTGAGAAGGTTTTAGATGGAAAATTTTATTTTGGGTGGTGATTTTAATGTTATTTTAAACAATAAATTAAAAAAGGGGTGCTCAATTTGGTCTTCAAACTACTCAAGGCTTTGACTTATTTGTTTCAAATAATGATTTGGACGATGTGGAACCTAAATCAGGTTGGTTCACCTGGAATAATAGGAGGTTAGGTTCTAAAAATATTATTGAGCATCTAGATATATTTTTGGTCTCTTTTCTTTGGATTCAAAGCAAGTGGAAGGTGGATAGCTAGGTATTATCACAATCAATGTTGGGCCATTTACCGATTACTTTGAAAATTGAGTGTGATAATTCCCTTAAGAAATGTCCTTTTAAATTTGAATTAATGTGGTTAAGAGACTCTTCTCTTTTTTTGTTAATTCAGCATTGGTGGCATATTTGTCCTTTGCCTCCAAGCTCCTTGATGTATCAAATGTGTGATAGGATTCAATTCATTAAGGGAAAGCTAAGGAAATGGAATGAAGATCACTTTAAGAACATTTTTTAGGAAAAATTGAGGATTGAAGCATAATTACATAGTCTAAATGAGCAGGTGTTTTGGTTGGGAATGGATGCTTAGGCTTTCACTCTAGAAAAGTCATTTGTAAAGGATTATGAAATATTATTGTATCAAGAAGAAATATTTTGGAAACACAGATCTAGGGAGAATTGGTTGAAAGATGGAGACAGAAATTTAGATTTTTTTCATCTCTCAATTCAAGCTAAAAGAAAGGTATCTAAGATCACTTGTATAAGATCATATCAACGAGTGCTACTGGAATCCTTGGACGAAATTAGGGTGGAAGCAATTCAATTTGTTCAAGTATTGTTGAATAGAGAAGATAGATCTAACTTGAAAGCACATAGATCCTTATTGGCTTTAGTATCCCCTTTGATTTCAGAGGCGATGAATGCTAAACTATTGGCCCCTTTTCCTTTATAAGAAATCAAATTTGTAGTGTTTTCTATGGTGAAGGATAAAGCTCCTAGCCCAGATGGTTTCCCAACAACCTTTTTTCAATCCTTTTGGGATATAGTGGGTGAGGATGTGTGGAAAATGGCGGAAGAATCCACAAGTAAAAGGAAAGTTGCTGCTAATTTGAATGTCACTTTCTTATATTTTTTTCCTAAAAGGGATACTCAGACCTCTTTTAGAAATTATAGACCAGTGGATTTATGTAATACAATGTATAAGATTATTTTCAAAGCCATAGTTAATAGGCTCAAACCTTTGTTAGAAGCTCTGATTTCAAAAGAACAAGTTGGGTTTGTTCCTAGTGGAAATATTCAAGAAGGTATTATAGTGGCTCATGAGACTATTCATTATCTTTCTCATAATCATCAGAAGGTATGTTGGTGAAGCTTGATATCAACAAAGCATATGATCAAGTGAATTAGAGGTTTTTGTTTAAAGTTCTTAGTAAGTTTGGCTTCAGGACTGACTAGTGTGATTGGGTTTTTTATTATTTTTTGGGTCCTACATTTTATGTTTTGATCAATGGTAGTCTTGTAGGGTTTTCTGAAGCCTCTCAATGTTTAAATAAAGGGGATCCCCTTTCATCATTTCTTTTTATTTTGATAGCAGAAGTGTTGGGCAAAGCAGTTGGTCAGGCAAAAGTCAATGGGAGATTGAAGGGCATTAAAGTAGTGGATAATCTAGATAGTCTCTCTCACCATCAATTTGCAAATGATACATCCTTTTTGGATAGGCCTCATTAAAAGAAGCTGAGGAGTTAAGACTAATCTTAAAAATTTATGAAGAGGCCTCTGGTCAAAGGGTAAATGAAGGTAAATCTGAAATTTAGTTTGTTAATTGTGATAAGTTAGAGCAAAAGAATCTAGCAAGGATTTTAGGTTTTAAAATTGGTAAGCTCCCTAACAAATATTTGGGGGTTCCTCTATTTGCAAGTGTAGGTAATGTTGATTTATGGAAATATTTGATTGATAAATTTAAAGGGCATTTGTCTTCATGGAAAGTAAAGTGGCTTTCTTTAGCAAGAAGAATTACTTTAATAAAGGTAGTCTTAAGTGCTCTTCCAACTTATTATTTTTCTATTTTTCACCCTCCTAAATAAGGTCTTAAAACTCTCAATAAAATTATGAAATATTTCTTATGGCAAGGGACTGGTGAAGCTAAAAAAATTCCCTTGATGAAATGGGAAAAGGTTTGTAAGAGGAAACAAAGGGGTGGAGTAAGAATTAAAGAACTTTAGCTTCAAAATTTAGCCCATGGGAATAAATTGGTATGGATGATGGTGACTAAATCAGATAATATTTAGTGTAAGTTGCTTCATGCTAAATATTTGGGTTTTGAGTCTCTGAAGAGTAATCCGCCTAGAGGCTCCCATGTCTATAATTTTTTGCTTAAATTTAGATCAATTATCTCCCATCATGTTTCATGGATGATAAATAATTAAAGGAAAGTGGATTTTTGGCAAGACTCCTAGAATTGTCATCACCTTCTTGTAGAAATATTTGAAGGAGTAAAAATGATTGGTATTTTGAAATTTCTTTGGGTTTCTAAGGTGTTAGATTATTTGGATTTCTATCCTAAATTATTAAGGCCAGGAAATAATTGGAAAAGTTTGTGTGATCTTCCAATTCCTCTAATTGAAGGTAGGGCCCTAAAATAATGCCTAGTACAAGGGAAAGTTTTTTTAAGTAATAAATAAGATCAACTTCATTGGATTGGTGCCAAAACAAGTATCTATTCAGTCAAACTTGGTTATTAGATGGTTGAAGAGATGGATGATAATCTGGCTTGAGCTAGTTTGCTTTGTTGGGGTAAAGAAGGGTTACAAAAAGCTGGAGCCTTTACCTGGTTAGTAGTCCAAAGTCATATTTTGACCCATGATAGACTTAAGAAATTGGGTTTTATTGGGCCTTTGAGATGTTGTATGTGTAAACAGGATGAAGAATCAGTGAATTGTCTTTTGTTCAATTGTCCCTTTGCTAATTGGTGGTGGATCTGGTTATGCAATAAGTTTAACTAATCTTAGGCTTGGCCCCATTCAGTATGTCAAGATTTCTCATCTTAGCTAGTGGGTGATGTCAAACATTCATTATATAATTTTGTGGAAATGTAATCTAGCAATCTTAATTTGGACTATATGGAAAGAAAGAAATGCATGTATCTTTGAAGATAAAGATAATCTTTTGCATGCAGTAGTTAGGGATAAGGATCTTGTTATTTTGTAAGTGGTTTCTTCCCAATTGAAGAGGAAATAGGGTTTTTTGACTCAATGGGATATGCAAATGTGTGAAAAATGGAAATTTGTAATACCTCCCCCGATTAAATGGACAATGGTAGATAAAAATTAGAAGAAAAATAGAGCAGTGGCAATGTGGATTCCCCCTAAAATAGGTTGGTTTAATCTCAATTTTGATGGGGCATATCATGGAAATCTAGGAGTTTCTGGTATAGGTTTCATAATAAAATATTATAGTGGTTCTTTAATAAGAGTTGTATTTATTAAACTCCTAGACGGGATAAATAATGAGGCATAAGCTCAAGCTTTGGTAACTGGGATTGAATTGGCTTTAAAATGTGGAGTAGCTTGTCTTAAGATCAAAGATGATTCTAATGTCATAATTCAAGCTTTGTCGAGGCAAAAATCCAAAGCTTGGAATTTTCAAAACATTCTCTCACAAATTTGGGCTAAATTAACTCTATTTAGTAGCTATAAATGTTTGTATTGCTTTTGGGAAAGCAATAAAGAGGTAGACTTCCTAGATAATATTGGTATCGATCAAGAGGAGGAGGCTAGGTTTGATAATAACAAAGATAGATGGCTTGATTGTATTGGGGTTGAAATAGTAGCTATTTGATTTTTTAATCATTTCCCTAGGTGGGTCTCAAGGTGATGGAAGTCTTTTGGATGGTTATTATTGGCTTAGCGAAGGGTGATGGAGTAGACTTTGATAAGATTAATTATTGCATGGACGTGGATTTGATGGGCCTTTGTTTTGGATCGTGTAAGCTCTCTAAGAGTGAATTTTTATCCTAGTTGTGTCCGTCACATTTTGGTAGTATGGGTTTGGGTGTTGGGCTTGATTTTATCTATTGGATGAAGCTAGAAGTAATTGAATCATTGGCTTGGACACTACACTTCAATGATGCAAAATATAGAGAGATGGGTTTTTCTGGAAGTGTCTCTCGAATGTGTCTCATGAATGTCTTTTGGGTACTAGTTTTGGAAGTTGTAGATGCATTGGATAAAATCATGGGAGTGGAAATGTTGGAAGAGAGTAGGAGAGTTAAAGTTAATTCAGACTGGCAGCCCTATTCACGAGTAATTTATGTTTGGTTGTGATTGATAAGGAGAAGGTTAAAGAACTAGTCGACTTTTTCATTTGGACAAAGAATAAGGTTGAGTTGCTTTATGCTTTATATAGTCTCCCATTAACCACTTTCTAGGACCTTCCCTTTACTGGGAAAGATGGATTTGGTTTTGTGCCCTTGTCTTTGTTCAAAAGTTTGGAAGCTAGATTCACTTCCCTAGCTAAATTTGCCCAAGATGTGGAGGAAGTGTGCTCAAGTGTTGGGGGGAGGAGGAATCCAAGGGTGTTGTCATACCTTTTTTGTAAGATTTTATCATTTGTATCCCTAAGCTAGATGAATGACATGCAATAAGGTGGTCGCCAAGTACATTCCAAGCCATCAAATGGCTGGCATGTGGCTTTGTCCATGGCCATTTTCAGGCTCCTCATTAGTGGATTGAGCAAAGGTTAATTTCTAAGGTGTATGGGATTTGTAAGAAGAAGTTAAATTTGTAGAATATAGCTTGTTTTGAGGCTTTTTTGGTAGCAAAAGTAAAGGGGATTGTGGGTCTAAGGCTGGTGATTGTTCACAAGGATAGATGATTCAAGTTTCGTAACCATAGGGGAAGGCCTGTAAGTAGAGGCCAGGATAGGTGGTCAATGTAGTGTGGGAGGAGGTTGAAATAATTTTGATTAACTAACTATATGTATTATGTATATGGTTTTTTTCTGAATAGTCAAACTGTTGTTTTGGCTTTTATGATTTAAGACAAACATTGATGGATTAATGTATTTCAGTAAGTTTTTAATATAAAAACTTTAGTATATAAGTTTGGTTGGTATTTGGTTGGTTAAATACCTTGATGATAATCTCATCAAGCTAGACCATTTTGTTTAAATTTGTGCTCTTATGGTATTGGGAAGGGGACCCAAAAACCCTAAAATTGGTACAAAAAAGGTAATAACTAGAGCTAAATGGAAAATATAAAATGTGCAAGTAACTGAAGATGAATAAAGAAAAGAAAATTTGACCAATCAATCATAAAAGAGGACAACGATATAATAAAACAAGCATACAATTAGATAATGAGAGACAAGGCTAAAACATAGAATCATTGCTAGTGTATGATATTAATTGGATTCTTCAAAGACTTTCATTCCAATGTAGTAAGGCGACATTCCCCTAATCCAATTTTTTTTATGATTACAAATGGAATAAGACAATTGGGTTTGAACTTGCCTTTATGTTCCTTATTTTCACTAATATTTGCCTAATTTTCTTTTAGTATTTTATCACCCACATTTAATTATCTTAATCTAGTTTTATTTTTATAAGCCTTCTTATGATGGTTTTGATAAACTATCAAGTGATCAATAACATGAGTTCTTGTTTCATCTAACATTTCAACCTAATGTAATCTATTTTCTCTATAATTATCATCATCAATAATTCCTTTAAGTGGCACTCTCAAGGGGAAATATTACTCTTGCACCATAACCCAATGAATAGGAGGCACCCTAATAAATGTTCAAATACATTTGTTTGTATGCCCACAAGGCAATGAACATTTTATTATGCCAGTTTTTACCATCCTTATTCTTTATTTTTGACAAAATTTTAAAGATAGTCTTATTAGAAGCTTCAACTTGGTCAATTCCTTATGGGTAACAAGCATTAGATAATGTATGTTTTTTATTATATTTGTCACAAAAGATTTGACAATATTATTCTTCAAATATGAATTGTTATTGGTAATGATTAAAGATAGGAGGCCAAATCTTGAAATAATGTGTCATGAAGAACTTTGAAATATCTTCACTTGTAATAGTTTCTACTAGTACCTCTTTGACCCACTTTGTAAAATATTCAATTGTTTTGATAATGAACTTGTGGCCTTGTTACAATTCAATATTTATATTAACAACCAAATTAAATCCCCGTATATTAAATAATGGCCTTGGTGACACTATGGGTTGTAATTATTGAGATGGAGCATGTGTAAGGTTACTATACCTCTAGATTTTGACACATATATTTGCATATTTGTGACAACCATGCTCTATCATGTTCTAATATTAACTCATTCTAAGAAATTTATGTGACATGATCTTTCCACTAAACATTCCACCACACTCATTATCATCAACTATTTATAATGTAAGTCTAGCTTCTTCATGTCCATGACATCTAAATAATTTCCCATCGAAGGACCTCCTAAAAATCACATCTTCAATAATCAATATATGAATACATCCCTTTATAATTTACCTCTATTATTCATTTAAGAGTATGGAGGAACTATTTCTTATGATAAGTAAATGAACACATATGTATACCATTTAGAATTCTCCATGCCACTTTCTAGTGTTAGTACCTCTAACGAGTCCAAATTTTCTACATCAATGGTAGGTGTAAGCACAAAAAACTTGCACAGTACAACATTTCAAAAAAAAAGGATAATGATGCCAAAAATATTTGAATAAAGATGTAGCATGCTTACATCATTTCCCTTCCCATTTTACCCTTTTATTACTTTATGAACTTTCCAAAACTGTCAAATATGCAAAATGATGAGTTCCAAACTTTTCAAATTTTGAGTTTTATATGGCACAACAAAACCATTATGACAATTGCACAACTACTAGGATCATTTTATAAACCACACTAGCGATTTTATAAATCATCATAGAGGTTTCAAAACCACTTCTCTGCTTAAAGTAGTGTTTTCATCATTGTATTTTAAACCCCAATTCAACTCATGAAACATGTGTTTTGAAACATTTTTCTTAGTTAACACTCTGTTTTTGATTGTCCCTCCCCAATTAACTCCCCATTACTCCAATTGGCTCCATTTTACCCTAAATTCACTCCCCACTACCCCATTTAACTCTTAGTTACTCTAACCAACTCCCTATTACACTTATTTTACAAATGTGTCTCTTCCTATTGAGATTTAAATTTAAAAGTCATGCATGAATAACCTGCACTTTGTCATTTTTTGAAGACAAGCATAGAATTGCTACATTTTCCCTTCACACTATTCCTTTAGTTTCATTATTCCAAATCCTTCATGTTAGTAAATACATCCCTAGATCAAATTGAGAAACTAAAATGGATGTGGTATCCTGAGGATTGAAGATCAACAACGTACAACATACTTCTAATTTTCTATCCACACTTGATGGGTTGGAAGCTTCTTTGTTTTAGTTTTCATGTTCTTTTCTTAGATTAGAATTTTTCATTTGATTTTTTTCAGTGAATCAAAAGTAAGTAAAAATAAAATATATTTCATGTGCATCTATTTCTCTTGAATTTTAGTAATTTTTAAGATTCTAAATTGGATTACCCTCTACCAAATCAACAAACTAAAAAATTCTTGGGAATAATTCTTCATAATCTTTAGCATTGCTTCTTCATCCCACATAAGTTATGATGAAATTTCTTAGATGTTTGCACAATAGAATATTATATCATAGAAATAAGAGAAAATTATGCATATCCACCACAATAATTGATATAAGAGTAGAATTCTTAATAAATATAGTTAAACCACTTCAACGGGGCAACCTTCAAAATAATTCAATAAGAGCAACATTTGAGATATGATGATCAAATACTAACCACTACCTCATATATATACTCCAATTAGCCATGTTTATTCATAAGTTGGCCTTATTAATAATATAGAGAGATGTGACAAGATAATATAAGAGGTATGTGATCCACAAGTCAGTCATACATATCCCTAAACATGCCATAGGTTAAGGGTGTAGTATACCCCTCCCCTTTTGAACAATGTTATCCTCAATGTTGAATCAAACAAGGATGTTGTTGTAGGAATGATTCACCCTCTCATGTTGCATCTTTATGATGTAGACTCTTTCATTTGATCCTATACTCATTAATCACTCTAGTATGTAGTTGCTTAGTGCATGTTTGAAGGATCTCTTCAGGCTCTAGAATGACTCAGCCGCCTTCATCTAATTCAAGAAACTCGATCTGAGTAGAATATCTATGTCCAATTACATTATTTTAGGTAAGATAAATGGAATGTCCAATTACATTATTTAGGTAAGAGACATGGAATATGTCATGTCCCCTTTTTCGTGGACATTGACAGGCTTGATGATTAGCCTATTATGCGACCTTCATAGGCTGATTGGATGGATAGAGGGTCATGATGGAGATTGGCTTGGCTTTGATTTACAAAATTCCTATAGTTGGCTCTCATTCAGGTTATTTCAGACACATTGGACTGAGCTCCTATTATTTAGGGATATTTGACATACATCGGAGCACCCTTGTTTTGATATGGTCATGTGCAGAATCACTCCCTGGTTCACTAGCTTCAGACGGTTCGAGGATCCGACATGTATTGAGGGAGATATTAATATTTGATTGATTTAATCAAATATTAATTATTTGGTCTAATTTTAAATTAGATATTAATTAATTATTAATTAATTAATTATTTGGTCTAATTTTAAATTAGACATTAATTAATTATTAATTATTAATTGATTGGTCTAATTTTAAGACCCAAATTCTAATTTAAGAAGCCCAAGTTCTAATTTGAGGAATTCTAATTTTAGAACCCCAAGTTCTAATTTGAGGAAATCTAATTTTAGCAAGCACACCTTTGGAAGGGTATAAGAGTTTCTCATGGGAGAGAGTTGAGGTATGATTTGATTATTGATTTTGATATTGAAGAATTCTTCTGTGAAGACTGAGCCAAGGGTTCCAGGATTCCATTTGCAGTGGAGAACGTCAACTCTTCATTGTGTGCGATTCAGAGGCTGTGAAATATCAGCTGATCTATTGCCGATTTGAGAGATAGCTTCATACAGAAGTTATCACAGAAGTTTACAGATTTGGGAGGTAACTTCATACAGAAGTTGTCACAGAGCTTTTCACGGATTTATTTCATTATGTTTTTTATTCAGATATTGCACAGATAAAGATCTTCTCTATTAGAGCCGTCCCAGATTTGCAAAAGATCAGATTTTGAGACGATATTTGTATTCATTTATATGCATGCCAGAGATTCATTATTGTAATCATTCTGAATAATAATAAGAGCACTGATTTGCCAGTTAAGTGATTTACTGTGGTTTATTTATTATTTGAATTTATCTTGCAAAATCGTATCTTATTTCATGCAAAAGTAAAATATAGTGAAACAGTCAGAAAAATATCAGGTTTCAGAATTGAAGAGAAACGGGGATATCACAGTGGTATCAGAGCTAATGTCTTGCCATCCTGTTGGGTAGCTTGGGTATTAGTATGGCTTTAACAGATGTCAAAGATTTGGAAGAAAGAATGCACAATGCGAAGAAGAAGCTAGATAATCCATTCCAGCAAGCAGATGACATTTTAAAAACTTTGGAAGAGTTAGAAATTTATTTGAGCAAGGTGGAGCAATTAAATTCTTATGAGATGCAAACAACGTTATCTCCAGCGTTTGATTCATTGGTGAAGCCCCGATTTTTGAGACATCATGATGAGGTGGTAAGACTTGCAGCCCTCTCTTGCATTAGTGAAATCATGAGGATCATAGCTGGCTTTGATTTTTATGATGATCAGATTATGAGAGAGGTACTTTATGCCATGGTAAAAAGCTTCGAAACGCTGGATAACATTAGAGACCCTCATTTCTCAAGGAGGGCAAGATTACTTGAAACATTTGCAAGGTATGGGTTTGAAAACATTATGATGTTAGTAGGTTGTATTGGTGAAATTCGCATGATGTTTAAAATATTTTGGAATATTTTAGATGAGTTTCATTCTAGCAATATATTGGCATCAATGCACTCTATTATGTTCACAATCTTGTTTGAGGAGGATAAAATTTCTAAACTTTTGGCAGAAGATTTATGGTATGTCTGGACAAAAGGGAGAAATGTCTCACCTAGAGCTTGTATGTGGTTAAAGAATTTAATTAATAGGCCCAAGGATCGTAGTGCTTTCCCTATGACATGCAGCCACTTGCATGATGAGTTTGACAGTCATGCTGATCCAGTACAGGGAGATATTAACACATCTTCAGGTAATGTTTTATCTACATTATCTTCACAGGTAGGAGTAGTTGAGGATGTTGTGGATGAGCTTTGTCTTAAGGTGAGTTTAACTCCAGAGATCAGTGATTTTGAGTCTACTATTTTGGACCGTGCATCAAAGGAGGATTGTAGGAGACAATCTAGCCAGTGCCATCATGTGACCAGCCAGTTGAGAGTAGGCGAGAGAGATATCACTACCGCTTGTGAGCATTTTGATGCTGCTCGTCAGTTGTTAGCAGTTTATGGATGGGGTTCTCCTACTAGCATCGAGCAGGGAGGTAGTTATTTGTCCTTGACAGAGATCCACTCTTTATGGGAGGCTATCCAGATTCTGAGACAGGATTATATGCAGTTGGTCATCGACAGAGATTATCTTATGGAGTGGGGTAGCACAGCATATGATGCATTGTTGGTCGAGGAAGATAAGGTGAGTGAGCTTACTCAGCAGCTAAAGGTGACTTCTGAGATTGTTGAGACTACGCAGTTAGCTTATGAGGAGTCACAATTTCATTTGGCTGAGATGACCATGGAGTTAGAGCATTTACGGTCTTCACCAGCCCCAGACTCAGAGGTTAGTACATTGAGTTTTGTTGGTGAGCACGTTCCTATAGTTGTAGCTGAGGAACATGTTGTTGAGGCTGACACACTGGTTCAGGATTTGGGAGTATCTGGTTCTAATGAGTTTGGGATACCTCTCCAAATTGATTCTTCTCACACAGATGACAGTGTGGTCCAGTTGATTGTGTCACCTTTACAGAGAGATCAGTTTTGGTGTGTGGGGGAGTACGTTGATGCTTCCACATATAATTTTTACTGCACGGAGTCATTCATGGAGTATTTGCTGGATAGTGTAGGTGTTCATCTGGATTCGCATAGGGTGACAGAAGGTGTTCTCATCCAAGGTACTGGTGCTATTAGCAGATTGGGTGGGGAGATTATAGGGATCCTATCTACTATGCTACCTCACAAGGATTTTGAGGTGGGGTATGCTCATTATTCTTCTTTTGACCCAGAGAGAGAAGATTTGATTTCACACAGGTGTAGATCGGCTCCAGTTTCTTACCATCCATTATGAGATGGATTAGCACCATCTCTTGCAGATGGAATTGGCAGTTTGAGTTGTTCGTTCTACTTGGGTTATGATGCTTCGAGAGTTTGGTTCTCATGTGTTCTTGACTATGGCAGTTGTGCTCTTAGAGTTTGGTTGAGTTGCATTCACCAATTTGATTATGGGTTTCTCTTTGTTCTACTTCTGATGATATTCCAGGTACTTGCATTGATTTACAGCAGTGCAGAGCATAATTACATTTGGGATCCAGGTGGATCGAGTGGTTCATTGTTCCAAGATTGCTTGGGGACAAGCAATTTTTGGAGGGGCGGATTGTCATGTCCCCTTTTTCGTGGACATTGACAGGCTTGATGATTAGCCTATTATGCAACCTTCATAGGCTGATTGGATGGATAGAGGGTCATGATGGAGATTGGCTTGGCTTTGATTTACAAAATTCCTATAGTTGGCTCTCATTCAGGTTATTTCAGACACATTGGACTGAGCTCCTATTATTTAGGGATATTTGACATACATCGGAGCACCCTTGTTTTGATATGGTCATGTGCAGAATCACTCCCTGGTTCACTAGCTTCAGACGGTTCGAGGATCCGACATGTATTGAGGGAGATATTAATATTTGATTGATTTAATCAAATATTAATTATTTGGTCTAATTTTAAATTAGATATTAATTAATTATTAATTAATTAATTATTTGGTCTAATTTTAAATTAGACATTAATTAATTATTAATTATTAATTGATTGGTCTAATTTTAAGACCCAAATTCTAATTTAAGAAGCCCAAGTTCTAATTTGAGGAATTCTAATTTTAGAACCCCAAGTTTTAATTTGAGGAAATCTAATTTTAGCAAGCACACCTTTGGAAGGGTATAAGAGTTTCTCATGGGAGAGAGTTGAGGTATGATTTGATTATTGATTTTGATATTGAAGAATTCTTCTGTGAAGACTGAGCCAAGGGTTCCAGGATTCCATTTGCAGTGGAGAACGTCAACTCTTCATTGTGTGCGATTCAGAGGCTGTGAAATATCAGCTGATCTATTGCCGATTTGAGAGATAGCTTCATACAGAAGTTATCACAGAAGTTTACAGATTTGGGAGGTAACTTCATACAGAAGTTGTCACAGAGCTTTTCACGGATTTATTTCATTATGTTTTTTATTCAGATATTGCACAGATAAAGATCTTCTCTATTAGAGCCGTCCCAGATTTGCAAAAGATCAGATTTTGAGACGATATTTGTATTCATTTATATGCATGCCAGAGATTCATTATTGTAATCATTCTGAAGAATAATAAGAGCACTGATTTGCCAGTTAAGTGATTTACTGTGGTTTATTTATTATTTGAATTTATCTTGCAAAATCGTATCTTATTTCATGCAAAAGTAAAATATAGTGAAACAGTCAGAAAAATATCAGGTTTCAGAATTGAAGAGAAACGGGGATATCACAGAATACCAGATGTATAAGATTGGATAGGGTAAATTTTAGCTTGTAGACCACACTAACAATTTTTTGCAAGATCTGAAAAGGGCCATAATACTTAGGGGACAACTTATTATCCTTTTTTTATTACTTCAAAGACATATACTTATATGGCTAAAAATGCATAAACACCCAATCACCTATGTCAAAATGTTTCTCATTGAAGTGTTGATCACTTGATGTTTCATTTTATTATGTGTCATTTCAAAATTCTCTTGTAAACTAACAAGTACCTCCTATTGGTGGTGAATTCATTCCTAAACAACTTGAACCTTGACATGTACCTTTAATTATGAAGTGATGGACAGGGGGAAGGGGGTGATACCCATACAATGCCACAAAAGGAGACATTTTGGAAGAAGTGTGAAAAGAAGTGTTATACCACCATTTCGCAAGTGGCAAGCAATGAACCCATTTATCCTATTTATCAAAAATAAAACATCGAAGATACCTTTATAGACATTTTTTGACTACCTCTATTTTTCCATCAGATTGAGGATGATAGGATGAGTTATAATCCAACTAGGTGCCCAAACATGCAAATAATTTAGTCCAAAAATTACTAGTAAATATTGGATATTGGTCACTTACAATGATCTTTGTAGTATCATGCAATTTTTGAAATGTATTAAAAAATCAGAAGTTATTGTACTTTTAACAAATGGTTGTAATAAGGAATCAAAATGAGAATACTTGGTGAGTCGATTCACAATTACCATGATAACATTTTTACCCTCAGACCATGGTAACCCAGTAATGAAATCCTTGCAAACCTCCTCTCACCTCTAGCTATGGATGATAAAAGGCTATAAAAAACCTAGGATATTAATGATTTCACATTTATTATATTGACATACCATGCATTTAACCACATATTTCATGGCATCCCCCTGAGTCCTTCCCAAAATAAATTTTGTTTGGTTCTATGAAATGTTTTTGAAAATATTGAATGGCCTCCTATTTGAGATGAATGAAATTTCTAAAAGATTTTATGTTTGAGGAGAGAATGCTTACAGAGGTATAATCAATATTTATACCATAATGCATTCCCCTTCTATGTAATTTTTTAGATCCCCCAAAACCTAGTTGAAGATTTTGAATCGAATCCTAGGTATCCCTATCATTCTCCCACTCTGATCTTGCTTCATCTAACCAATTTCCCTTCCAAATGGTCATTACACATAATAATGTCTTGAATGATTCATCTCACATGGATAGTGCATCTACCACCACATTCTCTTTTCCTTTCTTATATACTATTTAAAAATCATATCATAACATTTCAGTCACCCATTTCTATTTTTCTTCTAATGATAATCATTGTTTGAAAATGTATTTGAGGATATTGTGATCACTCTTTACCTAAAATTTTTGACCCATCACGTAAGGTCTCCATTGCTTTACTGTATGCATAATAGCCATCATTTCATTCTTATAGATTGGATTGAACCTATTTTTTTCCCTTTAGTTGAAGACTCTCAAATGTAAGTGGTATGCCCTCTTTCATAATTACATCCCCCATGTTGTATCTTGATGCATTGCATTCAATAACAGACATTTTTTAAAAATTAGGGGTAACCAAAACTAGAGTGGTATACATAGCCATTTCCAACTATTTGAATGACTTAATAGTTATTTCAATCCAATGTAAGGAGTCTTTTTTCAAAAAATGTGTGAGTGGGACTATGATGTTTCCATAATTTTTGACAAACCTGTGATAGAACCCTGTTAGTCCCAAAAATACCCAAAGGTTCTTAAGGGTCTTGGGCACTTGCCACTCCATCATCACTTGGATAATTTTAGGATCAACTTTCACATCATCATGTGAAATAATATGACCTAATTAATCCACCTCTTTGATGCCAAAATGACATTTGAAAGGTTTGGCTTAAAGATGATGTTGTTATAGAACCAAAAGTAAATATTTCACATGTTTCAAATTATCTTCCTAATTTTTGTTGTAAATGAGGATGTCATCAAAAAACACCAACACAAACTTTCTCAAAAATGGCCTAAAAATAGTATTCATCAAACTCAAATGTATATAGTGCATTTGTGAGACCAAAAGGCATGACCATAATCTCATAATGGCCTTCATGAGTTCAGAAATTTATTTTAGGTATTTCCTCTTCATGGATTCAAAAATGATAATACCCAGAACAAAGATATAATTTTTAGTAAAATAAATAGTAAATCATCAATTACTGGAATAGAAACTTATCTTTGATGGTGTGCTTATTAAGTTTAATGTATTTTGGGCACATCCTCTAAAAGTTATCCTTATTATGCACCATGACCATAGGGGAGGAATATTCACTTTGGATATGTCTAATAATTTTTGACTCTATCATCTCTTGCACCATATTTTCAATTTCACTCTTCTGGGCATAAGAATATTTATAAGGTCTAATTTTATATAATGTACCTAAAATTAGTCTAATGGCATGATCATGTGTTCTTCTTAGTGGAAGTTCTTTTGGCATGGCACCAAAAATAACATAATGGTCATCAAAAACCAATTATAAATCAGGATGGGTAGACTCCTTGGTTGTTTGAACTTCCATGGAAACAATTGTGCAACAAATCCTTCAGCACCTTTTCTAAGCATCTTCATCATCTGGTGAAAATTAACCAATTGTGGAGATTTAGCCTGTAAACTACACAATTTAAATGTCATACCTTTTGAATGAAAGTGCATGAACAATACCTATAAATTCATCTCAATTGTGCTTCAAGTTGTGCTTCATTTCACTCCTAAAATAATGTTAGTTTAATACTATGGTATTTTATAAAATAATTACTTGTACCATCATTTACAATCATGACCTAAAACTTTGGAGTTGGGTAAATGAAACAGTTTAAATGAGTAGTCAACTTACTATTTATAAAATTGTGTGTACTCCCAAAATCAATCAGCATAGTCACCTTTTGTTTCTTGAGGAAACCTACCACCTTAATAGTTCGAGGAGTAATAATACCTTAAATTGTATGACATTAAATAGTAAGTTAAGAATCTTTAGATTTATCCTTAGGTTCTTCCAGACCTGCACCTAAGGCCTCATCATATTCTTCATCCTCATTATCACCTTCAATGTAAAACAACTCATTTTTAGCACATCATTTCTATCATAGCCAAAATATAATCCTTTTGTACTTTATCTTCAATTTATTAAGTGGTCAATTTTGTAGGCTAAAGAAATGATGGCACTAGGAAATTGCATTCACAAACATTAGCAAAAGGTCTTTGTTTGACCAAATATTTTTCCTATACCATGTGTACCATTGATATGGCTTCATATACTAAATTAGGATTAAACGTGTCGACCTTCATTGGTATGGTATCTTTGAGGCCACCTAAGAATAGGCCAATCAAATTTTTCTTCAATGATGTCATCCACACATAAAGAGAGATTATGGAATTGATGAATATAATCCTTCATAGTCCCTATTTGATGTAGTTTGGCTAGAGGACTAAAGTATTTTTTTGACACATTGTTGTGATGGTGGATCTGCAACTCAAAAAATACAGACTAGGAAACCTAAAGGCCCTTATTTTTATTTTGAGCACACGACCATCTATACCAAATGAGTTGCTCATGTTTTAGATACAGAAAGACCATGATCACATTTTTCACACATGAAGTATGATGTAGATCAAATAAATTTTTGATTTGATTGATCCAAGTGAGTGAATCCTTACCATCAAACTTGTGTAAGTCCACTTTTGGAAATAACTGCTTTGGACCAAGATAGGAGGTGTGATTGTTTGAATGGGAAGAACCAAAATGGAGTAGTGAAGGATTATTTTATAAATACTGATTCATAATATTGTAAAATTTCCAAATTATAAGTGTTAATTAATTGTTTAAAACATTCAGGGCCCCTCTTACCCCAATGATGCCTCCTTTGATTGCATTGAAATCATCTTTATGCACCATGCTTTATAAGTTTGATTGAAGTTGGTGAAGCACCTCATAAATAAATGGATCAGAAATGTTGGAATCCATGTAATCCATGTGATAAATTATTGGAGTTTATTTCCCTTTCTTTCACCCACGAGTGTAAGGACCAGCCATACACAAATCCTAGGATGGAGGGTTTCAGCCACAAAAATAAAAGTGTATTGGTAGATTATACTATTATGATCATCTCATTGAGATGAATTCATTAACTCTTGATGTGCACAAGGGTGAAAATTGGCTTGAAAAGTGTACTAGTATATTATACCATTATGATTGTCTTGTTGAGATGAATCCAATGAATATTAATTTGCACGAGGGTGAAAATTTTCTTGACCTTTTTTTTTACTAGTTTTTTCAAAAAATCTCTTCGAACAATACTGTAGTGATAAAAATATTAAATTCTTCCCTAATCTCAAGTTATGGTTTTTTCAATCCTTTTGCTCATAAAAGACCTATAATATCATGTCTGGAAAAAAAACATAGAAACTTGCCCAAATCAAAGATTTGATACCACTTGTAAAGAAATTACTTGGATGTTCATACAATAGAATATTATATCATAGAAATAAGAGCATAATATGCAGATCCACAATAATAATTGATAAAAGAGTATAATTCTTAATAATTATAGCTGAGCCACTTTGAGGGGGAAACCTCCACAACAGTGCAATAAGATAAAAAATTACAATATGGTGATCAAATACTAACTGCTACCTCCTATATATATTCTACTTAGCCATGGTTATTTCATAGGCTGACCTTACTAAGAACATAGAGAGATGCAACAAGATAATATAAGAAGTATGTAAGCCACAAGACACCCACACATATCACTAGGCATGCCATAGGTTAAGGGAATAGCATAAGCTTCCAAATATCTAATCCATTTAAGTATCTATATATTGTTTGTGTTTGCATTTCTTCAAAAAATTATATCTTTTATAGTTATTTTGTAATTTTCATTTCCTCACAATTTTTGTGTATTTGTGAACTCTTTTTTGAATTAATTACCTCTTGCTTCTTATGCACAAGGGATTCTTCTTAGAATTTATCATGTTTCTTTCCCATACATGTATAACCATCCATGAAGAAATAATTATTGCCTCATAAGAAATACCCTGTGTGAATCCAACATCCATTTAAGAATCTTTATGAGTGTCATTTATTCACCTCTTGAGTTGTAAGTAATTATTTGTTTGTTTTTAGCTTCCACAAACATTAAAATTTGAGTTTTTATTATTATATACCCATAGAATATTTTCCCATACTGCATGTCATTTATTTCAGAGAGATTTCTTTTGATTTATTCATTCATAATGTTTGGTCTTATTTCTTATTTTCATTTCCAGCAACACATTATAGTTTTTGTGATAAACCCATGGCCTCATTTTCTATCAAAACAATTATAGTAGAGGTTTTAGTTAGTTCAAAACATCATTACATCTAATAGTTCAATTTACATTTAGTATTTTGTCTTTGTATATAGTGAGATTATTTCATTTTCAGTGATATGTTCTTGCATGCATTCATAAATACAAAAATTGAAAATGAAAAGACATTTAAATTAGTTCATTTTTAGCCTTGCATTTATATAAATCTAAAAAATACAAAAAAAGGTCGTACATTCCCAACATTTAGCTATTTTGCATTTACATCCATAAAACATTGAAATACAAAAATATCATTTTTTTTGTATTTCCAGCATTACATTTTAACAAGTTTTATTTCTAGATAAACATTCAAAAAATAAAAAAAGAGTGATCATTTACTTATATTTCTAGCATTTCATTTTAATTAGTTTCATTTCTATATAAATATTTAAAAAAATCAAAAAGAATAACCATTGTTCCAGCATTACATATTAATTGTATGCATGCATTGAAAAGGAAAAACAAAACAAAAATATTAGTTTTACTTTCATTCATCTTGCACATATTTAGGTAATTAAAGAATGGGAATATTTCTTATGAAAGGAAATGGTGATTTTTTTGTGTTTAAATAAATGCAAATTTGTATATTCATTTTCATTTAAACATGTTTGAGTTTCTTTCCTTATTTAAAACATTCCAATTCGCAAGACATTATCTAAAAGCCCATGCACACAAATATTTAAAATTCAAAATCAGATTTTAGATTAAATATCATTCAACACATATGTTCTGACATCCTTAGATGACACTCTCAGAATAAGTGGATCCACACATGGTAGCAACTTTCCAAAGAATACTCATCCATGTTTAGGTAGAAAACATGCAAAACAATATTGACGCTGAGATTATAATGGCACTCTTTACCTCTACGCCACTCCCACATCTTATAATCAATTAATTCAAGGCCATATAAGAACAAATTGGGTTATTAGAAGCATAACTTACCAAAAAAATCCATTTAAAATCTTTTCAATTAGCTTACTAACATATCTTATTCAATTTTCCATCCTCAAGTCTAACCTCATTCCACTTATCTTATTTAATGGATGGTATTGCTTGGACATCACCAACATGATCAAGTTGAACAGATCCCAAGAGTAATTCAACCTAATTTTTCTTCATTTTATTTTATTATAATTTAGAATTAATAAGTGCATTAACCCTAATTAAGATAAACTAATTTGAAAGAAAAAAAATAGTGTAAAACAACTTGTGACAAGCATAATGAAATCAAAGTATTGAATTCAACAAAGCATGATTGAATAAAATAACACTCATTATGAACAAAACAAAAGACTTAGCTTTTTAATGTTTGTCATATGACTGTGTGAAAGTGAATAGTGACTAGAAATGATCAATAGAGACTGATTCTACAAGGGTTAAAAAAAATAGGAGTGTGAGTAATGAGGGTTAGGATCATCCAAAAGGGGACATAATTGACTAGCACTATTGTTCTCTACTAGTCAATTTTGTCATGTGTCATAAAATAGGGAAATCAAGGCATGATCATTTGTGATTGCTTAAAACATGTATGTGTGCAAAAATTTGATCTTTATATGCATGCAAATGACTTATAAATAACTTCTTCAATGTTAAAACCCTAATAGGTCTTACAATGGTTAAAAACATGCAAATAAAAATGGGGGAGTGTAATGGGCAAAAATAACCCTAATCACCCCAATGATGATTGATTGTCGACTACATATCCAATACTTTGAAGATGGAAATCAAGCCCACATAATTCTACCACTTATAGTGATTTATGCAATTGTACTCCTTTTGCTGCTTGAATGCATCTAGATATCACTTGAATACTTGATAATGCTTTGATTGACTTGGGTAGAACAAGATCTTGAATTGGCTAAGGACTATTCAAATGATTTAAGAATTATATTTGAGAAGAATAGAGAAGCGTTACTCACTGTGCAACACTGTAAATGTACCTCAATATTGAAATTTCCAAGTGAAAGAATAAGTGACTCAGATGTGCCTTTTTAGCAATCTAAAAGGGGAAAATCTCATTCTTCATATCCTAAAAATGTAGACCAACCTATAAGGGAGGGTCCAAATTTTAAAAGAGAACATTGTTAGGGTAAAGGACATGATCAACCCATAGGGGTTAAAACTGACTACCACTATTGTCCCCTACTAGTCAATCCTACCTTATAAGGAAACATGTGAATTTCAAATTTTGGGATGTTCATACAAATGTTTAGAGGGGGTTTTTGTGATTAAGAATATTTATTTAGGTGTAATATAGCAACTTAGAAAGGGATAGGTTTGTATAGGTGCTTAAGATATAGTAAATTAGAAAACTAGGTCCAAATTAAGTGATCGAATCAATTAAAGTGAAAGTGGACCTAAATTGACATTATCAAGTATTCATGATCTTATTTGAGTGACTGCATTCCCCCCACCCCTTTAGCCTAGAAATGATAATAGAGTAAAATGAAATATATGTGTGTGGGTGTGTGTGTGTGTACAAACACTTTACCTTTGGGAAAAAGCTCCAAATCATGCAAGGCTCTCCTTATAAAAATGTATACTAATGTAAAAGTAGTTATGTCCATATTGAAATTAAAAATCAAAATGTAACTTAAATTTGAAAATATTGAAATGAGAAACGGAGTACACAAGTTTATGCTTGATACCAATATTGCTCTTGTAACTTTTTTTGGAGATGATGCTTCCTTGAAGCCTTAGAGAATTACTGCTTTTCATGAAGCACTTGGAGAGGTTGAATCTATAGCTTAAGAATCTAAAGAGCACACAATTGTTGATTAGTTCCTTGTTAGTGAATCAAGTAAAAATTCAAGTATAACAATGCAATAAAACTAAACAATATTTTTTAAGAACTAGGGGGGGTCATAACATAATGAACAAAACTACAAAAAAAAGAGATAAAAATATACAACAATTTTACCTCTCTTGTCCAAATTAGTGTCCACTTATTAGCATAGAATATGTTCTTGCTCAGTCTATGGCATTATATACTTTTATCAATGCCTTCTCCATCTTGGTATCACTTCTCCAATGGCCACATGTGGTTTTGATTTGTTTATCTTGGCTTTGTGTGAAGCTTGATATCAATTTGGAAATATAACATTACTTTGATGGCTTCTTTAAGGCATTCCTATAGAATAACCTTACACACAAAAGCTTGTTTGGGTAGAGTGAGGGAAGTTATATTTATAAGATTCAAAAGTAAATCGAACCCTAGGGAGATTAGGTTTAGTTTTAACTTTGGTTGAGTCTAAAATAACTTAGGTTGAGTTAGGTTAATCTTAGGTTGGGTCAAAGCAATTGTGAAGGCTTGACAACTCATTTTTAGATATTTATGAGCCATGACAAATCATAGAAGATATTTATGAGCTTGTGACTCACATTTTCTTGAATCTTAAGAAATAATAGATCATTTTATTAGCTCCCTTGACTTTGACTTCATATTTGTTGGAAAATTCCTTTTTTAGATAAATGTAATTCACTAATTCAACTTCGAATTTTTACTTAAGCTAGAAAATTAAGAATTTATTTTTAATTAATCTTGCTTAGTAATTTTTGGCTTTTATGAATTATTTTCAAATGTTTGCATTAATAGATCAACAAGCCAAGAATCTCAATTTGCTAGGTCACAAGTTGACTAGGGTTGAATTTAAGCTAGGTTATGGGTGCATACAAGATAATACCATAAATAAGTAAACCTCAACACATTTTTTGGTTTTTAAATTACTTGCGCAAATGAATTTGGGTAATTAGGGTGATTTCTAGGCTTAAATTACATGATTTGCTAGAAATTGATCTAAATCCTGATTTAAACACAAAAGTGGTCAAAAATGAGTGTCTATAGTTGCCCTTATTTAAAAAGGTATTGTGAGACATAAGCATAGTAATGTCTTTTTAAACAATGCAAAATTCATTAAATCAAAAGGTTCATGCCCAAAAGGGCAATTGATTAGCCCTAGATTCCCCCTCAAGGGAGTGGGTGGAAAAATAGATACAGTGAGCATTCCCTTGAAATGATTAAATTGACATGATATAGTGGTAATGAGGGTGGAATTACTGATATACTCAAAGGTAGTTATAATCAATAATAGTAGTTGAGTCACTGATTTGCCCAAAGGTGGTTATAACCAAGAATGGAAGTGGAGTCACTGATTTAACCAAAGGTAGTTATAATCAGGAATGGAGGTGGAGTCATTAATTTTCCTAAAGTTGGTTATAGTCAGTGGCATGGGCATGTGCCCCTATAGGGCAAGTTGGTCAAAAAATATTGATTTATCTAAAGGCAGTTATAATCATTAAATTGGTCAAGAAAGAATGATTTACCCAAAGGTGATTATAACCATTCACATATTTAATTGCATGATTAAAAATGAATTTTCCCCAAAAAGGTAAAATATATCATTGATCAATCATAAAAGAATTTGCTACAACTAGGTAAATTGGCAAGGGGAGCTTATATGAAAAATTAGTAAAATGGATTTCATATGAGTTGGCAAAGAATAACAACACGTTTCTAGCCTAAGTGTGAGTATAAAGATGCATGTTCAAATAAACACATAATATAGGTATAAAAATAATGTTATTAAATGGGTCTAGGAAGAGGCCCAACAAGATGGTCTGATTATAAAATGATCAACAAATAAGGAAATTCAGATGAAACATCACATAAAAAAGACCAAAGAGTGAAAAATACACTTCTAGGAATGAGTGGAATTAACTTTAACCCTTAGGGAGGGAAAATTAAATTTTTAGGCTATATATTCACCCCTAGGGTGAAAAATGATTCATCTTCCCCCTAGCATCTTTGTGATTTGAGCTCTAGTTTTGTGCATGAGCTAGATGAGAGAAATGACACATGGAAGAGCATGATGGCATGTCAACTACTCAGTGAGAGAGCACATGTGACCACCACACAATGGGTCAACAATATATATTCTCATTTTTGTCATTAATGTCATTTATTATACATTTATGGCTAGTTTTAGGGCAAAAATCAATGAAGTCATCATTTGCATTTTAGGCAAAATTATGACTTCACTAAGGAAATCAATGACTTCATATGAAGTTGTCATTCCTCAAAATGGTGGTTTCACCAAAAAACTTTAAATTTGCCAAAATGGTGATTTCACACATTTTTGGGTGAAGTTGTCATTTTTTTGAAAAATAAAAACAATGATTTCACCCAAAAAGGTACAAAAACACTAAAATAGTGACTTCATCATTTGAGAAAATGTTGACTTAACCCTAGAAGGCAAAATAATTGGCTTAGGGTACCCAATAGGAGTCTAACATCTAGGAAAGAGGGGGAAATAGGATTGGTAGGATAGGTATAGGCTCAGATAGAAGCATAGATATAGTTTGGCATTAATTTATATGTGATTATAGAAGTGATTGGCAGTTTTGAAGTACAAGAGTGACGCTCCCACTACTTGTGTACACCTCAAATTTAGATGGTAGAGATGACTAGATTTCTACAAGATTTGGACTTGTACGATGTAGCATTATTACTAGTTATTCATTTGGATCAAGAATATTTGATCGCATTAGCAAAATGTTGGCATAGTGATACATCGACATTTCATCTGCCCACTAGAGAGGTGATTATCACTCTTGAGGATACTTAGCATATCCTCAAGATATGAGGGAAATTATTAAAGAGTTATTAATGATGTCATGGTGATGTCATGGAGGTACCTAGGTGAGTGTATGAAGTTCCTTGATAGTCTAAGTGATAATGACAAAGTGTGCAATGTGTTTTTCCTATCATGTTTCAAGGAGACTTGGTTGATCTTCTATTTTGGAATGGTTAGAGATGATTAGGGATGAATAGGATGTATTAAGCATGTGAAATAGGTCCCATAAGAATTTTTTGATGCTTTGAGTGCTTGTGTTCATGAGTTGATTTCATATGGCTGATACATATTTTCATCTAGACATTTTGAGTCTAGTGGCAAAAAAATTGAGTACGCAGGTTGTTGATGTCATAATTACCACATGTGAATGAGTCAGGGGGAGTTGGTCATATGGTTATGATCACATTAGTCCTTATTTTCTATGCACTAAATTTTAGTTCATATGATGAAGTGTGACAAAATATATGCAAGTGAAAAGTTGTCTTCCTAGGCAATTTGATAGTGTTTTCCCATACTTGCCAAATTTGCATGTGGCAAGAAAAAGTTGAGTAAGCATATTGATGAAGCTATATTTCATACATGTGGTAGTTTCAAAATGGGTTGATCATATGGGTTTATTTATTTTTATTCTTATTTGATATGTGATAAATTTTAGGTCATTCAATGAAGCACATCAAAAGATATGCATGTGCAAAGTTGGCCTTCTAAGCAATTTTAGGCACAGTTGGCTCTATGGCAGAAAAATCTGAGTAAGAAAATTAATGGCATTATAGATTTCACACAAAAAGGTTACAAGAGTAGATTGATATATGGTTTGATTATCATATGTAAAGATATCATATGGTCAAAATTTTATATCATGTGTCTAAGTACAACAAAATTTATTGAGGTTCAAAGGTGGCCTTCTAGGCGGATAGCAATGGTCCCCGTACTTAATCTATTTTGCACAATATTAAAGATCAGGACCAGATGGAGATTCAATGGCTCATGGGTGATCATATAGTGAATATCTATGGTCAATTTTGATTCAAATTGTTTTTTATTTAATTAATTTAAATATCAATCTCCTTATAAAAGGATCAACAGAGCATGTCTGTTCCAAGGTGCCAGGAAGCAGTGAGATGAGGACAAGTGTTCAAAGTTTAACGTTGAGCAGTGGTAAAGATAAAAATTATTGTTAGATATAATGGTGATTTTATATTCATACATATATAGATAAATGGTGTGTATTAAGTGATATGATTTCAAGGTATCCAATGTTTAACATGGATAAAGACCAAGCTACGTACAGGAGATTGACGATGCACATTGAGTTAATATTGCAAGATTGCACAAGATGAGGTCACCTAATTGAGGTTTAACATTTAGTTAGTAGTGAACTATTAGTTAAATTTAAAATAAGATCAATGGTTGATGATTAATCTAAGTATTGAGGACACGAGATGATAGCATAGTGTTTGATGTTTAACTGTGATCCTTGGTGTTTAAAATTTACAAAGGGAAAAACTAGTTTGTAGTTTTTAGACCATATCTTTTGATTCGAGATGAATTTTCTCATGGTATAAAAATAAAAGTGGTATATGACTCCAAGTTGAATCCATAAATATATATTTTCATATCTTAAATTGTGTAAAGTCAAATATATTAATCTCTAAAGTTAACTATTTGTTCCACTGTGTTCTACAAGTGACCTGAGAAGGATAATTGAGCTTGTGCTGATGTTGTTTTCATGGTTCATGTTATATTAGATATTAGAGAGTGTTGTAGAATCCATAAGGATTATCTATGTGGATTTTGGAGGTGTGATAAATATATATTAAGTATGAACAATTCTTAATAAGTTGATTATTTGTTCATTCATGATGTTCCTCTACACCAGGTCATTGTTTGAGTTGTTTGAGCATACACAGAAGTGAAAAGAGTTAAATATGATCATTTGAGGATTTATAATGGAATATAAAGAGTGGAACCATGTATTTTAAGTTTTTCTTATGTTATTTTTTTCCTTGATGAAGTGTTAAACAGGTGAATAGGTCTCCATGAGACCTATAAGAGCTACAAGGGCCTAATTGAAAGGCGTAGTTGCTTAAGGGTGACCCATGGATGTTATGGCCAACCTATATGGATGGTATTGAGATTTGTCACAATGTGATAGATGTATTAAGTGTTAAATCATGTCTATTGGCTGACTAAAATTATGATGATCATGAATCCTCTATAAATAATGAAAACAAAGGTGATGGTTTATAGACTTATGAGAGGCTTTGGTGAGATTAGATAATGTTGGTGTAAATGAAATAAGAAACGATGTGTGCCCAATGGATGGATTAATGAGAATATCATTTTGAGGACTATGTGTATGACCTATGGGTCATGTTTTTGATATCATAATAGTGCTCTTATAGGCTGAGGATGAGCGAAGAGGTATAGGTTGATCCAAAAGGATGTTTTCGATGCTTTGTGGATGAGCAAAGGATAGATGATGTCAATATGAGCTTGGTGGTTGATCTGAGATGTATATTAGAGTGTAGTCTATGTGGATGACCCCATGGTCATGTTTTTATTATTGTGATAGAGTTTTTGTAGGTTTGGTGATTTTATATGAGCTAAAGATGATCTAAGGAGTGGAATGATCCAAAAGGTGGTTTTGGATGCATTGTAAGTGTATAAAGAAGGCTATGTTATCAGAGGTCCATCATTAGGTGTTGAATACATCAGCTCTAAGGTAGAGGTGTTCATATAAAATGAGGGTCTAAATGACTTGATCTTCTTTATCAAAATTTGATCCTTGCGTAATAGGTGTTTCATTAAAGGCCTTTGGTCAGGAGGAGTTGATCAAGGTTTTGGGCCAAAATGACTTGGCCAATAGGTGGTCAAGAGGACTTGATCATCTTAGGGGCTGGTGCTCCTTATGGAACTTGTGTTTCACTAAATTATGGTCTAAATGACTTGACTAGTCTTTTATTTGTAAAACCTTATAGGACAAGTAGTCCAAGTGTTTGCAGGCTTGAGAGTGGGTTTTATTCCCCAAGAGGGTTTCCCATGTAGATGATGTGTTAATGTGTTTTATGATCTTGTTAGTTATTTGGATGAATGTCCTTTCCAAATCAACTTGATGTATGATAGAATGGTTTTGAAATTAAACATGCATTATTGTTTATTGATTCACCCCCCTTTTAGTAGCTACTTTCTAACAACAATTCCATGGTTCATGGGAAGGTTGATATATACCTTCTTGAGACATATAAAGATATATGGCTTGATGACCTAGCCCCTAGGGATATTTCACCATCAACACTCATTAATAAGGAGGTTGTGGTATTGATGGCTATTGTCAGTGGTATCTTACTGCCTGATAAGAATAATTGGTATATCTATATGGGCCTCAGAGGTATGATTCATAGCATGATGGATGAGGCCATACAATTTGCATGGAGGCTAGTTATGTTGGCATAGCTATACATAGATCTTCACATGGTGGCATACAGAGGAGGATACAATATTGGAGCATCAACACTATTGATTGCTTAGGGCTAGGAGCATATATCCATCAAGAAATCAGTGGGACAAAGATGGGTCCAGGACCCAAAGGAGCCATTCACATATGGCTGGGCATATATTGGGGTAGGATAGTTAGAGCATCATAGAGAGATATACTTTTACTATCGTATGTTTGATGAGATATCTCCTTAGTTTTTCATCTAGAAACTATACCTTTTATATTAGTTACAGTGGTTTAGGGATGGTTGGTACACAACATACATGACATCTAATTATTTTCTCACAAGTAGACAATCACATATCATCGCTAAATACTAGTCAAATCAAGTACTTTGATAGTTTAGTATGACACAAGATGTGTCATAGGATCTTAGGTGGTTCACACACATGACTAGAGAGATCATTCAAGACACCTTGATCATTTAAAGGCATGTAACTATCATCAATTATCTGAGTATTCCATGGGTAGCATGATCATATATAGGGGCCTCATAGATATAAGAATTACACTCTAATACATTCACTGGTGCATACAAGTGTGCCCTTTGAGGCTTACCATCCCAGTTCAAGCAGGTGGGTATATGCCTATGGATATTGATGATATTAAGGATAAGATATCTAATGGGGTTAGTGATAGTAGGATTACCTAGTATAATAGTGGGCATGAAGAGGGAGATAATGAAGATGGGTTTGGTAGAGGGGATGATGGAGGAGATGACAGAGGGGACAATGGCTTAGATAGTGGATAGAATGATGGCAGAGATGATGTCCAAGCCATGATGGTGTTAGATCCCATCATAATAGTTGTAGCAAGTATTTTTCTTGATCCAAGCCAGGTAGGGCCTTCAAACATGGCTAGAGTAGATAGGGACACTAGTATGCTTGAGGAGGAGATCACTACCAAGGTGTGGGAGATTTTAGGTTTGGAGAGGTGGGTAGCAGATTTATAAAGTACACTGGACATTTTTGATGAGGATATGATTCAACTTTAATCATGGATTACCCAATTGAAGGCTAAGGTGGCTAGGATGATCCAGATATAGGGCCAGATCATAACAGAGTGAGATCATGCTATCTCAAATAGGGACCAAGATCAAAGAGCCAATATACTGGCAAGTTTTTCTCGGATGATTATTAAGAGCCTTTGGGCTAAATATGAGGCCTAATACTACCATAGATCATATGAGACTATTATTCCTAGGGACTAATAGGTTATCACATTTGAGGTATGGGATGCTTAGAGATTTGTAGTAGATCAGGTCGATTGAGGACCAGGACACATGTTATAAGAGTTTTAGGGCAGTCTATGCATTAGCCTTAGCCATTACACCACCAGCGCCATTAGGGCCATCTCTAGCTATAGGTCCCATGGACACTCAGAGTTATCTTTGATCAATGGCCTCTTGGCATTGTGGCATATTATTTTACTTTTAAATGCCATGATGAAATGTATATATTCTTGATGTATATGACATTTTTGAGATATATTGACATTCATATTGGGTCCTTCAATACCTATGTACATGTACAAATTATTCTTTTGATATATATGATGGAGATGTTTATATCTTGTTGACCTATCGTGTGTAGCATTTTTTAACATTATGGATATTTAGTATTTTTGATGTTTATGTTCATTTAAACATGTATGCTCTTTCATTTACTATATTTCCATGTATACGAGATGTTGCTCTATTGTTAGCTAATAATATTGTATGACTTATATGTATGCTTATTTAGAGATCCACATCTATATTAGCTCATAATAAATCATATTGATTTGGTTATTACTCATTAGATTTAGGCATGTGTTTGGGTATTTGGCTGGTTCTGATCTTAGAAAAATATTGTCATTGCATTGATTGATAGTCTCTATTGGCCTAATGTTTGGTGTAGCTTGTGATATTATGCATCATAGCTATAAACAACTATATAATAATAATGTATACCCTAGGCATGAAAAACTTAGTTTAAATGCAAATATAAATAACCTAGGAATAAGATATGAACAATTAAATCTCAAGTGTAAGACTATATACAAAGTATAAGATATGGATAATCAAAACTTAAGTGTAAATAAAATGCAATAGACCTATGACAACTTAGGAAGGTACAAAAAGGCATAAAGGAAAATAAAAAACACCAAATAAACAAATGAAACTAACAAACAAATAAAATAAACAAATTACACAAACAAAATAAACAAACAACACTATATAAATAAAATAAATAAGACTAAGGCAAACAAAAGCTTAATAACAAAACTATTCTAAAACACACAAAAATAAGTAAACAAGTTAAACTAAACAAACAATGTTAGTCACAATGTTAGTAACAAATTGAATACAAGAAACCAAATTATTTTTGTATGTGTAATAGAGGTGTTACTCTTGGTGACAAGGTTACCCCTAGGCTAGGTAGCAATGACATAGGTAAAACAAAACAAGAAAAAATGACACAAAGTTGCCCCTTGGCTATAGGGAAACAATGGCAAAGGTTATGACGTTAAATGGTTGCCCATAGGCCATAGGGAGCATCTACACAAACAAGACAACAAATTTTACCCCTAGGTTATAGGGGACAATGAGATAAACAAACAAAATGGGGGAATAAAATAAATATGAAGGGGTAGTCGAATTGATTCTAGATGTACTAGGCAAGTAGATATTGCCTACATAGTCCCATGGACATTAGGTCCAACATGAAGTTCAATCCAAATGTAGTTCTCCCAAGATATGGGAGAGAAGAAAACTGATGAAAAGAAAAAATGATTATCTTATAGAGGAAAATAGGAATGGTCTCACAAAATGGTGAGTGTCTAATAAAATAGGGGGATGATGTTCACAATCATGGAAACATTAACACAAATAAATTGTGCAAGCATAAGAACATGGTTTAGGCTAAAACCACAATAAAAGATAAGAGACGAGTATGCCACTAATGAATTGAATAGGTAATTCATAGTGTTTTACTACATCTATGGCTTGGTATGAGCTCATAAAATAGTGAGATATTTGGCTGAGATTGCTCATAAAATGGCAGGAGAGTTGGCTAAGGTTGCTCATAAAATGGTAAGAGTATTGGCTGAGGTTGCTCCCAAAATAGCAAGAGCATTAGCTGAAGTTACTTGTGAAAAATCAAGAGCATTCATTGAGGTTGCTCATAAAATGTCAAGAACATTGACTAAGGTTACTCAAAAAATGGTGAGATCATTGGCTGAGGTTGCTCACAAAATGGTGAGAGCATTAGCTGAGGTTGCTCACAAAATAGAGAGAGTGTTGGCTAAGGTTGCTCTTAAAATGATGAGAGTATTAGCTAGGGTTGCTTGTAAAATGATGAGTGTAATAAAATAAAAGACAAGTGATTACTTATGAAATATTTATAAAACCCAGAATCTTTAAGGCTAAGAAGTGGTCATGAACAAAATGGTCATGGTCGAGATAACCTGAGATACCCCTTCTATCTAAGTACCACCTACATAGTCCATGTGGACCTCAAGCCAATGTAGTTCTCCCAGAAATGGGAAGCAAAAGGTAAGGGTGGTCTAGAAATGAAGTTAGATAGGTAAAATAGTCCATTCTAGAAAAAAAATGTGGCTTTATATCTCACATGGAAATTCTAAGCCAATTTTGATGATTTTAATGATTTTTAGAATGTTTATAGGTTTTTCAAATGTTTAGGGGTTTTTGAAGTGTTTCAAATGTTTTTAGAATTATCTAGGCATCTTAAATCAATGGGAAATTACAATACACAAAATGGTCCAACTCGTAAAATGGTGAGAGTATTCAAACTTAAACTACTCATAAAAGGGAGAGAATATTTAAACAAGGGTGGTTGAGTTGACCTCAAAAAATACTGAGCACTACATACATAATCCAAATGGACCTCAAGCCACTATAGTTTTGCCTAAAATAGAGAAAGTTGAGAAATGTTTCTGATGTTTTGGGGTTTCTAATATCTCAACTCAATGGAGGATTACGAGATATAAAAAGTCCTAACTCAAAAAATAGCAAGAGCGTGGCTTAAAAAATGCTTTAAAAATTATGAGAGTGTGGTAAAGGGGTGACTGAGTTGACCTCAATGTAAATTGACACTACCTACATAGTCTCTAAGGACGTCAAGTCACTGTAGTTCCACCTAGAGTGAGGTGTCAGAATAAGTACCAACAAGTTCAAGTATAGGTAAATGGTAAGGTATGAAACAGTGATGGTAAGGTGATGTGGCAATGCATGGTAAAGGGGTTTTTCCTAATTTTCTAAAAGGTGTTTATAATTAGTAACATGAAAAATGGTATAGAATGCAATAACAAATGAAGGATGCAATTACTAAGACCATTGTTATACTACTTTCATATACTACCATTCAAAACTTTGAATCTGAATAACCTACTAGAACTACATCTATCATCAACCACTGAATGTACTTTAAGTATAAATGAATCAGAACCAAGGCCAAAAGTGATAAGGGTAGGTAAAAATAATTGGTTGCCAAAAGGCTAAGGTATGGTGGGAACTATATAAGTTATGATATGAATAATGAGTATAATGTGGCATAACTTACATGATCTTTATAGACAATAATTTGAGTCCCTCAAGCATAAAAATATTTGAGGTGCATTATGTTCATTAGTTCATCAAGTTCATCTCCTTCTAGCGTGGTGAGTTTGTATGCTCTATAACCATAGTTAGAAAAAACTAAATAAGGCCCTAACCAATTAGGTTGGAAATTTCCTTTCTTCTTTATCTTGGCATTAGCATTCTTATGATTTTCTTTTAATACAAGGTCACCAAGCTCTAATTATCGATGCTTAATGTGTTGATTGTATTGGCCATGTAATCTATTTTGGTAAGCCTGAAAGTTATTCAAGGTGACCATGTGCTTTCCATCAATTAAGTCCAACTCCTAAAAATGAGCTACTTTGTAGTCCTCATCATTAATGATGTGATGTAGTGAAATTTGGAGAGAAGGCAACTCAACCTCAATAGGAAGAATGGCCTTAGTGCCATAAACAAAGGAATATGGAGTTAATATTGTTAGAGTATGGAAAGTGGTACGATATGCCTAGAGGGTGTTAAATAGTTTTAAGTGCCAATTATGACTATCATCATTAATAATATTCTTAATAATATTGACAATGGTCTTGTTAGAAGCCGTAGATTGGTCAATGCCTTGTGGGTAGTAGGTAGTAGAGAAATGTTATTTGATATGGTATTTGGCACAAAGTGTTTTCATATATCAGATATAATGTCAAAGGTGACACCATAGTTATAAATGAAATGGTTAAATATGAATTTAGATATCTGCTTACCAGTTATGTAAGTTAGAGTAATGGCTTACACCACTTAGTGAAATATTCAATAGCAGTAAGGACATGTTTATGGCCATCTGAGGATGTAGGATTAATCTTGTCTACTAGGTCAAGTCCCCACATTGATAATGGCCATGGTGTTGTCATTTGGTTTGATAATTTTGGCCAAAACATGAATCATAGTAGCATGTTTTTTACAATTCACACACTTCTTCACATAGGCAACTATGTTTATTTCCATAGTCGACCAATAAGAACCAATATGTCATAATTTCTTGGCAAAGATTGCCTCGATGGTGTGGACTCCACACACTCTATGAACTTCTCAAATACTAATATAGACTCTATTGAAGATAAATAATGAAGCTGAGTTCCTTCATAGCTTCTGTAATATAAGGTAGGTCCAAGTAGGTTATAATGAGAGGATTTATGGATGGAGGCTTTTTATTTCTTACATGAAAGGTCTAGAGGAATGATTTGGTCTTGGAGGTAGGCATATATGTTAGAATACCAAGGAGACATGGGACCAACAATATCACAAACCATCTCAATGGCTACTTATTCATGTGCTAGTGCTAGAAGATGGTCCACAAGAAATTGATAGTCCTTGGACCTATTTGTAATCTAAATCATGGAGCTAATTGTGGCCATGACATCAACTATTTTGTTATTAGCTCTAAGTATTATTTTAAACTGAATGTTGGCAATTTGTTATTTAAGAGTGTCAACCATGTCTTTTATAGTACCAACTTCTTATCTTTCATTTGATACTATTCTATAACCTGATTGATGATGAGTTATGAATCACCATGAACCAATAAATGTTGAACATTCCACTATACTTTTTACCAAATCCTTACAATGAGTGCTTGATATTCGATAATGTTGTTAATAGAGGGATAACCAATGTGAAAGGACTTAGGAATAAGATCTCTTTGCAATGTGATAAACAATATGTCAGTACCCGATCCATGAGCTATAAAGGAACCGTCAAAGTACATTTTCCATTGTTCTACCTCAGGAGGTGTTTCTACTTCTACTATGGTCATAATGGATTCATCAAAAAATATGAATACAAGAGGTTGAGTATCATGAATAGGAGCTTTTGCCTACTAATTTTCAAGTACATATCCTTTAATAGATTTTTGATTGGCATATTCAATCTCAAACTCACTCAAAAGCATGATCCACTTTACCGTGCAGCCCTATAAAGCTATTTTAGAAAGTAGATACTTGAGTGAATCTATTTTGGCAAATGTAATGGTCTTGTTGTTTAACATGTAGTGATGTAACTTTTGGGCTAGGAAAACCATAGCTAAATAGGATTTTTTTATTAGCATATAATTATGCTCATATGTGACTAATATTTAGCTCAGGTAATAAATGACATGCTCTTTACCATGTTCATTATGTTGTGTTAAAATTTCCCCCAAGGCACTAAGTAATAATAACTTTTTTGGCATATGTGGCAATAAAATAGGTGGATTGGCCAAGTATTCCTTGAGATGTTCAACTGCTTTCTAGAAATCTTCATTCCATAACAAAGTAATGGCCTTCTTCAAAAAGTGTGTAAAAGGATGGCATTTGTCGACCGTCTATGATAAGAAGTGTCAGATTGACTGGATCTTGCCTTGTAAACTATAGAGCTGCTTCAAGGTAGATGGCAAAAACATTTTAGTAATAGATTAAAATTTGGTAGGATCAACTTCAATGCCCCTATTAGAGATAATTAAGCCTAAAAATTTTCTAATAGTTATATCAAATACACACCTGATTGAGCCTAACTTTGTACTCTCAAAATCTCTCAAATATTTTTTGTAGTATAATTGGATGGTCAGCATGAGTCTTATATTTACCCAACATGTCATTGACATAGACCTTGATAATATCATGCATCATATCATGGAAAATCATTGTCATTTGGTATGTGGTTCCTACATTATCAAGTCTAAATGGCATCACCTGATAACAAAACATTCCCCATAAAGTAGTGAACATTGTCTTGTGCTAGTCTTCAGGTGTAATTCTAATTTGGTTATATCTTGAAAAGCTATCCATAAGAGAAATTAATTCATATCTAGTCATAGAATCAATAATCATGTCAATATTTGGCAAAGGAAAGTCATCTTTTGGGTAGGCTTTGTTAATATCCTATAAATTAGTGCATAGTTTGATAACTTCTAGCTTCTTTCTCATTAGTACAATGTTATAAATCCATTCTAAATAATCAATCGACTGAATGCATCTCACATCTTAAATTTTATCCAACTCTTTCTTGACTAATACAACAATATGAGGATGTATTTTTTGTAGCTTCTACTTAAGTAGTTTGACATTAGGATATATAACAAGGTGGTGTACAACCAAGGTAGGGTCAAAACTTGGTATATCTGAATAGGCCCATGCAAATATATCAACAAAATCCCTCAGAAGGGTTACAAAGACTTCATGTTCCTCTTTAGTGATGGATGCACATAATTTTATCCACTTTGGGTCCTCTAGAGTCCCAATATTAACCTTAGAAGTGTCTTCCATGAGGAGTGTAGAACCATCTTCTAAAATTACTGGTAAGGAGGTGAATTGGTCAACAATGGAAAAGTCCTCTAGCTAGACTGGCTCGTCTAATTTTCCTAATCAAGATGAATCAGAATCTCTAAATGTTGGTAAAGTCCATGTGACAAATACCTCCAGACACTCTTATACAATCTGCACAAAAGCTTATCATTCTTTAGTACTGATTTCAAATCCATAAATAAGCCTCAGACTAGTGGTGCACTTCCTATGAATAGGGGTGAACATCCCCATATAATGGTGCCTAAAATAGCTTTTCACTAAGAAACTTGTCTTTATCTTTACTTTTACTCTAGTCTAAAATCACCTCAAAGAGGTTTTCACTTTTAGACCTCAATGTTTAATTTTATTTTTGCTTTTGGCCAAGGAACTTTACTCGCTCTCTGAAATAGGTAGTATGATCCAATCTGATAGAAAATCCCTACTTTTGATCTCCTAAAGGAATGTGCTCTGTCAAACTCAAAAAGTCACATATGGCCTAATCATTCTCAAACTCATCCAATGGAATTATTGACTCTTGTTAGTCCCAATCTATCAATTATGGGTGATAAATGGTTAATGAAAAAGGGCAATAAACAAGATTAATGGTACAAATGGCATAGGGGTTAAACAAATTTATTTTGGCAAGGTCATTGTAGATGCTATAATCAGACCCTACATCGTTGTTGTCATTATCTTCACTAGTCAATGGTGTAGGAACTTGAATAAGGTATGTGGGGTCACCCCCAAGTAGCTTAAATCCAATACCATGGGTTCATTTATACTTAGTCATTGAAATAAACATGATTATCCCTTGTTAATGTATCCCTAGGCATCTAACTTCATAATATTGATTACCCATAATTTGGTTAGGGATAAGACACTTTGTGCTTTGGTAGTAGTTAGCTAAATCATCAGTATAAATCCATGAATCATCTTTGACTAAAGATCATGTTCTAGGACAAGGCCAATTTGAAAATAATGGGTTCATTGAGTTGAGATTTTCCCTTGGTCTACCACTCCATGCGAGTGGTCTTGGATTTAGGTCTCTCATAAGCTTTTGGGTTCTGGGGTATTGTATTCTCTTATACCTTTGTCAGATATATAAAAGTGATTGGCAATGTCTAGTAGAGGTGGAAATGAGGTAGAAGCTAGGATCTCATGGTTAATATAATTAGATTCTAGTCCTAATTCAATGGCTTTAGCTTTATCAACTTTTCTTCCATCAAAGATAGGCATAGTGTTCAGGCCAAAATGATAATTATAACTCTTTTATTCCACCTAAAGATGTTTGGAATATTGGTAAAGATAGATATCAGTTGGTATAGTCACTTCCATCCCTAAATGGGGAAATTTAATGTATTGATGCAACATGGAAGGTATGGACCTGATTTCATGAATCTAGGGTCAGCCCAATAGAAAATTGTAAGATAATTCCAAGTCCAAAACATGGCATAGAGTGTCATGGGTCAAAATCCCAATGACCACTGACAAGCTAATGATACCTTATGATTCTCATTCCTCATAATCATATGCCTTGATAATAATAGTATCTGATTATAGATTGGCTATAGTATATCTAAGATACTTTACCAACTTTAGAGACATATTGTTTAGGCCCAAACCATTATTTAAAAAGACATGTTTAACTTTATGGTTTGTTATATTGACCTAGATGTACAATCGGTTATTATACAATGGGCCTAAGGATGGAATTTCACTTTGGCCAAGGGTACATTGTTGGTTAGGGGCCAAATGTCCTACCATGGCTTGAAATTTATCTAGTGTGATGTCATTAAGGATAAGGGATTAGCTTAGGTATTCATTAAGTATGTTCTTGTGGATGTTAGATATATGCAACAAATCCATAATGGATATTTGTGTAGGTGTCTTCTGTAGTTATTTCATAATGTCATAGGTCTTCCCTTCACTTTTAACAATTGGCTTGTTTTTTGTAGGCATGAAGGTTTGAATGGGCTCATTCATGGAATTTGGTTGCAGTCCTTTGATGGTAATCTTAGCTCATCGAGTTATGATTACATAATATCCATCTTGTATAGGGCCTTAATAATTGGTTAGAGAGGTAATACGACCTAAAATGGTAATTATTGGGTGGTGTTAAGCCTAGATGCTAACAAGATCTAAAGAATGATTACCAACATAAAGAGGTTGGTAAGTATTGTTTAGATGATAGGCATTATTAGGTAAAGGTCTTGGTCTATTTGTATTTGGCAAGAGGTTAATGATAATGGTGAAAACATGACTACTTGAGATGTATCCTAAAACATTATTATAGGTATACATGATGGTATGATGGCCTCCTCGGTTGGTTTGGTCAGTTTTCCCTTGGTTCTGATCATTATATTATTCTTATTGTTGGCATTGTTGCTATTAATTTTATAGAAATATTCTTTGCCATTATTGTTGTTATTGTTGGTGTTGTTGTTGGTTGTTGTTATGTTGAAGAAATGGATTTTGATAAATTCCCAAGTTATGATTAGTCATGGGAACATGGCTATCTCATTCTCTTCGTTATCCAGCATGTTCTCAATTAGATGCCTTAGTTGTATACACTGGTGTATAGAATGTCCTTTGACATGATGATACTCATAAAATTCATGTTCTTTGTATCAGTCAAGAAAAGGAATTCCTTCAAAAAATGTCTTTGGCACATGATAGCTAACCATATTTCCCTGAACTAATTTATGGAATATAAATTCAATGGGATCCCTAAGGTCACTGAATGATCTATCAATGGACGGTCTTCTCCTTGGATAAGGTGCTTTAAATTAGGCTTAATTTTATGGTTGGTTTTATGGATGCCTTAGCTGAATAAATAGAGGTTGTGGTTGTTGAATGAGCAAAGGTAAATGGATAGCTGATGTTTTCACTATTTGTACATGATATGATTCAATGACCCCCTGACTAAAAACATTCTTATTAAGGTTATAGGACTTTGGTCTTTCATTATTGTTTCTAAGTATTTGAATAGGGTTCTAGTTTTGGTTATCACTTTGGTTATGGTTCTATTATTGGCCTTGATGATGGTTTTGGATCTAGTTGGAAGAAGATAGATTAATGATCTTATTGTCACTTAAGATTTCAACCTTAGAGATGTTTTTCAAGCTTCCTCCAAATTGAGTGAAACATTATATTACCTCTAGGCCTATGGGTTGCTTATAGTAGAGGTAAAGCTCTAGGTTTAAGGGTTAGCTCATTGGATTAGTCTTTGATAGCTTATCACCTACACTACTTTCTTGTTTGGATGAAAAGGGATAGAAATAACATAAAATTAACCTATGATAATGAGGTGATATACCAAATTGATCTCCACTAGACTACCATACACTTGCACTATGAAAAATGACTCATAATATTAGTCCCAACATCCTAGATTTCTCTAACATAAGTGTTTCAAACATGGAGGTGATATGCATTTCTCTTTTTAAGGTGAGTGAACATGAGATTAGATTTAAGACATCGATGCTACTCCTTACACTTCATATGACCTGTTAGAGGGAGAACTACTTGCACCAAACATGAAAGAGTAAAGAGAACATAAGGATAGATAGTTATCACTTGTCATTCCACTATGACCTGATTCACACACTTAGACAAGAAGATATGAACTCAAAACTAGATTAGAAATTTTTATTTAAAAGGAAAATACAATATTCAAACCAACAAGGTTTCACCATAACAGGTGTGGATCCATTACAAAGCCAAAAAAGGCTTGCATATATAGAGGATAGGAAAGGAGAGAGAAGAAGAGAAGTGGAAGGGTCACAAGGCCAAGTGTCAAGACTTGAAAACCAATTACAATTCAAGAGAATTATTTTGAAAATGTGGTAGGAAGTTATCATAAACATGTGTGAATCTCAAACATAACATCTTCCTCAAGTTGGCATAGAACTCTTCACTGTCTCTCTTCAAACTACCTGGTTGATGATCTATCCACTTGACTATCTAAAACTACCATAGGATTCATTGCCATATATGGCCTAACATTTGAAGTTGAAATAAAGATAGTGATATTCATCTATGCCTCTCTAATTGATAGCCTCTCCTACAACACTTGTCACTCACTAGCTCTCAAGGTCTTAATTCCCACACTTATCACTTAAGTGGCTTGTAGTTGCTCATGGAGATTCATAATAGGTGTTTTGGACAAATTTACAAGCCTTATTTGTGTTTTTTTTAATAAAATCGACCTCAAAAGTATCAACCTCACTCTTCTCACTATCAGACTTAGGCGATCACTTTGCCTTCTCACTGTCCATTCAAGACTATCTATAATGAATAGTCTAGAAAAGGATTTTCCATGCTTATCTAAGGTGATATATGAGTATGGGGAGTTATAAAAATTCCCTATAGACCTCCCTCAATTTATTTCATTCACCTATTCCATTTTGTACCTATGAAACAACTCAAATCTTGTAGAAAACCTAGATTTTGGCCTATCTATATAAGTGACAGTATGGATCAATTGGGTGGAAAGAATCTTGGGAGAGTATTAGTCATGTCCAATTCACTTTCTAGGCCATTTTAACACTTTTTGATGCATCTTTAATGATCTTTTCTCCATCAGGTTCATATAATGGTTTTAGGAGGGTTAGCTTGTTAACAATGATTCATAAAATCCAAATGTTAAACTTCTAAACAAATTTCACTAAGATCAAGTTAAGTACCCCCTCAACTATCTTTAGATTCTCTAGGAACCATGCACACCATTCATACATATATGAGAAAATAAATATGGCTCTTGAGCTCCTTCTAGGCATTCTAAGTAGGCTTGAGACAAAATTAGGCCAAAATGACTAATTTGAGATATTTGTCTACAACCTAGTGGATCTTACCAATCTTAAACTACCCTTTAAAGGTTTTTAAATGAATTGGGAAGTTAGTATGGTCTTTTGAACCAAGTTAGGCACCTTGAGGGTTTAGGCCTGGTTCTAAGCCTAATAGGCCTAACTATGTTTAACTATATATGACCATCTTTGAGTGGTTTCTAATGGATGTAGGTGTTTATTAACATGTTTTCATATCTAAATCAACCTTCCACATCATTATATATTGTTCAAAGACTCTTCATTCCATCTTTATCTTATTCATATACCATGTCTAAAGATTAGACTCCCTGTGGAGTGCCCTTTATCTGAGACAAAATAGAGGGCATTTCCCCTATTTTTCAGACCAAAGGGAGATTATATAAGGATATTTTAGGTCATGATGATTCTCTATACCAAATTTTAGAGCTATATCACACCCATAGACCCATCAACATCACAAACCCCAAGACTATCTTCTCAAGCCTAGTGATTGTGCAAGGTTTTGACTTGATTGAGTTTGAGGTTCCAAAAACCTAATCATTTATATGTCACATTTACCACTAAAAGTCACATGGAAGTTATATCATCATTTTTAGGATATATTCAACCTATTTATCCACCTTATACCCCTTCCAACCTTCCAAACTAGCTTCTCTCCATTAGTTTGAATTAGTCTGTAGACTATTTCGATTGTGTCACCTATAGCTGGCAATTAAGGAGGTCAATGGACTCTTGTAGGTGATGATACATTGATTTAACACTATTTTTCCACTTTTATATTATCCTAAATTCAATAGCATCATCTTATTATATACCTTTGTTCAACAACTACCTAGCATTCTTCATTGTTTAGGCTAGTTTGCAGTATGAGAGTCTAAATTGTAGGTATACATCATAGGGAATATGGAATTCTTGTAGGTGGTTATTTATGTTTCAACATTATGTTTTCACACCTCCATATTTTCTTAAGGTCATTAAGGACCATTCCATACTTGAATGTATTTACCTCTTCCTACAAGCCATGCTCTCATCTCTATAACATCAATGCACTAGGAGTTTGTAAGTTTCAGGTTCACTTTTGGTCTGATGGGACTGTAGCTACTAAGTGTTAATAATATGATTTTTAATAATTTAAAACACATTTTACCATCATATTCTCTTGATATGGAAACCTCCTCTCATGTTCAAATATTACCTTTAGGCCTAAGCTACAAGAATGAAAACATTAATCTCACACAGACTTCATGGTCTTCAACCAATAGATGACGCTGTCTAGAACACAAATGTATTATAGAGAATTTAAGGGAAGGCTTCCCTTCTAACCACCTTCAACTATGTGCTTGTAGTTATGCTTGAAATGGTCATAACAATATTGATGACTTGAGAACTCCATTCAAGTCTCTTTCAATGGCTCAATCCTATTGTGTTACCTTGAGAATCTTAACACAACTTTGAAAATCCAAACTTCATCAATACTCAGACCTCTATGGAATCCTTAGTTATGTTGGTTTCCATCTAAGCTTGACTATAGCAAAAGGTTTCATTGTTTGGAAACCCAATTCTCTTCTTGGAGATGATGGAAACCTTGAATATATTATAGTTATTAAATATGGTGGATACCTATCAAAGATAATACAATCTAACTCTCCCAAATATGATTGACACCTCCAATCCTCTATGACATACATATTTAATCTACATTCTACCTATAGCAAATAATAAGGATATAAATCTATAATGACTTCAAACCAGGTTTGCTTGAAAGATCAACTAGGGATTTGAGAGCACATTACACTGAGGATGATATTCATCTCAATTTACTTTACAAAACTCAAATTCATATCTTCACCTGCAACTTATCAAGTCACTATCCTACAGACAATCACTGTGTACACTTCCTAGCATAAGGAATGATTTTGTTCATCCTTCCATGTTTGCACATGCCAACTAGTTGAATTCAATCATGAAATGAGTGGACATCCTCTAAAATACCATATGCATTGCTTGGTTTATTTATATCAAATTAAATAGAGAAGAAAAATTAAGCCATTGGGGATGTGTAGGCAATTTAGAGTCACTAACATTCTTCGTGATGGTTCATGACTCACAGACCACCAAACTAGAAACTATTACCATGGAAAACAAGGCCATAAAGTCTAATTTCATGCACCAAGTGCACTCATTTTCACTCTACTCCTCATGTTCATATAGAAGGAAAATCGTTTTCCTTTCTAAAGCTTCCCAAGAGAGCGATGAGAGAGAGAGGTCAATTTTGCTCAATTTTGGGTTTGTCAAACTTCCCAAACCTAAAATTAAATTGTAGGGATCTGAAGAGACCCTCTTGAAGCCTTCCCACATGTAAAGTGTGTCCTTTAGACTGTACAACAGCCTAAAATTCCTCTTTTTATAGTGATTTTCTTGATTTTAACATTGGACTTGCAAAATTCAATTTCAAAACTGACAATTGACACCTATCTGGCACATGGGATGTTAGACTGCACTTTGACACACTTGTCCTTAGTGGAAAACCATACCACTTCCCTAAAATGACCCAAAAAGACATATAATGACACTAAAGACAAATAAACAAGTGTAACCAAGGTAAAACATAATATGTGACCTCATTTAAGACTATGGAGCTAATTCAAACCTAGGAGACCTTATGATAATTTTGGATATTTAAGGGGTTTAACCAAATTTGACCTAAGGTCAAATTAGTCAACAACTCCCTTTGTTGACAAGGGTCTTCTCAATATCTATCCCTTTCTCAATAACCTCTTCAAATATGTGAGCACATTATAGCTCAAGATGATAAGATATCTCATTATGTAGGCTCTTGGTAAATATCACAGTGAATTGCTTGTCTGGAAAATTATGAGTGAATCAGCTCATAAGTGCTTCCACCATTGCAAGTAAGCAATGAATCTTTCACCATTTTTTTTGCTTGGCCCAAGTCCACCACTATAATATCATGTTTGATATTATATGAGAAATGTTGTACAAACTTCTTAGAAAGTCATCAAATTCTAGTACATAATTCTTTAGCAATTTCAAAAGCCATTCCAAGGTTTGTCTAGCTAGACTTTTTGGAAAGAGGAGAAGCAAATATATGTCATTGTATGTCACTAGTCAGCAAGCAACAAATAATTATTTTAAATGTTCTTTAGGGTCTCATTTTCCCTTTTATTGTCAAATTTGGGCATCTCATAACCTAAAAGAAATGGTATTTGAAGATAATCCATATCGAATGGATACAAGCATATTTTATCCAAATTAAACTTATTTATTTGCTTCCTAGTCTGAATGGCTTGAATCTCATCCTTCATTTGTTACAACTCTTAAGCTAGGAAGTTGGATGGAATGACCTATTATTGTTGGGGTTGCATGATCAAAGGTGAGTTACCTTTACCAGGGTATGAAGGAATGGCATACTGTAAAATGTTTATTAGATTGGTCAAATGACCAACAATACATATATGTGCATTGAGATTATACTATTAACATGGAATATGTTTTTGTTTGTTAATATGTTGGCTAGGGTTAGCTATATGGCCTTAGCTATCAAATTATTGCTATGGTAATGACATTTAGCTAGGTGAAATGTGTTGCTATTATTGGGTTTGGGTAGGAACTTGTTGTCTACTTGTCAAACCCTATTTTATAAAGGGAACACATTATTGGCCAAAACCCTATTGATGAATGTGTTGTAAGTTGGATCCATGTTGTATATGTGATACTTGTTGGGTAAATGACAACTATGTCCTAACACCTAGTATCTATTATACATTATAATCTTATTTTTGGTTAAACACCTATTATTTATTGGGCATTTGTAGAGGGTTTGTAATTTATTATTGTTAACTAATTGGCACTTTTTGTTTACCAATAGAAACATGTTATAGATTAGGAAATGTTTATGAAGTTTACAATATATTAGTTTGTGCTTATTGTGGTGGAACATTTATTGCCACATATTGAGGTGGTGTAGTGTTCTATATTGGTTGAGGTGGTATGTTAATCTATTATTTTTGGATATTTTCCCCCTATTGTGCACTTGAGGAAGTAGCTAGTTGAGGAGTGGAGGTTGTTTGTTATGTTTGGGACCCAGGCATACCTATCCCTTGTTATTGTAAACCACTTGTGGTATTGGTTGGAATAATTTAGTGTGTGTTGTTTAGAGGTATATTAGACCCACTTTGGTTAAAATTAGAATGCACTTGTGTGATATCCATTAATTTTTGAGTGAGGTCTTCCATAGGAATGATAATTTCTTCCATCATAATTGGGACATTATACATGTCTCCTACTAGCGTGCTTTGGATAAATGGGTTTATGTTCTTATTTGCATTGCCTAAAGAATATATGTGTGTCCCTATTGATAGATCTAGCTCTATAAGTGGCATGTTTTTAATAGCCATGGCATTAAAATTATGAGCTAGGTTAAGGATATTTGGTACTCTTATTATACCTATTCTGATTGATCATCCATAAGACCTTTTCCTTTTGCAATAGAACTTTGGTTTTAATGAGATATTTGCACTAAATCTTGATTATAAATAGTTGATGCATGTTTAAATTATTAATTATGAGGCATGTTAATAGGTGTTCTAAGCAAACTAGAGAGACTTTCATATGGGAAGTCTAGTAGGAATTTGGCTCCTACTTCTACTACCCTAACTAGAATTTTGTATTTTTTTCTAGCAAATGGTGATCGAATAAGTATAGATCATAAGTTATCAGCGTTAGTGTTTCTATGTTGTGGGCTATTGTTCTTGGCTTTGTTTGATAATGAGCATCACTTGAGTAAAGTATTATTTTGATTTCTCTTGCTCTTGGCCTAAACAGGATGGTGCACTCACTAAGTACTATGTTATTGGGTCCTGGCTTTGTTCTTCATATGGAATATTATAAGATGGATATGGATCCATCTCATATGCTATATCATCACCACATGGCTCTTAAACAAAGGGGTCACTAGTAACAAAGTTCTCATAGTCCAAATTGTACATAATCCCGTTATGTGTATAATGAGGCATGTTTAGATCTATGACTAGGTCTCTTGAAAACAAAGGTCTAAAAATGGCAAACAACTAAGGTCTGAGGAAAAAAACCTTTGGCTCTATAAAAGAGACCTAAAGGGTTAAAATAACTAATCTATGTCTAATGAAAATAAAAACACAAAACTGGTCTAAGAAAGGTATTGATTTTCCTAAAGGTAGTTATAATCAGTGGCAAAGGTATCTAGACAAGGTAGAACAATCGTGAACTAGGTTAAAAGGATAATGATTTTCCCAAAGGTGGTTATAATCATTATCATGGAAAATAATGCTAGACTTGGAAATAAAGGTTGATCTAAAATAAGAACTTGAAAACTCAATCTAAATCTAAGGTAATTGGCTTGGATAAACTTGATAAATGGCTTAGAAAATAATCTAATTCTAACATAATTATCTTGGAAATACACTTAGTAATTGGATTACAAAAAACTTGGTAATTGGCTCATAAGAGACTCTCTGAGCAATGGAACTATGACATTTTAAAACTCAACACCACAAACTCTAAAACAAGGCACATGGCAACAAAACTCAGCATAAAAGATGCTAAAACAAGGCACACATCAATAAACAACCGCTAAGTCTAGGCAAGGGTTATTTAGACCAAATAAGAAATAAATCCAAGTAAAGCAATCCAAACACAAAAGGTAGACCACCTAAGTGCAAATTAGATGAGGCTTTGGTGTAGACCTGATTAGTTTAGTATTTACACTTCAAAAGATTGAATTTCAAATTTAATGTAAAATGCTCAAATTTTCTAAGGCAAATAGGCTAGACTAAAATGAGTAACATAACCTCACATTTTAAATAAAAGGTATGAATGGTTTTAGAACTTCATTTCAAATAAGACAAGTGTTTTGGAATAATTTTGGTAGTTTAACAATGCTCCTTCAAACAAATGGTATAGCGATGGTTTTGGACAAAAATCCAAGGCAAATGTTTGAAACAAAATGGGTAGAGTAACACCTCTTATCTCAAAGTGGTGTGAAACATGAAGGTTTTTGACTCATTTCAGCTTTGGAGTACTAATAAACAATTAAATTTAGACCCAAACACACATGCTAATAAAATAAAATGGAAATAATACTAAGTGCACATCTTATCCCTAAAACTAATAAGGTGTGTGTAGCTTCTATCAAATTTTTCACCGATATATCAATGCTCAAATGAAATTAAGTGTTAATCCAAAAATTAAATTACACATGTAGATATATTTTTTAAGCCCCCCTTTGTCTCAAGCATTAATATGTGGCATGAACTTTGAGTGTGAAGCAATCGGCATTTGGGAAGATATTTCACGTAAAAGTGGGGTTGACTAAAATCTAAAAGTTTCAAAATGATCTAAATGGTCTCAAGTGTGGCTAACACAAGGGTGCATCACATCAATATACTCCTTTCCATGACTTCACTAGTGTACTACTTAGTAAAGTTTGATCTTTAGTGTGAACTGATCCAAATTTTTATTAGTATTGACAAGCTAACCACTCAATCATTGTTCAATTTTAGTATCACATGCCCAAATTATATACTTCACCATGGAGTGGGTTTGGTACAATGTTAGGAGATGAAACCTCATATCAATGCACCCTTAAAAAACTTGTGAGGAGGTGATGAACTCCTACCCACAAGCCAATGCAAAAAAATAAACAAATGAAAATTGGAATAACTTTAGAGGTCATTTATGTATCACCCAAGTCACTCGTAGCTTGGGGATAGCATACATCACATTTATTCCATTATAGGCTAAATAAACAAGGCAATAAACAAAGCACTTTTGGTCACCCGAGTTTCCTAAAGGGGATGGGGAGAGAGCATACACACAACATTTAATTTGCCACAAACAATTTAATCTAAGAACTTTGAAGCTAATTAATAAGAAAAGAACAAACAAAAATAAAAAGATCTTAAGATCTCTAAGCTAAAGAGAATGTTTATTTTAAAGGATCCAAATCAAATGGGAATAAAGGTTTGACCCCTTGACCTTGTTTGCTAAGAGCTCAAAAATAAATGCAAAAAGACAAGTTATGTTAGGTCAATTTTAAGCACTAAGATGAAAGTGTGTATGAGACTTAGAAATTTTTAGGCCTCTCTTTCTCCACTTAAGTTTTTACAAAAATGTTATAGGGTTTTCTTATCTTTGTCAAAAAATTAAACCAACAAATAACTTTTCATTTTTAACTCTTGAGTTTCTATTTTACATAGAGTGAAATCATCGAATCTACAACAGAGTGAAGTCATAGATTTTAGCAAAGTCACCAATTTTTCTATGGATTACAACAAACAAAAAATGGTTTATCTTGAAGTCACTCTCATATAGTGGTGAAGTCACTGATTATTCCAAGTAAAGTCACCGAATATAGATTGAAATTAGGCAAAGTCACTAAAATCACATGAAAATATACTTGATGAATCCATCAAATTATAGGGTCGATATCATTGTTTTTATTTGTTAATGTCATCATTTACTCAGAATGCTTGATTTTGTAACAAGAAATTTGAGCTATTTGATTAAATTACTATAAATATGCAATTTAAACTCAAACATCAAATTACATAGTAGGAAGGATTATGGAATCACAACATAACCATAAGATTAAAAACCTTACCGAATCCCTTATTTCAGCTAACCTCCTTCTAGGACATTCAAATGGATGGTTGATTGTATGTAGACTCAGGAATTTGACATAGTGACATTGCTTGATCAATGCTCGTAGATGATTTATTCATAAACCTAAATTTGATAGAGGCTTTATGATTTTTCAAGATTCATGAGTTGGCTCCAATGGAGGATTGAGTGATTTAAATAGAGGAAGAAGAAGGATTTTTAAATGAACTAAAAATTCATTAGAAACTTCTAGATAAGAAGAATCTATAGAGAAGGAGGGAATTCTAAGAAATTTAAAATTCCTTAGAATTATCTAGAGAGAGAGCTCTCTCAAGAAAGATGAGGGTGGTGGAGAGTTCTAGAGTCTATTAGGGAATTTAATGGTGATTAGAAGATTGTTGGGTGAATATTTTGTCATCAACTAACTGACAGCAAAATGGGTATATCAACCACAGTGTAATGAGATAAATCTCTCCTCTCAGCAAGGGGAGGCTCCTTATAAAATATATTATACTAATATAAACTAAAAATAGACTCAGGGGTGAAATCATACCATCCATCTCTCTTTTTTTAGAGATGATGTTCATAAAGTAAAGGAGAATTCTTGTGTAATTACTGAAGGCATTTTTCTTCTTTCAAAAATGATGTTCAGAAAACAACAGGAAAACTTACTGGGTAGTAACTGGATCCACAAGAAACCCATGAAAGCACAAAGTCTTTTGTTGCTTCTCTCATTAATTTAGGACTAAAAACATGGTTTAATGAAGTGCAGCCCAAAGTCTCCACCTAAAACTACAATAGAGTAAAATATTACGAAGGATAAGGGGAGCTCAAAGTCTCTCTAATATCTTTTAGACTGAAACACAAAACACACAGACTAAAGACAATTATAGCGGCACAAAGTCTTCCATAATCAACTTCAGGACATCTTCTAGATCATTTCCACTTGCTCTACTTATTTAATCAAATAGACAAGACTATATTTAGGAAAAAGACATAAGAATAATTTCCTTCATAACACAAGTTATTTCAACACACAGTCTAAAAGGTCACTTACTTTCTCATTCACCTGATGAAATTTGATTAACAATCTGAGCTCAAAGTCTCAAAAATGCCTTTCAATTTGGGCAAAGTTTTTCTTCTGATAACCGAGAGATCTCCTTTTTTACAAACTAAGAGATAACAATGTATAGCATCCAAAGAAAGACTTTGGTGCTTGTTTTCATGAAATGGCCCATGTTCCATTGAATGCATTGGAAAGAGGAAGTTCTGTGAAGGGGCCATGTCAGAGCAGGTTACTAGCATAGATTTTGGTGTTTAAATAATATTAAATGTCTCTTCCAAAGCATGGGTTGCCTACTCTTCTTTATGATGCTTACATGACTGTCCACTCACATTTACTCAATGAAGAAAAATAGGCCACACCATTGAATGCTTGCACTCTCTAATATCTACTGAGTGGACTACTCCACCTACTAGAATAACTCTTCTACATATATTTTTGGATTCTTTATATTGTTCCCTCTTTCCTTGCTGCATTTTGTCTCTCCTGTTGATTTGAGCTCTCAAGGCTACCATCTCACTTTCTGCTGGCTCATTCAGCTCCTTCCTCAGTGGATTATTGAGTTTGTTCTGGGGTCTGCATCTTTTGAAAATCAATGGTTATTTCATTACCTTGAATTTGACATCCACGGGGACATCACTGGTCACTTGAACCACTTTAAACCTTTAACCTTTGAACCTTTCAGAGTTCATCGGTTCAATGGTTCAATGATTCAAACTTCAATGGTTCGATGGTTCAATACTTTGTGTTTGGCAAAGGGTCACATTCACTTAGCCTTATTATGAGTTCAATGTGTCATTGAACCATTTGGTTGAACCTTCTTCTGGAATCTTCTGCTTGAACCATTCGCTCGAACCTTGAACCTTTGAACTCTTTGAACCATTGAACTCTTTGAACCTTTGAACTATTTGAAGTGGAGTTCAATGGTTCAACAGTTCAATGGTTCATTCCAACTCTTTGAATCCCACCATTAAACCATTTTGATTAAACCTCAGTGTTGAACCATCCTTATAATTTTTAGGAAATGCCTTGTGTTTTGGAATTTTTCCTTGTGAAAGCTTGCATGTTGAACCTATGATTTTTTTAGCCAAAAAGGCTTGTACAATTTGAATAACGTGATTGCTCAGAACATTTTTGAGAAAGAAAGAGATCAAAAGAGACCATTTAGGCCTATAGGACCAAAATGGTTAGCATGTTGTCCATAAAAATGAGTGACTAATTTTGGGAACAACAGCTGGCTCTAGTTGGGGAACTTCCATCGATCATATTTTAAAATAATCAAAGGGAGTAGAATTCAGACTCTAAGTGCCTTCATCTATGCCATTGGGCTATGGAGTTATACCACCCAAAAAAGTGAAAGATGCCAAAAACCAAATGAACAACACAAAATAAACAAAAGACTATACAAATGTAAAAATGGACTTATCTGATACTTCAAGGATTGAAGTACTTCAGATGATGCCCACTATGAGGCAGTGAAAATAGCATTCCATCTTGATATATCAACAAGAAACTATTTTCACCTTAGAATCAATGATTGGTGAATGGACATCTCCACCAAGAATCAAATTTTCTATGCATTCCTTTTGGTTCTCTCCTCTTGCCCCACAACAAGACTTGATCTCTAATCTAAAAACCATGAATCCCTGCTCTCTTGTTGAAGAGTTTTCTACCTAATTTTGATGTGCAGTAATATGATCCACTACCATAATTCATTTCTCTTCTATTTCATTCAAGCACATGATTTGATTGTCTCCATCAAACACCTGCCAATGGTTGGCATTATCAGGTACACTTGGTTAGAAGACCAATTCAATAGCGTACCTATGCCTTTTGAAATCTTTGTGAGGAATCATGAGGGCTAAAGAGACAGCCAATGAATCTACATGATTATTAAACTCTCTGGGCACCACAAAATATTGAAAGCATCAAAAATTTTAATGTAATCTCATACCAAATTGTGATAATGTCACAATATTTCATTCTTGGTTTGATATAAATTTATCACCTGACAAACCACCAATTTAGCATTTCCTTAAGCGTGAAGAGGCTTAACACCTTTAGCATGAGCAACTTTCAATCTGAGCAACAAAGATTCATACTCGGTGGTGTTATTGGTATTGTTGAACTACAAATTGTATGAGTAAAGAAAAATATCTCCTTGAGGGGATATCAAAACAATTCCAGCTTCAAAACTAGTAGAAGAGTTGCTGCCATCAAATTCTAGAATCCAAACATCATTAAAAGTTGATCTCCTTAAAGATTTCTCTTCGTTAGGGAGGGAGGATTCTTTTTTACCTAAACTGTGCTCTACTGATTCTTCTGATCTCTTGTCTGAATCTTTTGAATTGTCACTCAATGAACTTTTGTTTGATGAAATAGAAACATCTTCTATACATAGAAAGTAATTACCTATTCCTGAGGATTCAAACAAAATTTGAGCTTCAGGGGCTGATGTTTGAGTAACAATGTATTTTGACTCCTTCTTAGGAAGTACCCTTTGCATGATGCCTTTAACAGGTATCCTTGCTTCAGACAAGTCCATGTTCAACTCTCCACCTACATCCGAGTAAAATGCCATAGGAACCTGGAACATTAGCCACCAAGATTGTCATCTTAATCCTCTTATCTAGAAAAGCCATAAATGTAAATTGGGCATCTTTGATTTGACCCAAAAGTGGCACTTTTTTATTTTCCATGGAGAAACATCTCCCAAAATTTTTAGTCAGAGTGAGACCAAGAGAATATGCTACCTTGGTGGGCATAACATTGTCAGAGGCTCTAGATTATATTATACAATTACTCAATTTATGACCATTTATCAGAAGGGAAACATAGAAAGGTTCTATTTTTTCAGGGGCAACAAGAGGAGTAATGACAAGATTGTTTCGGGTGCATTTGTTCTTTAGGGGATCATAAGTCACCTTTGAGACATCTTGTCTTGTAGGGATGGTTTTCTTCTTTATGCATTCAACCAACTTATCCAACTCCTCAGGGTTGGCTTGTAAGTATTCAAACTCAAACATTTGGATCTTGGTCTTCTTAGTATGGTCAATTATATCAAATGACTGAAAAGAACTAGGAATAGAGGAATAAAGTTCATCATTTTGGATTTTATTGGGTGTGGTACTAGTCTGAGAAATAGAAGCAGAAGGTACAGGATTATTTGAGGTACTTATTTTTTTATTGATCACTAGGTCCTTTGATTAGAAGGGCAGAGAAGTCCCCCATTTAGCAATTGAAATTGTTGGTTAAGATTCTTCCCCTATTTTTTCCTTATCATCTTGTTGAGTTTACTGGTTATAGGACCTGGTAAATAGAGCGTATGATCCATCAAACACTTCTCCCATACTTCTAGCTTCATCCTGGTAATTCAAGAAATGAATATTAGAGTCATCAACTAATTCTTCTTCTCCTTATGTGAAGATATTAGCATCATCTTCTTGATCAAACTCAAGTTGGAAAGAGAAATCATGTTCAGCTTCATGATAACCAATTGCTAAGTTAGTCAGTGATGCTTCAATGGCAAGCTTCCCCTGTGTGAGAGGAAGATGATTTGGTTACCCTTGATTTCTGGTAGCATTGCCTTGATATGATTGGTCAAGAAATTTCCTCCTTAGTTTATTCTGGTAAGAAGGAGGAGTAGACATCCCTTGTGCCATTTGCTTCTTCAAAACTAGCAATTCATTTGTTAGCTTTTGCACCATAGGATTAGTGGTGCCTGTAAAAAAATTTAGAATATGAAGAAGATTTATTTCTGTTAGGATCTCTTCTTATCTTACCTGCCAGGATAAGATCATCTTCAACCTCAGTAGCCAAAATCTGAGTTGCAGCAAGATCTATATGGCTAGCTTGCCTCAATAGAAAACTCACTTCAGAAAGTTGAGAATTTATGAAGAAGCATTTCAGATTTTCAGGTGTTGAATGAGCAATTATAGGAATCTTGTTCCTCAACTTATCAAATTTAGTAATGAAGTCTCACATAAGCTCATGAGGAACCTTCTTCATTTGTGTAATTTGAGCTAACAGGGCATGCACATCTTCTACAGGTTTGAATCTAGCCTCAAATTTGGCCTTGAGAGTGTTCTAGTCAGTTACAGTCTGAGCTTGCAGATGATAAAACTAGTCTACGATAGCTCCTTGTAATGTTTCTACAAATAGTTTGACTACTATATATTCATATTCAACACCTACCACACCATAGGCTATGTAGAAGACTGCAATATGCTCATCAGAATGAACTCTCCCATCACCATAGAATTTGGGAAAATTCTTTCTTGAACTATGGGGTAATTCATGTAAAGGTGGGGTTAGATTCAGAGGACCAAAGGTGTTACCCCATGTGCCTTGGGCTGCCATGATATGACAATAGAAATGAGGGATAACAAATCTTTGTGGGATATGTATAGACAAAGTTCTACTAGCAGAAGAAAGAGAAGCTTTGCCTGGTAATGGAGACCTAACGTTTGTAGGAGGAAAACTCCTGGTTTATTAGATGTGAGATGGTGGGGGGAAAAGGTCAAAATTATTTTTATACACCAACTCGAATATGGGGTCAATAATACCTTGAGGTCTCTAGCTTCACATGTACCGTGGATCGGCCAGAGTGTAAAATGGAAAAGAACTAAAACTACTTCAATTTGAAGTTTGAAGCTTCAAATTGCATGTTCTTCCACAGTGGAGTTACCAAAAATTGTTGGATGAATATTTTATCATCAACTAATTGACAGTAAAATGGGTATATCAACCATAGCGTAATGAGATAAATATCTCCTCTTGGCAAGGGGAGGCTCCTTATAAACTATATTATACTAATATAAACTAAAAATAGACTCAGGGGTGAAATCATACCATCCATCTCTCTTTTTTTAGAGATGATGTTCACAAAGTAAAGGAGAATTCTTGTGTAATTACTGAAGGCATTTCTCTTCTTTCAAAAATGATGTTTAGAAAACAGCAAGAAAACTTTTTGGGTAGTAACTAGATCCACAAGAAACCCATAAAAGCACAAAGTCTTTCGTTGCTTCTCTCATTGATTTAGGAATAAAAACATGGTAGAATGAAGTGCAGCCCAAAGTCTCCACCTAAAACTACAATAGAGTAAAAGATTACGAAGGATAAGGGGAGCTCAAAGTCTCTCCAATATCCTTTACACTAAAACACAAAACATAGACTAAAGACAATTATAGTAGCACAAAGTCTTTCACAATCAACTTCAGGACATCTTCCAGATCATTTCCACTTGCTCTGCTTATTTGATCAAACAGACAAGACTGTATTTAGGAAAAAGACATAAGAATAATTTCCTTCATAACATAAGTTATTTCAACACAAAGCCTGAAAGGTCACTTGCTTTCTCTTTCACCTGATGAAATATGATTAACAATCTGAGCTCAAAGTCTCAAAAATGCCTTTCAATTTGCGCAGAGTTTTGCTTCTGATAATTGAGAGATCTCCTTTTTTACAAACTGAGAGATTACAATATATAGCATCCAAAGAAAGACTTTGGCACTTGTTTTCATGAAATGGCCCATACTACATCGAATGTATTAGAAAGAGGAAGTTCTATGAAGGGGCCATGTTGGAGTAGGTTATCAGCATGGATTTTGGTGTTTAAATCATATCAAATGTCTCTTCCAAAGCATGGGTTTCTTGCTCTTCTTTATGATGCTTACATGACTGTCCACTCACCTTTACTCAATGAAGAAAAATAGGTTGCACCATTGAATGCTTGTGCTCTCTAATATCCACCTGGTGGACTACTCCACCTACTGGAATAACTCTTCTGTAGATATTTTTGGATTCTTTGTATCGTTCCCTCTTTATTTGCTACATTTTGTCTCTTCCTAGTGATATGAGCTCTTGGGGCTATCATCTCACTTTTTGATGGCTCCTTCGACTCCTTCCTCAATGGATTGCTAATTTTGTTCTCAGATCTACATCTTTTGAAAAATAATGGTTATTTCATTACCCTAAATTTGACATCCACGGGGATGTCACCGGTCGCGTGAACCAATTTGAACCTTGAACCTTTGAACCTTTCAAAGTTCACTGATATCAATGGTTCAATGGTTCAAGGTTCAACGGTTCAGTGGTTCAATACTTTGTGTTTAGCAAAGGGTCACATTCACTTAGTCTTCTTATGAGTTCAATGTATCGTTGAACCAATTTTTTAAACCATTTGGTTGAACTTTCTTCTGGAATCTTCTTCTTGAACCATTCACTCGAACCTTGAACCTTTGAACCTTGAACCTTTGCTTGGTCTATGGCATTAGAGACTTTGATCAATGTTTTTTCCATCTTGGTATCACTTCTCCAATGGCCACACATGGATTGGCTTGGCTTGGCTTGGCTTGGTGTGAAGCTTGATATCAATTTAGTATTATAACATTACTTTGATACCTTTTTAAAGGCATTCTTGCTAAATAATATTACACACAAAATCTTGTTTGAGTTGAGTGAGGGAACTTATATTTATAGGTATCAAAATTAACTCTAACCCTAGGGAGGTTAGGTTTAGTTCTAAATTTGGTTGAATCTAAAATAACCTAGGTTGAGTTAAATTAACATTGGGTTAGGTCAAAGCAATCATGAAGACTTGACAACTAATTTTTAGATATTTATGAGTTATGACAACTTATAAAAGATATTTATGAGGTTACGATTCACTTTTTCTTTAATTTTAAGAATTAATAAATCACTTTATTATATCCCTTGACTTTGACTTCATATTTATTGAAAAAATCCTTTTTTAGATAAATATAATTCACTAAATCAACTTGGAATTTTTACTTAAGGAAGCTAATTGAGATTTTATTTTTAATTAATCTTACATAGTGCTTTTCGGCTTTTATGAATTGTTTTCAAATGTTTTACATTAATGGGTTAATAGGCCAATAATGTTAATTTTTTAGGTCATAATTTTATTAAGGTTGAATCCAAGCTAGGTTATGGGTACATATAGGATAATACCCTAAATAAGTAAGCCTCAACACATTTCTACGTAGTTAAACCCCTTAGACAAATTTGTACAATTCAGGTGATTTCTAGATTTAAACTATGTTATTTGCTAGAAATTGATCTAAATCTCAGTTTAAATATAAAAGTGGCCAAAATTGAGTGTCTACAGATTTCTTAGTTGAACCAATATCATATTTTGATAGTGATCAAGTTCCAATTTGAATTGAACTTGAATATAAAATTTTAAATCCATCGAGGGATGCAAAAACTTCAATTTGTGTTATTGGTCTTTGTAATGCCAAGATGTTAAATAGGTTAGAATCCATAATGGATTCATGGTAATAATGGTAAATGGAATTAAACCTTTATGTTTTGCATCATGCACTTTAATTGAATCAACCACTATAAATAGCTTATAGATTCAACTGGCACTTTGTTCTTTAGTTCTTGCATGCATGATCAAAAAAGAATATATAACATCCATGTTCCTACCATTTTCATAACTAGAAAATAATATTTAAGATATGAAATGAATTTGTATCATGTCCCCTGGGTTTGAAAAATAATATAGTGTGCATGAATCTATATCATATTCCCATTGTGATAATTGTAAAATATTATAACTCAATGAAGATGCAAATTTGTAAAATTTATTTGAAGGTTGTGCATGAATATATATCATGCATCCAAAATTATATGAATTTTTACTTTTTTTTGTAATGTAAATTCATATGCATAGCATATTCCCCCATAATCTATAATATTGATTGAATTTTTAAATTATTTTGAAACTTTTGAAGATGTATTAAGTATCCCAAAATTATTTTTTGTTCATAGAGACTTATCTCATATGTGAAAATCCCATTGAAATTCCCCCTTCTAAGGTGAGGGAATGTGTATCCTGAAATTCACTCATCTCAAAATAAAATTTTAATTGTATCATGCATAATAAAATATAAGAATTGAGTATTGTAACATTTGTCAACATAGTAAGATATGTACCACTCAAATCATGTATGTAACATATGAGGAAAGGCCTATAAAAATGTATCAATGAAACTCATGATAGTGTATTATAATAATATGATAGATAATAGGTAGTGAAAGATATGTATCCTTGCGTTCATCAAACTTAACAAGCTGAATAAGTACGCATAGATAATAATCATAACGTTATATAATAAGGCCAATGGCTGCATACAAGGGACATATTCAAATGTCACATAAAAAAAATTTACACACACAAGGCCAAAGGCCACATATAAAGACATAAAAATGTATCAAACAAATGACATGTTCAAATGTCACCTAAAACAATGGGCCAAGGGCTGCAAGTAATGGGCATGTTCAAATGTCTTACATACCTATCAAAGATCTCATGCAGATGTTCAAGAAATTTTCACACAAAGGCGAAGGGCCAAACATAATAGACAATAAATATCTAATATATTATCTACAAGTAGTATCACAAATGAAACATAACACTATACCATGTATATGTAATGTGATCATATCTTAGCAAATAGCATATCCATGTACATAATAAAAAATAGAGATGTTAGCAAGATTTTTGTAAATAGTATATAGCTCAACTAGTATGGGTGTTATAGAATGATAACACCTATAAATAATACAACATTTATATAAAATGCCTCCAACATGACATGGCATGCAGGTAGAGACAAGTTCAACATCTAAGTCCATGTAAAATTTGTATATCATGCATAACACTTATGAATACTAATGAAATACATGTGTGATAGAAAAGAAATACACTCTCTACCAACCATGAGATAAATAATATATAAAAATAATGTAAACTAGATGTCTAATCATGCTCAAGTCTTGATTTTTGAATATTTAAAATATTTTAATGTTTCGTAATTTTAAAATATTTGAAAAAAAATGTAATTTTTGCATTTTTAAAATAGAATCAAGGAAACTAGTGATAACCAAAGACCTTTGAAAGTAAAATAAAATGGAATGGATTCTAAAAATATGCCACATGTGTCAATATTAAATATGTCCTAAAAATATTGGCATGGCTATATATGAGCAAAATGCCCCCACTATATATGTGAATGTAACTAAAAACATGTGGTAAAAAAAAAGATATGTGGAGGAATGATTGTACATCTTCATCTTTTAAAATGTACATTTCATCAAAATATGTAACATGCATGTATGATAAATATAGCACATGAAAAGAAATATTTCTCATAAATAAGTATTGTTGTGTATATTTAAACTGAGTGAAGTATTGAAAAATTGGATATATTAAGGCTCTTGTTAAATTTCTGATTTGACTATGAAAAAGGATATAAAACATGATCTAACAACTCAAGACAGTAATGGTAGTCAATGTTTCTTCATACTAGTTGATACTATCCTTAAAATAAAATACAATTTGCTCAATTTAGAGTGTGAAAACAATAAGGTAAATGGAAAATGATGGCAATATAGATCATTATGTTAGATTGTTCAAATCTAGAAAGTGAAAAAGAAGATCCAAGAGGCCAAAAAGTCACTAAGATCTAAGGTCTAGAATAAAATTGATCAAATTTATTTCATGTGCAATAAGTATAAGAATAGTAAGATGAAACAATCAAGAAGTTATGTACAATAAAATTTTTACTTTTTTTTGATTTTTTGTATATTTTTAAATTTTTAGAATTTTTTCAAATGTAATATGCTAACCAATGATCCCATCAAGATGAGATTCATAATAATATTTATTAATTTTTAAAAGGATCACATTTCTAATGTGTTAGATGTACATGACTCAGAATCAAAATGGCATCATGTATCGTAATAAAATTATCTAGATCACTATTCATGTAATCATGTGTGGGAGGAATAACTATAAGAGATGTAGAATGGTTTGAAATCTAATAAGGACTACTAAAATATTGTACCAAATTTTGTTTTCTTTGATGAACATGTTAATTTTTGTGTATCACCAATTTAAAATATGTTGCATGCGATGGTACATTTTGTGAAGTTGACACCTTTTGTGATATGTTTCATTTACATTGGTTGCTTTTGAGAATTTTGCACCTTTTTTGAATTGGTTGAGTAGAAATATTTTGCGTATGTGAAAAAACTATAAATTTTCTTGGTTCTTGCATATATGTATCAATGAAATATAATGGTGGATGGGGAGGAGGAAGTACCATAGATTATAGAGGGTACTCATATCTTATTCTTAAAACTATGATCTCTTAATTATAATGATTTTAATTTAGGTATCTATGTACTATATAGGGTAAAACATGGATATTTTGTAACATATGGTGTCCTATTATCATTTCAAAGACTCCTTTTTGTGGTGGGACTTAAAAAGGAGTAGATAATATAGGAAGGCTCACCTGAAGAGGCATCACAATATATTCCAAAGTGGTTTGTTATTTCCTATTAAATATCTCAACACTTTAAGATGTTTGTATGTCATGTTGGGTAACCCAATTAATGGAATAATGTCATTATGCTTTCAATCTCACATAATTCATTATTAACTAGAACACAATGAATGGGTTGTTGATCAATATATGCTTGTATACATAAGACATAAAAATTAGAATCATCATCCAATATATCATTATCATCAAAAGTAATCATAGCACATGATTGAGAAGTTTAAAAAATTATACTAATAATTTTATATTATGGATGATCATATGACTCAGGAGGTGGATATGCATTGTAGGTATAATGCACTCATAAATCATATTTGTTTATATCCTTATTTAAAAATGATTAATTGAAAATTTTCAACCTATAATTTTCATTATGTTTAGGCTTGATTTCCTATATGGAGTTTTTTATCTCAATGAAATTTTTATATATAAGATATAGAATAAGGTGTTTGAGCTTGAAACATCTATTAGTAAAATGACCATTACATCTATGGTAATCAAAATATGCATTGTTATCAAAATATTTACTTTGAGGTCTACTCATTTATGTTGAGTATGGTGTCAATATGGACACTTAATTATTAGTCTTAGATTTATTTTATTTGGTATTTTCTTATTTTATTAAGGTTATTTAATTTATTTATGTCAAATATTAGTTTTTGTTTGATTTTAAACACTTTCTTGAAGCTTCTTTAAAAAATAGCTAAAAAGGCTACTTAGAGTAATTCATTGAATTTATACTTAACTGAGATCAAATACTTATCCATTCATTCTTAAGATTTGGGGCACACTTTTTTTATTTATTTCACTTAAATTAAAGTGTATTTAATCAATTTCCTATTTTTTAGGGAGTTGAGGTGCCTATCCTGCCTAGTGTGCATGAGTTGTTTACTTGTTAGGAAAAGCTTCTTGCATGTTGACCTTGCCTTATCAATAAGTCAATTTATTTGCTTGAGTATATTTTTAGTTGTCTATTTTTATATTAAGTATTTGTTAAGTAAATGTCTTAATTTATTTTTTAATCTATGTTTAGTTTAAACATAACTAGTCATGCAAGTTATCTTGTAATAGGCTTGTTTTAGCCTTATTTATTAATAAAGAATGATCCACAAAGTAGTGTCGTGCATTATTTCAATTGAAAACCTTTTTTATATGTTCAAGCTTTGATTTTATTATATGTATATAGTAATTAAGACCCACAATCATGCGTTTTCATATTTGAAATTATTCATTACATGATTTGGTCCACAATCTCACTTACAACACACTTAGTTTAACAACTAGTAATTATGATATAAATTGGTTGTTACATAGCTTCATTTTTATATTGAATAAAAACTTATTTTCACTTATTACATACATTAAAAACCTTTATTTGGTATCATATCCTCATTTGATAAAGGTTCAAAGGAGTTTGAGGCCATTATTAGGAGAAATAATAGATTTAGTAAATCATGCTTTCATGAATATATTTGTCTTCAAAGGTGACATCTTTGAATATTGGATAGATTAGTTGAAGAGTTGTATGGAAAAGATTTTGGGAGAATGTTCTTCATGGGTGTGAACCACCTCAAGATTGGAATACCTTGACACAAGATTAGAAAAGAAAAAAAGAGATGAAGAAAAGGCAGATGCACAAGCTTTCTTATATCTTTAAAGTGTCATAAACCCAAGCATTTATCTAAGAATTGCAAGATCTAAGAATGCTCATGAGGCATGTAATACCTTGAAAAATTCATGTCAAGGATATAATAAGGGAAAATAAGTAAAACTTCAAACCTTTAAAATAAATTTTGAAAATTTAAGAATGTTAGATAATGAAAAAGTTAGATAATATTGCATAAGGGTAAATGACTTAGTGTATAGGATGAGGTTTTATGGAGAAACTATTCAAGATAGTGTTATAATAAATAAATTTTTAAAATATTAAAGTCAAAAGTGGATACATATTTTCATCACTCTTTAGGAGTGTAAGAAAATAAACATTACTAGTATTGATTAATTAGTAGGTTCTCTTTTGTACCATGAGGATAAGATGAGACTATACATAGGAGACCAAAAACAATCACTTGAAATCAAAGCAAAGGTTTCAAAAACTAAAGAAAAAAAATTAGAATGGAGTTCAAATAACTCAAATTCAAAGAGAAAATATAATTTAACTTCATATTTAAAATAAATAAATACTTGCCTTGTTGTAAAAAATCAAGATAATTTATAAAAAAATTCAGGATACTGACAACTAAGAATCAAGCTAATCAAGAGGATAAAGAGAAAGAATTCCAATCTAAAAAAAAGAGCAAGAATGCTCTAGTTAATGTCTCACATGTATTTTGGGAATAGAGGAATCAAATAATTTTTGGTTTATTAATTCATGTTTCTCAAATCACATGAAAATCACAAATTTAGTTTCAGCAAGTTAGATGATTCCTTCAAATGTCAAGTGCATTTGGGAGATGAAAAATCTATTTAAATTGAAAGAAAGGGCAACATGAAAATCACTAAAATTAAATGTAAGGGTGAAATAAATGATTTTTTATTTTTTTATGAATATATATCCTAAGATTATTGATCATAATTTCATATGATGTAGTGATAAAAGCAAAGCATACAAGGTTTATAATCCTACTAGTAAATCCATTGTTGTTTCTAGGGATTACAATTTTTTTTAAATGAAGTGTATGTTTATTCTAATCATGTAGCTAAAATTTTAATAATTTAATGGGGGGGTCCTCTCAAATTTTATTTTGATATCTTACAAAGTCCCACACATGTTTCTAATTTAACATGAAACAATACTAGCTCTTCCCAAGAGACTAGTCGTCCATCTTTATCAACTCTAAGCAAGTACAAATATTTGTTGAATCCACATTCAGCTAGTCAAAAATATGAGATAAATATCACAAGGCCTCAACATCATGAAGTTAATTTTTTTTATGATTTTTATGAGTAAAATACTATGTTTAGATTGTCATCTATAGCTAGTGAACCAAAAGTTATGTAAAAGCTAGTCAAAGTAAAAAATTGGGTTGATGCTATGAAAATTGAGATGGATTCAATTGAGATGAATGATAAATTTAATAGTATTAAATATTAATTAAAAAATATTTCATTAGAACCAAGTGGATCTACAAGACCAAACTCAAGAGTGATTTTATTGTTGACAGCGAAAGCTAATCTAGATGCAATAGGACTTACACAAAAATATGGAGTTAAATATGAAGAAACCTATGCACATGTGGTAAATCAAGATATTATAAGATTAATTATTATTTTATAGGCTCATAAAATATGGGATATACATCAAATGGATGTAAAAATTTCATTTATAAATAGAGTTATTGAAGAAAAAGTATATGTGAGACAATCAGAGGTTTTGAGGTAAAGGTAAATAAGTTTGTATATATAAGTTGAAGAAGGCTCTTTATGGGTTGAAGAAGATCCAAGAGATTGGTACTCAATAATTGATAGTTGTTATTAGATCAAATATTTTTAATAATTCAAAATGAACCAAATATTTACATACAAATAATGGGTTATAATGTTTTATATGTTTATCTCTATGTAGATGATTTGATATTTACAAGCAGTTTTATGGAAATGTTGAATAATTTCAAGGAAGTTATGAAATCATAATTTCAAATGACTGATCTCAAAATTATGAAGTTATTTTTTTGCATGAATTTTCATCAAAATAAAGATGAATTATTCATTTTTCAAGCCAAGTATGCCAAAGTCATGCTAAAATTTTAGAATCACGTCAAGTATGCTCAAGATATGTTCAAATTTTAGAATCATCAAGATTTGAAGCCCACAAATACTCCAATTACAAATAGATAAAATATTATGAAAGAGGATAGAATTTATTCAATTGATAAAAATAATTTTATAATCATTGTAGGAGTATCGATGTATCTCACTATGGCAAGACCCAGAATCAGTTATATGGTTTCACTAGTTTCTAGCATTATGGGAAAACCATATGTCAAGCATTTGCAAACAATGAATAGAATTTTGAGATATGTAAAAGGTAAATATAACCATGGTATTCATTTTAGACCAATTTTTTTATTATTTATAATTAGATACATAGATTCAAATGTGGAAGATCTATTGATGATAGGAAGTCAATTTTAGGTTATTATTTCACATTCAAAAGTGCGTTGGTTTCATGGTCTTCAAAAATATAATCTATTATTGTATTATCCTCTATTGAAGCTGAATATATAATTTTTTACATCAGATTGCACACAAATATTATGGTTAAGAAGACTATTGACTCATTTCAGAGAGGCTTAACTTGAATTAATACATATTTTTTGTGATAACAATGGGGCAATACAATTATCTAAAAAATCTAGTTTTCCACGCTAGAACCAAGCATGTTGAACTTAAACATCATCTTGTTAGAGACTTGGTAAATGATAAAAAAAAATGAATTGAATATATGATAAGTGAATATTAATTTTTTGATATTCTTACCAAGGGATTACATAAGCAGATTCATGGAAGACTCAAAGAGATGATAGACATCTCTCCTTTTTGTATCAAAAGGGGGAATGTTGAGTATGATACCAATATGTGCACTTGATTATTAGTGTTGTATTTAGTTTTTTTGGTGTTTTAATATTTTATGAAGGTTATTTAATTTATTTTTATCTTATATTATTTTTTTGATCAATTTTAGATATTTTTCAAAAAAATTCTAAAAAATAACTAGAAGTGTTAGAGTGTAATTCACTGAACGTGTACTTAATTGAATTAAAATACTTATTTATTAATTTTTAAGGAATCGAGAAGCACTTTTTGAAGTTATTTAACTAAAATTAAATTTTATTTAATCAATTTCTTATTTTCTATGGATTTGGGGAGCCTAGTTTGTCTAGTGTGCATGAGTTGCTTACTTGTTAAAAAAGGTTTCTTGCATATTGTGCTTGTATTTTCAATAAGTAAACATGTTTTCTTGAGTCTAATTTCAATTTTATTTGAGTCTATTTTTATAAGTATATTTTAATATCACTTATTTGTTAAGTAAATGTCTTAATTTATTTTTAATATATGTTTAATTTAGACATAACTTGTCTTGAAACTTATCTTGTAATAGGCTTCTTTTAGCCTTATTTATTAATAAAGGATGGTTCAAAAAATAGTGTGGCACATTATTCCAACTAGGAAACTTTTTACATGTTTAATATTTGATTTTATTATATTTATATATTAATTAAGACCAAAATCCATGTGTTTTCATATTTAAAATTACTCAATACATGTTTTAGTCAATAATCTCACTTACAACACGCCTAGTTTAACAATTAGTAATTCTAAGATAAATTGGTTGACATATAGGTTGACATATAACTTAAATTTTAGATTCAATTAAATTTTATTTACACTCCCTACATACATTCAAAACCTTAAATATCCCATAGAATAGGGAGTAGCTATAATGCATTTTCCTCCCTTTCCTTCTAGCTCAAACCTTTATAATCCAACACCTATTGAGCAATCTAATGTGATTTATCATGAACTTCCTAATTAAAATCAATTCATCCTAGAATATCATTCCTTTCCCTCCAAACCTCCTACAAGGTAAGTGTCCAAACCAATCCCTAATTTTAATCCAAATGATCTCATCTACACCTTTGTGGGATGCATTTAAGACCTGGAAAGCAACCAAGCTTCCATTCAAGACCTAAGAATTGTGCCAAATGTTAATAAACAAATTCATTATTCTTCCACCCAAATTCCTTTAGTACCATACCAAAATGATCTAAATAAAATCCATCCACTTCAAAACAACTCCCTAAATTACCAAATTCTGAGTGGTTTTCTTCGCAACCATACTCCCATTAGTATGGCTTGTAGTTTACCTCCACATTATAATCCTCCCAATTATAATCTTAATGGCTCCCCTCTCTCATATATCACCTTTAAAAATATGGATGCCAAAACACCACCTTATTTGGTTCCTTACAACTACATGTTTATTGGTACACTGCCCTCATATGTCTTACCTAGCCTTGTGTTAGTTGGTGTTATTCCCTCATATGTTCTACTTAGTCATGCACCAACCAGCGTACCCCATTTCAATTATTTATTGTCATATTTTCATATTATTCTAAATCCACCTAACCAAATAATTATTTTTCACCTTACTATCCTTCACCAACTCAAATGATAGTGTATGACCCTAGAGACTTTGCTCCAACAGCTTACCCAATTATCCCTCCCCCAAGATACCTAGATGATTCTTCAATAGACTTTAATGCAATCAGAACTTTTGTTGAATATCTTAAGTATCCCCTTGATCACATGATTCAAGGATTTTTCTTACCTCACCCATTGCCTAAACTTCTACAATACAAGGGAGAGGGAGACCCCAACACCCACATCAAGATTTTTGCCAATGTGATTAGAGAGCTACTCCCTTGGGATATATTAATGGTAAAAAAATCCCAAACCCTCTTAAGGTAATCACCTTAGATTGGTAATATCATTTACTTGAGTCTTTGATTCATTCTTTAAAATAATTCATTATTATTATTTTTAAATCCTTTGACATGAAAAAATTGCTTTACATTGGCAGACAAGACTTCCTTTATATCAAATAAGAGCCTAATGAGTCTTTTGCCCACTTCATCATGAGGTGTCATTAAGTAATTTACTCTTCTTATAGTGCTCCAAATATGAATCAAAGAGAGTTATGCAATCTCTTTCTCCATTCTCAGAATCATAAAACCAAGGAAGATGTTTAAAATTTCCCTTATCAATCCTATGAAAAATCATTAGAAAATGATTTGAGAATAAACCAAGTGGTCATATAGTGTTATCATATAACTTGTATGCTTTGGCAATGATGACCTATAATAATCCTCTTTATCTCAATGGATTGGGATACAAATAAGGTCATAACAATAGGTCCAACACATACGTGAAAGAGCGAGTAATGACCTAGGATAATTATATATCTAGTAGAATGTAATCTACACTCAAATGTCAAGAGGAAAGGATTCCAAATCCTAAGCTTATGACATGGTCTATAACTCTCAATAGGGATCAATATAGATAAGTGATAGTAACAATGATAAAAAGGGGTGTATCAAGGATATAATAAGGATACATCATGCAATGCACTGACGAACAAGGGTAACCTAGATCCAAGTTAGTTAAAAGTAATAAACTAATAAGAAGATAAGTAGTGTAATGGTTAACTAATCAGAGGTCTATGTAACCGAAGGTGATAAATGGCAAGCTAAAGAAACACTATAGCTATAACAACTTATTCAATATAATTATGATCATAAGCAAGGATTAAAAAAACACATCTATAATAGCAGTAATCAAAGAAATGTCTAATCTACTAATAAAATAAAGGAAATAAATAAAGGATAGAGATACTTACCTTTGGGTGGACTCATCGGTGGATTAATCTCCCGATTTGGCTTAAGCAATACTTTATAACATATGTTTTAGGTTGAAGACCTCAAATGGAAAAAAGACCTAGATATCCTTAGTTAAGGACTCTAAGGACTATAACACCTCCTTGGAATGAATCCTCCAATTGAGCTTTAGAGAGTGCACATAATACTATACCTCCAAGATAAGACTTAAACCTCTAACTTTTCCTTTCACTTCTTAAGAGTATAAATACAAGCCCAAACAAAGAAAACAAGTGGGTTACATATTTGGGAATGAAATATGACCCCTATATATGGCTTCAATACCCTGAAATAACCTTAAAATCTAAGCCAATGGTATCGGACATGTTGATACAATTAAAAATATGTTGGCTAACATAGTATTGTATCAATCAGGATGATACATTATAAATGAAAAAATACAAACTCAAAACTGCATCGAATATGATGATATAACATAGGGAAGACAAGTATGAAATAGATTGTATTGGCCTTGCTGATTTTTTAGGAATATAGGGTAGCTAGAAAGATTAAATGGAAAGTAGATGGAGAGGTAAGCTAGGAAGAGACTTAGAGGAGGTTAGACTGATAATATTGAAGGTATGATAGAATAATATGCAAATATCTCTCACAAACACCATAAACTAATACAATCCTATTCTCAGGAGTGCACTTAGGGAGATTAATTCATTGACAAGCCCTTACAAGAGAAATTTTCAATAAAGTGATTAAACTTAAAAATATATGGTGCATATAAAACTTTGGGTGTATATAGAACTTATGGGCCTAATGGAAAAATTGTTACCCTAATAAAAAATATATGAATTATCAAAGCAATAATTAAAAAATAAGGAAATCAGGTGCCCAAAGTCTTGAACCATAACCATAATGTCATTATTGATGGCATTATAGATCAAAGCAATAAAATTAATGTTAATAATAATAACAATAACCAAAAGTAAAAAAGTAAAAACAACCATAAAAACAATGGGAATAGGAATCAAATAAATTCCAATATAATGCCTAGTATCCATGTCATGGATTTTAATTTCCCACTATCACAGGAGAATCAATATCAAATTTCACAAAGACCTTATGACACATTTCACTCATTCAAGAGTCCAAATAAATTTCTTACCCATTGCTTGGAATCTCTTGACATACTAGGTCTTTGTCTTCAAAGTAGTGGCTATGTAGGAACACCCACTGATAGAGGGTCTTTGGGTTAGCTCGACACTATGAGCCCATTAACCCATTTTTCCCATAGTCACTATGAAGATTAACTAAGGTTTTGTTGTTTGACAAGGAGCAATAATCCATGATCCAAATTTGAGCACACTAGAGTGAAGGTGACACAAATCCCAAAATATCCTAGGTGGTCACATCCAAATCCAATAGGTATTTTATACAGGATGCCTATGTCTAGGTTAGACAAAAGCATCGATGTAACTGTTTGAGGTCAATGCAAGTGTCTAAGGCTATAAAGGTCAAATTTTTAGAATCTGATGACTGATCCAATATCCATATCTAGTTTATTTCTAACCTATTCCATATCAGATATGAATGTGCACTATAATCCAACCTAGTACCACTATTTTTCATTTATTTTCAATATCAATAATTAGTTATATTTATTATTTTTAGCATATCTCAATATTTAAATTTAGAATAATGTCTATATGAGTTTGTAATTAATTACCTTATTATAGAGATAGTTTATCACCCTTATGCCCTAGGCTATCTCTACCCCTTTAACCATAAAACCCCACTTCTAGATTTTAGGGTTAAATACTATGATATTAATAATTATTGTAGTCATTGTGTTATATATGGTCACATCAATTCTAAATTTTGGAGGTTACATCTAGATTTGCATCCTAATAATTTTTCCAAGGAGGAATCTAAGAATTGCATGCCATGTTTAAACAAATTAAAGGTAGAGGTAAAGGACAATTCTGATGTAGATGAGAAGTTTGTCTAATTTTTTACTTGTTTTTAGTTTATGGGTAATTCCTACATGCATAGACAACTAAAAATATGACACATGGGAGTTATAAGATAAGATAATATAAACATTACTAAAATTTACCCTAATGCACCAAAAACAAGAATAAACAAAATAAGTAAATGACTAAAGCATAAACAAGCAATGATAACACAAAGAAGGTTGAAATTTGGTAAACTTGATTAATGTTTTAATTGTCTTTAAAATAGATCAAATTTTTGGAAGTGATTAAAAGGTTGGCTTTTAAATTTCCTATCAACAATTGAAAGGATAGATTCAACACAATGTTGAATCTGTACCAGGTAGAATTTATAACTTGCCGAATGTGCATAATTCATACTTTAATGATTTTTAGGTAATGTATTTTTATGTATAAGTGCTTAGTTAGATGCAGAGTATGGTTATGTGTTTACTTTACTAAATTAGCTAGCCAAACTATCTAAATTGTATTCTTCTTTATCTTTGACCTAATTCTCCAATAATGGATGCAAGAGGAGAAGAAACTAGTGTAAGGTTAGTTGACTCAGGCAACATTATCAAGGAGTTGCAATACATATCCTGTATGCTTGGAATCAAAGTTAGTTTAATTCTCTTGTGTGTGACTGGAATTATGAGTAAGGTTTATAACTACATAAACATTCATCTATCCTTATTTTGTATAAAATGTAACTAAACCTTGTTGCAAGTCCTTAAGAGTGTAAATATAGAAATTTAGAGTGCACCTAGACTTGAATTCACTTGAGTTCTTGAAGAAGCCTCTTGATACATTTTTTTGAAATGCCTCAAGGAGGATTTGTATATATAAACATCTCAAATTTCAATAGGAACCTATATGTACACAAGACGATTAAAGAAAATATAGATAATCAACATACATGAATCCAAACACCAAAAAAGGTAAATGAAGGTAGAAGGGCCCAAAAAAAGATAAGGGACTAATTTAGCGGGCCACAAAATCCATACAAGGCAAATTCAATGGGTCACCAAATCTGACCCAACAGAATAAAATATAGAATTTAAAGAGATTTAAAGAAAATAGAAATCTTGTAGGCACACCAAAACCTAAAATGAAAGATAAAATAAAAGAAGCAAAAGGCATGGGATCACACAGAGAATAAAGAGAAGAAAAAAACATGGAAAAGTGCCAATAGTACCCTAATTGTAACTGATGAACTATATACCCAAAATAACACTTCAAAATTTATAATAAAAATCCTTATACCAAAATTAGGTGTCTATTATTACATCACCATCAACACGAACAATAAGGAACAAGAAAATGAAGAGATCAACAAACTTTTTTAAATTGATAAAACTAGGGTAAATAAACTTGTCGATATTGGGTATCAATCTAATTTGATTTCAGATGAATTTGTTAAGGAGCTTAGTTTTAAAATATATGAAAATCTTCATCCATATCCTTTGGGTTGGGTAAATAAGGGTGTTGAAATACAAGTGACTAAAATATGTAAATAAAAACATGGGATTAACCCAAAATATAATGATGAGCTAAAGTAAATGTGATTCCTCTTGATACATTTGATTTGGTGTTTGTAATTCCTTAATTATATCTTAGGTATGTTACTATCTTCATGAGGAGGGCATACACATACCAATGGTTCAAGGATGAATTAATTATGTCATCAAGGCACATCAAATCAAGCCTAGTCTTGTGATGGTAAGTGCCAACCAAATAAAAGGAATTATCCAAACAAATAATCAATTTTGTTTACTTATTTTGAAAGATAAACAAGAGGATGGGTTAAAGATATCTAAAAATTATAATTCTAGCATGAGATTTAAGGGATTATAAGAGTTATTGATTTCATTTTAATGTGTCCCAATCTCCTAAAATGTTGACTCTAAAAGGGAAGTAGAATGTGAAACTTAAGTGATGTCTAAATATCCTTACCTAACATTGGTTTGTAGAGGAAAACACTTTTGGAGAGAAATTAGGTCAAAAAAAAAACTTCAAGAGTTATTGAAATAAGGTGTTATACACCCAAGTAATTTAGCATATGAATGTGATGGTACATAAGAAAGATCACTCTTCTAGGATGTGCATAGATGATAGAGCATTGAGCAAGATCACCATAAATAATAAATATCCACTTCCATAGATTTATGACTTGCTGAACCAATTTCAACATGGTGATTATTTCACAACATTGGATCTCAATTTGGGCTATTGTAAAGTTCGTATGAAGGAGGACATATGAAAAACAACATTTAAGATAAAATAAGCTTTGTACTAATGGTTGGTACTTCTATTTGGTTTATGAAATGCACTTGCTAAATTAGTGAGATTAATGAATGATGCATTAAGATATTTCATAGATACATATGTCATAGTGTGTCTAGATAAAAATCTATTTTTTTATTATAACATGAGAAGAACATCTAATTCATTCGAAACAAGTCTTGCAAGTGTCGAAATAGAAATATTTTTTGTACAATATGAAGAAATATGAGTTCGTAAAATAATCACTCATTTACATGGGACATATGATTGTAGGAGGAAAACTAAAGTTGGATCCAATAAAAACTAAGGCTATCATGAATTAGCCCATGCCTAGGAGTGCCACTAAGACTAGAAGCTTTATGGGAGTAATACAATAAATGAGGAACTTTATTCTAGATTTCTCCATAGAAACATCACCTCTACATAGTTGTAACAATGGGTAAGAGTTTAAATTGGGGTAAGGAACATGATAATGCTTTTTCCTCATTGAAGTATAAGATCAATCACACATTTGTTCTTACACTTTTTAATTCGTAACAACCATTCGAAGTTAAAATGAATGCAAGTGAGTATGTTATGGGGGCAGTTTTGTTGTAAGTAGGTAAATCCATTTGTTATCATTCAAAGGTATTTTTTGGTATTCTATTTACGATAAATAAATATACACATTAGTTCAGATAATAAATAAATAGAAACATTATTTGTTGGGTAAATAAACTATTGTGTTTACTGACCACAAACCTCTTCAATATTTGGAAGCACAAAACAAATGCAACAAACATGACATTAAAAATAGATGGGATTTCTTCAAAAATTCCATTTGGTGATCAAGTACAAGAAGGGAAACATAAGTGTAGTGGCAAATAAGTTATCTAGGTGGCTAATAAATCAAGTTTCATCATAAGAAACAATTTCACAACTCATGCCTTTAATGAAAGAGGCTTGTGAGGATGCATATCCAAAAATGCAGACTTTGGGGGGACATTCCAATAACTGCAGGCCAAGATGCTCAAGAAGGAAGGAAAATAATTATTTAAGTGATAACTGTAAATGAAACATACTACATCATATATAATTCTATAAGTGATAATTGTAAATGACGCATACTACATATTACATCACTGATCACTAATATCATAAGAAACACATCATAATACATGGAAAGTAATTACAAATAGTTATCCACTATTGATACAATATACAACCACTGTTGTCAAGCCATAGTAAATAGGTAATTATGGATCCTTATGATAATGTTTCAAATAATAAGTACAAAATAATTCAATGTGCATAAACAAGATACATGGCTCTCCTAGAGCATAGTTTCTGAACTCAAGTATCTATGGTAATCTCAAGTGTTGTCTTGATAATTAATACTACTATGGGGAGGGGGAGCATCAGTCGATCACTTTTCCACACCAACTACAGACCAATGATGCCCCATACTAATCTTATTAGGAAATGTACCTCCCTTCACGGATGAATAGATAGAGATGGAATAGGAATCCAAAGAGACAAACAAGTAGCCTTGTACTATATGATTTCTAAAACTAAACATGTAGTGTATCATAAAAAACCCATTTTATTACAAGATATCACACAAACATGTAAATAATACTCATGAAATAACAATGTTTCACTAAACATACTTTGATCAAAGTTTTCAAGAATATAGCGATCTATAGATAAATAAAATTAATACACACCACTTGATCAAACTACCTTCATCTGACATTATGATGTTAGTAAGCCAGTGAAACTTGTCTCACTCATTACTCAATATCAGCAATGTAAATTGATCAAACATAATTTCAACCACAAGATTCATGCAATTTAGATCTTACTATCAATCATAACACATTAACATGCTAAACATAAGAGTAACCAAAACATACATTCATTTCATCAAACGTATGAATGAATCTTACATTATTATCTATCCCATACTAGAAATAATGATTACAATTTATACCACCTGGATAAAATACATAGTTTAACTATAGATTTCAACTACCATAATTAGTTTTCAAACATACTACACCCTATGATAACCTATATTACCATAGTCTAGTATTTTTAAACATAACTATCAATTTTTCACAATCAACCATACAAAATAGTATTAAACACATGAAAATATAAACTTCTATTCAAGCAACTAGATATAGCAAGGTAGATCATAGTTTTCCATGAAACACATAGTGCTCTATCCTAGCATAATTTTCACTCTCAAAGGTTGTATGCATGCATACACAAAGTCCTACTAACTGTCACAAAACATGTTATTCATAGTAATAACTAGCACGTATACTTTAAATCGATCAAACTTAGGTGTGAGTTTAGACATAACAATTATAATATGTACCATTTGGTATAACATACATTTATACTATAGTATTCCATGACATCCCATACTATCATAATTCATTGTTTATGATCACAACAACATAATTATGAAAAACTAGCATTACCATACTAGGAAACAACCAAAACATAAGCATGAATAATAATATAACAAGTACAGGTTTATAATACTTAGGTATACCTTATGGTTAAACTACATACTACTATAACTTATAGACATACATCATGATGCACTATTATATGCTAAATATAACCAAACATTTATACATATTAACACTTTCATAATGTGTACCGCACATAAGTATTCAAGGTTGAATACATATATAAACTAACAACCAATCATACTATTAACAGTGAATTAGATAACTCATAAACCCATTATGATCTTTCATTCCAATAACTCATTTCATTTCTAGGAGACCATTCTAAAATATTATAGTTTATGGTTCCTAAGAAACTTATCGACTTACTCAAACCATCTGTTAGACTATAGGTATAATCCTTATAAATGATCACTTGTACATCATAACATATACCCCCTGTAAGCATTTCAATGCTATGCAATACTAAACTATTGTTCATTTATACTTTTTAATCAAGAGCTCCCTATAGTTATTTATAAGTCTAACTGAGGATCTTATATCACATAGCTTATACCAAGATAATGAAGACCCGTGATGAGTTATAAATATGCATCTATCATTAAATGTTAGGTTAGGAGCCTAGAACTTTATTTGAAATAGTTTCAAAACTCATAGTTCACATGACCAATTCTTATATGTTATATTCTCCCAATACTCATAGATTCCTCAGGTTGCAATGTTGTCTATAAATACATACAACTATGGTTCAAAGGTGTTAATTATCTCATAATATATATTATATGTTGAATGAATATGATTCCTATTAACAATCTGAGTCAAATCATATGATCAAGATCCTTTACAATAGTATTGGTATGCATGTAAAACATAAATCTCTATTAAACATAGTTCTATATTTATAATCACCTATGGAACAATAGTTAGAGGAGCACACCCCTTCATTCAAGTATAAACTAGTAAGCATAAGTATACCTATTTTATTTTTATATATTCAACAATAAGTAGATTTTATAGATTGACATCTATACAATGGGTTTGGTAGCCCAAACTATATAATAAGCATATCATGGTTATCACAAAATAATGATAGACCACAATTTGTACTCCACATGCTTAATGAATATTATTTTTAGGATTTCGATAAATTATAACTATAATCCTTTAAATTCAACTATAAAATTTATACATTTTACAGTGGGATCAATTTCATTGATCATTAATCATAAATCTCATTCATGTTTCAATATACACTCATATCCAAACTCATACTCAACCCAAAATTTATTTGTGGTCTTAACTCAATTTCATAGGTTTATTTTTACCCAGAGCATTACTTATCTCAAGTTAGCTATAAAAGACATAAATTATCTCAAAATTTATTCCCACATTTAATAAAGTAAGCTAATTTTCCATTTAAATTCTCGTCTTATGACCCGATTAACTATTTAAGTCCATTGTATTCTTTTAGGTATAAAGTTGCCATATTTGGCATCTAGTTGGTTTTTAGCTTACCAAATGCCTCATTAAGAAGGTTCTCATTATGTTTTTCTTTACCCAACCACCTACTTCACCATTTTGAATAAAATACTGCAATTTAGTTCCCATTACAAAGGTGAAATATAACATCAGCTTTGTCATTAACGTGGCATATTGGTTGAAGGTTATTATAGAGTGATGTCTTAGACATTAAATATAACATTATTCACTTATTAATATTTGCTTATTAAAAATACACCACCAATACTTATTCAATTAATAAAACTCCCCCAGAAAAGTGTAGCGATGCTTATGCACAAAACCAAATGATTCATTTTACATGAGTATTACACCTGCTATGAAATGAACAACAATGATTCATAGATATTATTAATATAATTATGAGACAGAGGGAAAAGGATTAAAATTGAATCCAGTGCGCAAACACTTCAAGTGGGAAAAGATCATCTTAAGGGTCTTTAATTACCTTGTACACTCAAAGTATTAAATTCTAACTATATTTTTTTTATAAGTTTGTTAATCTAATACATGAATTTATAACATTTACAATGATAAACAATAATCTCCACTCTAATGATGATACAACAAATCTACCTTAAACTCTACAAACACTTCATGGTGGGATCTGAGCATAACGATCAAGCTAATCTCACCAAAATGTTATTAGCAAGGGTTTATTATGTTTGCTTTGTAATAGAATATCAAAATAATCGTATACCATAATATAAAAATAGACATCGATTTTATCTTTCCTGCTCCATGAAGATCCAAACAAAGATACCTTCATTAGAGAATGAAGGGTTTCCTATCATTTGTTTAAAAAGTTAGTATTTTTTTAAGCTCATGAACATGTGGTCCAAAATTTAACAATTGATGTTTGAACAAGAGGAAAATACATACAAAAATCTGATATATATATATATAATTTGTTGGTATATTTTAGCGGGGTTCCTTTTTAAATCAAATGAAAAAAGATATACTTTAGTAGAATTGTTGCAATAATACTGAACATACAAATAAAATCACACCTCCCTCTCCTCCTCCTCCCTCGCCCCCCCCCCCCCCCCCCGCCCATATTATTTAATTTTATTGTAAGATAGTTTTATGTAGTCCAATATGCAAAAATGTATAGATATAAAGTTTTATGCAGGTCAACTTGTATATGTATGCAGATATATATTCTTATTTAACCAAATCACCATATTTTTATAGAGATATAGAAAATCATGTGAATTCTTAAGACATCGCCTACCTAGCAGTGTATACAATGCTGAAATAGTGCATTTTGTCAAACTCGCTTTCTTTCTCAGCACTACCTTCTTTCCATTCTTCTTTTTGGTATCCTCTACCTTGCTTCACACAATCTCCATATATTCCTACCTATTTACCAAAAAGAGTAGCTTTTAAAAGCTTTTTCTCTTTATTATTTTATTGTTAGAATTATTATTGTTGTTGTTGTTGTTGATTTTTTTTTTTCTTTGTTTTCTCATTTTTTTTAATGTATTTATTCCTTTATGTTTTTCTCTTTACAAATGGTAATATTCTAAATTTTATTTATTTTTAACATTAATTACAAAAAAATCTATAATTTTACTAAATAAATTATCATCTCCAAATGCCATGATGGTTTAATAATAAATCCATTCGTTAATAACCTCAAATTTATGCAAAACACATTGTAAAGGGATTAATAATCACACACAAAACACACTAGATGGAATCCACAAAACCATTAAATTATGCTAGTAAATCATGAAAACTACTTATTTAATGCAAGCAGAAATAACCACACTATGATACCCATTTCATTATGCATTTATAATGTGTGCTAACTATTATGGCATGTGCAAAGTTTTCATTAGTTTCTCGGTGGTCCTCTGACATATCCATCTATGTCACCCTCTCTGATCATGTTCTCCCTATTGGGTGAATATTTTGTCAATTAGCTAACTGATGAGCAAAATAGGTCTGATCAACCACAGCAAGGAAGATTGGTCAGCCTAGTGTGCAGGTTTACCACATCAAAAGGGGACAACTCTATCTTCTCATTAAGGGGAGGTTCCCTATAGGTATGAAGGGGCTATATACTATAACTATATGTATAAAATAACACTCAGGGGTAGGGTAACACCATCCATCTCTCATTTTTTAGAGATGATTATCACACACAAAGGAGAAATCTTGGTGAAGACACTGAAGGCACTTCTCTTCTTTCAGAAGTGGTCTTACAGGAAACAACAAGAGTTCTTTCAGGTAATGACAAGTGACTGGTAACAGGGTGCAGTAACCAGCAGAATGAAGTATAGCACAAAGTCTCCACTTCAGCTGCCCAAAGAGTGAGATACGAAGAACAATGAGGGCATAAATTCATCCCAAGGTCCTTTACACAGAAAATAGAAAATAGCTAAACACTAAAGGCAATTGTAGGTAGCACAAAGTCTTCGCACAGTTGGCTTCAGGACACCTTCCTGATTATCTCCACAAATTTTGCTTATTTCATCAAATAGACAAGAACACATTTAGAAGACAGACATAAGAACAATCCCCTAAATGACACAAACCATGACAGCATAAAGTTTGAAAGTAACTTGCTTTCTCATTCAAATAAGGAAATATGATTAATAACCTGAGCTCAAAGTCTCAGTGATAGCCTCTCAATTTTGGTAGAGTTTTGCTTCTTTTATCAAAAAAATCTCCTTTGCATAAAATAGGATTTTATAATATATAATAGCCCAAAAAAGACTGGTGTTTTGTTCCATCAGGCGGCCCATGTTGCCTTTTTTGCTTTGAATGCATCTTCAATTTTGTTAGAGGACCATGCTGAAACAGGGTAGCTACCTTAACTATGGCATGTCATTTCATCTCATATGTCTTCTCCTGGGTTTTGATCATTTGGTATGTCCCCTCTGATGTCTGTGTAATTATGCATTTTGTCTTTACTCCTAGGGAGATAAACAAGCCGTGTCTTCAATGTTTAAGGGCTCAAAAATATACTTTGCAGACTGTTTCACCTACTGGAATAACTACTGCATAGATATTTTGGCCTTTCCCTCTTTCTACTATGATTTGAGCCCTCAGGATATCTTTTCCCCTTTCTAGTTTTGTCTTTTTCTAAAATCTGAGCTCTCAAGGCTACGTTCCTAGCTTTGTTAGTTCTTTCGACTTCTCCTCTCGGTGGTTCTCCCTTTTGGCCTTGGCCTTAAGACCTTTGAATGCATTCAGGTTCGCGCTCAAGCCTACAAAGATCAACGACTATTTTATTGCTGTGAATTTGATGTCTTCAGGCCTGTCATCATTTGAAAGCCAATGGCTAGTTGGTGGCACTTAATGTTGACGTATGCAGGCCTGTCATTCCCCTTGGTAATTGTTTTAGCTTTCTTGTTTTGTCCTTCTCGAAGGGGACCTGCCCTTCAAGGTTTTGAGAAAGGTTTATGTTTTAGTTGGCAAGAGCCCCTCACAAGGGTACCTGCCCTTCAGGATCGTCCATTGGGTAGTCTTTAGAGTCCTTTGGCTTCAAGCGGTCTTCAGGTTCTAATTCCTTTGAACAAAATGTTTGAAGGAATTCTTTCAGACATTTTGTTCAAAGGAAACCTTCCTTCGCCTTTGTGTCTTTCCTGCTTGCTTCCCTCGAGCTTCATCCTTTGATTGGGCCAATTCCTTCAGACAAAAGTCCAAAGGAATTCCTTTAGACTTTTTATCCAAAGGAATTGCCTTAACCACTTTTCCACGGGAAACCTTTTCCGAAGGAATTCCTTTGTTCACTCAGCCTTCTAAACGGTCAATCTGCTCCTCGCTTGCCCTTCGAAAGGGATGTTCAAGCCCAAAACTACTCTTCAAATTTTTGCAACAGTCCATTTTGGCTTCTAAGTGCCCTCCCTAAGGTCACTTGTCCTTTGGGCTTTAGGACTGAACCGACCGATTGAAAAATGGCTGAGTGTTAAGAACATTTTTCTTTCCTGCAAAGTCCATAGAAACCAACCTATAGAGTCCATAGATTTGAGCTCATAGAAATGGGGGAGTCCATATAAATGAGAAACCAAACTACAGAGTTCGTAGTTATGGGTCTGTAGAACTGGTGGAGTCCATAGAGTTCTTCCTATAGAGTCCATAGTTCTCAAGCCTTGAAGTCCGTAGAAACAGAGTCCATAGAATCCAGTCCTATAGAGTTTGTAGAACTAAGTCCGTAGTTTTATCTAACCTTGAAAGAGTCCATAGTTCCACCTGCAAAGTCCATAGATTTGAGTTCGTAGAAACAAGTCCATAGAATTCTTATTGCAGAGTCTGTAGATTTCTTCCTGCGAAGTCCATAGATTTAAGCCTGTGGAGTTCGTAGAAATGTATCTACAAGGTCCCTTAGCTGAAAAAGTTTGAAAAATAGAGAATCTGAAGGCTCATAAAAAATTTTTTAGAAGAGAAGAGAAAATTTTTGGCTTGTAAGACCAAAAATAGTTCATGTGTTGTCCCAAAAAAGAGTGACAGACTTTGGGAACAACAGTTGGCTCAAGTTTGAGAACTTCCTTCAGTTGAAATTTTGGAACAACTAAGGGGAGTAGAAACTAGAATCTCTAGTGCCTTGAAGTGTGCCATTGGGCTATGGAGTCGTGCTAACCAAAAAAAAGGCTTCAAATAAAAATGAAAAGAAAAAGCACAAAAAAGAGCTAAAGACTATAAAAATATACATATGTACAGATGATCTTATCTGATGCTTCAAAAATTGAAGTGCTTCAGATGTCGCTCATTGTGAGATAGTGAAAATGGCATTCCATCCTGATAAACTAGCAAGAAACCATTTTCTCCCTAGAATCAGTGATGGGCTAATGGAACTCTCCACTAGGGATCACATTTTTTATGCATTCCTTTTGGTTCTCTCTTCTTGCCCCATGGCAAGGCGTGATCTCTAATCTAAAAACCACAAATTTTTGCTCTCTTGGTGAAGAGTTCATTTTCCTAACTTGGGCATGCAGCAGTATGGTCCATTACCATAGCTCGTTGCTCTTCTAGTTCAGTCCAACACATGATTTGATCGTCAAAATCAAACTCTTACCAATGATTGGCATTATTAGGCACACTTGGTCACAAGACCAATTTGATAGTGTACCTATTATCTTTGAAATTAGGGTGAGGAACCATGAAGGTTGTAAGGACAGCCAATGGATTTGCATGATTATGAAGCTCCCTGGGTACTGTAGATATATTGAAATCATCAAAACCTTCAATGTAGTCCCAAACTAGATTGTGATAATGGCACAATCTTTTGTTCTTGGTTGGACACAAGTTCCTCACCTGACAAACCATCAGTACAGCATCTCTTTTAGCATGAAGGAGTTTAACACCTTTATTTTGATCAACCTTCAACTCGAGTAATAGAGATTCATACTCAGTAGTGTTGTTGGTGTTGTTGAACTACAACTTGTATGAAGAAGGAAAAATATCTCCTTGAGGAGATATTAGAACAATCTCGATTCTAGCACCGATAGAGGAATTACTGCCATCAAATTCTAGTAACTAAACATCATTAAAAACTGATCTTTTATGAGATTTTTCTTTATCAGAGAGGGAAGATCCTTTTTCATCTATACTATGCTCTACCAATCCTTTTGATGTCTTGTTTGAATCAATTCCTAGATCGCCACCTACAGGACTTTCATCTGTTGAAACATGAACATCCTCTGTGGTCAAGAAAAAGTTACCCATTCTTGAAGACTCAAATAGAATTTGATCTTCAGGCGATAATGTCTGAGCGACAACATATTTTGCCTCCTTTTCAGGGAGTAGCCTCTTCATGATGTCTTTGACAGGTATTCTTGCATCAGATAGGTCCATGTTCAACTCACCACCAATATCCTTGCAGAAATTTCATCTAAGAAGGATGTCATATGAGGCCGAGATGTCGGCCACCAAGACTATCATCTTGATTCTCTTTTCTGGAAAGGCAACAAATGCAAATTGGGCATCCTTGATTTGTCCTAGTAGTGGCACTTATTTGTTCTCCATGGAGAAACATCTCCCAAATGTCTTGGTCAGTGTGAGACCAAGAGATTCTGCCACTTTGGTAGGCATGGCAATGTCTGAAGCTCTGGAACCAATGATGCAATTGCTCATCTTTTGCCCATTTATCAACAGGGAAACATAGAAAGCCTTTAGTTTCCTAGGGGCAGTAGGAGGAGTAATGACAAGATTGTTTAGGATGGACATGTTCCTTAGGGGATCATGAGTTACCTTCTTAACATTTTGTCTTGCAAGGATGGATTTATTCTTCACACACTCTACCAACCTGTCCAACTGCTCAGGGTTAGCTTGTAGGATTTCAAATTTAGACATTTAAATTTTAGTTTTCTTGACATGGTTAATCATGTCAAATGTTTGAAATGAACTAGGAATAGAGGATGGGAGCTCATCCTTTTAGTTTTTGGGAGGGGGAGGACTGATCTACGAATTTGAAGTTGAAGGTAAAGGCATATTTGGAGTACTTACTTTTTTAGCAATCACTGGGTCCTTAGGCTGGAAAGGCAGAGTGGTTCCTTGCTTAGCAATTGAAATTGCACGCTGAGATCTTTATCTTGTTTTGTCTTTATCAGCTTGTTGGGCTGACTAATTCTTGGACCGTGTGAAGATAGCATATGATCCATCCACTACTTTACCTTCACTTTTGGGTTCATCCTAGTAATTTAGGTAACTAATGTGGGAGTCTCTAGCTGATTCTTCTTGGTCTACTGCAAAGAGATTAGCGTAATTTTCTTGATCAAACTTAGGATGAAAAGAGAAATCATGTTCTATTTCCAGATATCTAACTACTAAGTTTGTTGGTGCTGCTTCAATGGCATGTTTCCCCTGAATGGGAGGAAGACAGTTTGGTTGCCCTTGACTTTTGGTAGCATTGCCTTGATATGACTAGTTTTGAAATGTCCTCCTTGGCATATCCCAATAAAGTGGATCAAACATACCTTGGGACACTTGTCTTTTCAAGGCTAGCAGTTCATTTTTTAGCTTTTGCACCATTTGATCAGTGGTGCTTGTAGATGAATTCTCAAAAGATGAAGAAGATTTGCCTATGTTAGGATCTCTTATTATCTTCCCTACCAAGATGAGATCATCTTCTACCTCAGTGGACAAAACCTAAGCAGCAGCAAGGTCTATGTGGCCAGCCCGTCTCAGTAGAAAACTCACTTCAGGTAGCTGTGAGTTGATGAAGAAACATTTGAGATTCTCAGGTGTAGGCTGAGCAATTATAGGAATCTGATTCCTCAACTTGTCAAACTTGGCAATGAAATCCCTTATAAGTTCATGAGGTTCTTTCTTCATCTGTGTGAGCTAGGCTAGTAGGGCATGTGCATCTTCTGTAGGCTTGAACTTTGCTTTGAAATTAGCTTTGAGGGTGTTCCAATCAGTTACTGACCGAGCTTGCAGGTGGTATAACTAGTCTACAGCAGCACCTTGCAATGTTTCTACAAATAACCTAACTGCCACATCCTTAAATTCCATGCCTATCACACCACAGGCTATGCTGAAGGCTGAAATGTGTTCATCAGAGTGAACTCTCCCATCACCAAAGAATTTGGGAAAATTCTTCTTTGAACTGCATGGAAGCTCATGTAGAGGTGGATTTAAATTAAGTGGGCCAAAAGAGTTACCCCAGGGGCCTTGAACTGCCATGATTGGATTATTGAAAACAAGGATAAAAAATTTGGGTGGAGTATGTATAGGTAAAGCTCTGGTGATAGTAGAAAAAAAAGCTCTACCTTGTATTGGTGACCTGGTATGGATGGGAGGAACACTCCTGGATCATTGAACTTGAGGTTGTAGAGGAAACAATTCAAAATTTCCTTGCTGCACCAACTCAAACACTGGGTCAACAACACCTTGGGTTCTCTAACTTCTGGTATAATGTGGAGTTGCCAGATTATAGAATAAAAATGGGAAAGAAATGGTCTTGCTTCAGCTTGAAGCTTAAGGCTTCAAACTGCTTGTTCTTTCCCAACAGCTTTGGTTTGTAGACCAAATTATATAACGGAAATGGATAAGGCTATAATTATAATGGGTAAGACCCAGATGGGAGTCACCAGAGTATACAATAGATAAGGATAAGAACTACTTGTTCAAATCCCCAGTAGAGTTGCCAAAAAATTATTGGGTGAATATTTTGTCAATCAGCTAACTGATGAGCAAAATAGGTCTAATCAACCACAACAAGGAAGATTGGTCGGCTTAATGTGCAAGTTTACCACATCAAAAGGAGACAAATCTCTCCTCTCATCAAGGGGAGGTTCCCTATAGGTATGAAGGGGCTATATACTATAAATATATGTAGAAAATAACACTCAGGGGTAGGGTAACACCATCCATCTCTCTTTTTTCAGAGATGATGCTCACACACAAAGGAGAAATTTTGGTGAAGACACTGAAGGCACTTCTCTTCTTTCAGAAGTGTTCTTACAAGAAACAACAAGAGTTCTTTCAGGGAGTGACAAGTGACTGGTAACAGGGTACAATAACCAATAGAATAAAGTATAGCACAAAGTCTCCACTTCAACTGGCCAAAGAGTGAGATACGAAGAACAATGAGGGCACAAAGTCATTCCAAGGTCCTTTACATAGAAAATAGAAAACAACTAAACACACTAAAGGCAATTGTAGGCAGCACAAAGTCTTCCCATAATTGGCTTCAGGACACCTTCCTGATTATCTCCACAAATTTTGCTTATTTCATCAAATGGATAAGAACACATTTAGAAGACAGACATAAGAACAATCCCCTAAATGACACAAGCCATGATAGCGCAAAGTCTGAAAGTAACTTACTTTCTCATTCAAACAAGGAAATATGATTAACAACCTGAGCTCAAAGTCTCAATGATAGCCTCTCAATTTTGGTAGAGTTTTGCTTCTTTTATCAAAAAGATCTCCTTTGCATAAAATAGGATTTTACAATATATAGTAGCTGAGAAAAGACTGGCACTATGTTCCATCAGGTGACCCATGTTGTCTTTTTTACTTTGAATGCATCTTTAATTTTGTCAGAGGACCATGCTAAAATAGGGCAGCTGCCTTAACTATGGCATGTCACTTCATCTCATATGTCTTCTCCTGGGTCTGAATCATCTGGTCTACCCCCTTTGATGTCTGTGTAGCTATCCATTTTGTCTTTACTCCCAGGGAGACAAACAAACCATGTCTTCAATGTTTAAGGGCTCAAAAATCTACTTTGCAGACTGTTCCACCTACTGGAATAACTATTGTGTAGATATTTTGGCCTTTCCCTCTTTCTACTATGATTTGAGCCCTCAGGGTATTTTTTCCCTTTTTAGTTTTATCTTTTTCTAGAATCTAAGCTCTTGAGGCTACGTTCCCAGCTTTGCTGGCTCTTTTGGCTTCTCCTCTCGACAGTTCTCCCTTTTAGCCTTATCCTTCAGGCTTTTGAATGCATTCGAGTCCACGCTCAATCCTGAAAAGATCAATGGCTATTTTATTGCCGTGAATTTGACGTCTTCGGGCCCGTCATCGTTTGAAAGCCAATGGCTAGTTGGTGGCGCTTAATGTTGAAATTTGTGGGCCCGTCATTCCCCTTGGTAATTCTTTCAGCTTTCTTGTTTTGTCCTTCGTGAAGGGGACCTACCCTTCAGGGTCTTGAGAAAGGTCTACATTTTAGTTGGTGAGAGCCCCTCGCAAGGGTACCTACCCTTTAGGGTCGTCTTTTGGGCAGTCTTCGAAGTCCTTCAACTTCGGGCAGTCTTCGGGTTCTAATTCCTTTAGATAAAATGTCCAAAGGAATTCCTTCAGATATTTTATCCAAAGAAAATCTTCCTTTGCCTTCATGTTTTTCCCGCTTGCTTCCCTCAGGATTCATTCTTCGACCGAGCCAATTCCTTTAGACAAAAGTCTGAAGGAATTGCCTTGACCACTTTATCATGGGAAACCTTTTCTAAAGGAATTCCTTTGTTCACTCAACATTTGAAACGGTCCATCTGCTCCTCACTTGCCCTTTGAAAGGGTTGTTTAAGCCCAAAACTACCCTTCACATTTTTGCAACGGTCCATTTTGGCTTCTAAGTGCCCTCCACAAGGTCACTTGTCCTTCGAGCTCTAGGATTGAACTGACCAATTAAAAAATTGCTAAGTGTTAAGAACCTGTGTCTTTCCTATAGAGTCCATAGAATTTGACCTGTAGAGTTCATAGATTTGAGCTCATAGAAATGGGGGAGTCTGTAGAAATGAGAAACCAAACTGTAGAGTCCATAGTTATGGGTCCATAGAACTGGCAAAGTTTGTAGAATTCTTCCTGCAGAGTTTGTAGTTTTCAAGCCTTGAAGTTCATAGAAATAGAGTCCATAGGATCCAGTCTTGCAGATTCTGTAGAACTGAGTCCGTAGTTTTCTTTAACCTTGAAAGAGTCTGTAGTTCCACCTGCAGAGTCTGTAGATTTGAGTCTGTAGAAACAAGTCCATATAATTCTTCTTGTAGAGTCCGTAGATTTCTTCCTATGAAGTCTGTAGATTTAAGCCTGCTGAGTTCGTAGAAATGTATCTGCAGGGTCCCTTAGTTGAAAAAGTTTGAAAAATAGAGAATTTGAAGGATCATAACAATTTTTTTAGAAGAGAAGAGAAATTTTTTGGATTGTAAGACCAAAAATAGTTCATGTGTTGTCCCAAAAAGGAGTGACAGACTTTGGGAACAAAAAATATAACTAAAATAACACATTAACATGTTTATAATGTAATCACATACACTACAGCTAACTCGTAGCAAAATAAATATATAGCCTAAGCAATATCCTATTATCCCATAACAGTATATATCTCTAAACTTAGTTAAAATAGCTAAATCTAAATTTATTAATTATGAATATCCACAAATATTTAAATAGTTTGCTTATCAAGGAATCGGGATGTAACATCCTTCCCACTAAATATAGTCATCAACCCAGATGACTCTTATTCCAATATAAGTTTTGAATTAAAAATATTGTCTAGTAAAAATAGCACAGTATAATAGTATCAAATCAAGCAAATAAATGTGAAATTATCTATAAAAATCACTGTAGTTCTTTCAAGTTGTACTATTCCTGGAGTATTGGGCCCAAAATACCATGCTCTATGACATCTCTCTATTATGCAAACATGGTTTGTGAGTATTACTTACTCTTATTGGTTCTGTCATAACCACCCCAAGGTTCATAACCGTCAAAATACGTCTATATACTATAGGACTAACCACTTATGTTACCTTGAAGGGTCCCACATATCTCAGTGAAAGTTTCACTTACTTCCCCAAAAATACACAAGATCATCATAAAAACCAAAAATATATTCCTAGGGAGAGTTCTACAAAACCTTCCAGTCCCTTTTGTATATCTCTTTAATCTAGAGAGTGTATTTCTCATTCCAGAGAAAAGTATTTGGGGAACCTGGCACAAATGATGTATATAGGTTATATCATCACTACTATGCATAGCTCCTGATAAGTATAACATGTCAATACTGCCACTATGCCACAGAGCTCTTGATAAGTATGATGATGAATAAGAATTGGAAATACTACATTTTCAATGTATACAAATTTAAAGAATGATCATTCCACCGTATACATGTGTATGGCCATACAAATGAATTTGATAAGTCCTTCTATCAAATGTTGGATTTAACAAGTCCACCTATCAGATCCAAACTCAGTGACTACCAAATGAATATGAGACTAGGTAGGATCCACTCCCATCTCTTAATACTCACATTCCTAATTCACCACTCTTTCCTTAGTTTTTTCATGACTTAATGATTTCCATAATGTGCACAAGGTTAAATGAATCACATCTCTATACTAACACATCATAGAAAGTAATACTATATGCTAAGTAAATCCATATGTACCATCATACATACAAGAAAAATCATATAATTATTTTGTAATTGTATTAAGTTGACACTAGCCAAACATAACTAGTATCATATTTCACAGTTTAACCTATAATGTTATACTCATATTTAAGATAAAATAATATTAAAATTAACATAACTTATATAGGCCAAGGATCAGACCATCTTTACAATCATATAAAATAACAAGTGAGGCAATATCTCCCTGCTTGCTCAGTTAGTACATAACAAGTTAATTTTTTTATATCTCAACCCTTTTAGACTACCAAGATATCTTGCACATCCTATACCCTACTCTCTCCCAATGAAGGTACACAAATATCTTTTAAGACAACATGCTCTAAATAAAATAAACTAATATCAGACTAATCAAGGTATATAATAACGTAACAATAAAATCAATTTATAATTCTTAATCTATAATTAATATAAATTCAAGATTTGCCACTCCTCATAGTCAAAGTTCATAAATTATATAATGTATCACTATCATGTATAACTCTAAAAATTCATTAGTGGAAATTAGAGAACTAACATCTCAACACAAAAACTCTTAAATACCCTCACATGATTAAAAAAAGAAAACACTACAACTCAAGTTGACAAATCACTACTCACTTACCAATCTTATATGAGTAGTATTATAATCTACTTACATAATAGGAAGGAAAATTATAAAAACATGGATGCATCAATCTAATCTATTTATACAACTTATATCATAACAAGAAGTAGAAGACACTATCCCATTAACTCAAGGGAATCAGGTCAAAATAACTCAAAAACAAGTTTCTACATCAAGAAATAAGAATCCTCTCAGGGTTTATAATGACGTCAAGGATAGTGAGGGAGTGATAACTCACCTCTATGCATACTATGAGAGATGACACTTCTTCCTAATCCCTATAAACATAAAGGTGCCAACTCATGAGCCAACTCCTAACACATTGGAGTCTTTAACAAAATGAATATATATACTCAACTACAAGAAAATTCCAACTGTACTAGGTGATACCCAACTAGAAATGGTCTTATTGGATTAATGTAAGTAAGACACATAACTTAAGTGAGAAGCATCCCATGCTTGTTAAAGACTTATAACACAAAGTACCAATAATAGAGGTGACATGATTAATTAAGAATCTAATCACTCTTGAGATGTCTGATCTAAGTGATCAAAAAAAATATGATAGGGAACTCGTGTTCACAACTTAAGAACTATACTATGTACTCACCTGCCAAACATTGGTTACAATCATCACCATTGAAACATTCATTAAACCAACCCTTTAAAAACTTTAAGGGGGTATGAATGCTCCTAAGGTACACAATGTACCACAACATTTCATTATTCTCCTTCTTGATAAATAGAAGGATACGAAAATGCTAATAGACTCATTAGGTCCTAGAGTTTGAGCCACAACTCTAATACCACATGTAACAACCGTACTAGGTTTGACATAGATAAACGCAATTTTTTTTAAAAATAAACACATATACTATAAATAGAATATTCCACAATAATCAAGGTAGAGATCATATATAATGTTTTAAGTGATAACTATAAATGACACATACTACATCATACATCACTAATATCATAAGAAACACATCATAATATAAACATGGAAAGTAATTATAAATAGCCAGTCACTACTGGTATAATATACAACCATTATTATCAAGCCATAATAAATAGGTAATTATGGATCTTTATGATAATTTTTTAAATAATAAATACAAAATAATTCAATGTGCATAAATAAGATACCTGGTTCAATGTGCCATCTTAATAAGTAGTACTATTGTGAGGAGGGAAAGCATCATCCAAGCACTTTTTCACACCAACCATAGACCAATGATCCCCCACACTAATCCCATAAATAAATGGCCCTCTTTTCATGAATGAGTAGATAATGACGATGCAGGAATCCATAGAGACAAGAAAGTACCTTTGTGCTATATGATTTCTAAAATTAAACATGCAATGTATCACAAAAAACTTGTTCTATTACAAGATATTGCATAAACATTTAAATCATGCTCATGAAATGATAATGTTTCACTAAACATACTTTGATCATAGTTTTCAAGAATAATAAAAATAGTGATCTATAAATCAATCAAATTCATACATAACACTTGATTGGACTGCCTTCATCTAACATTGTGATACTAGTAAGCCAATAAAGTCTGTCTCACTCCTTCCTTAGTATCAACAATACAGATTGGTCAAACATAATTTCAATTACAAGATTCATACAATTTACATAGAACTACTAACAATCATAACACATTAACATGCTAAACATAGGAGTAACTAATATATACATTTATTCCGTCAAATGTATGAATAAATCTTACATTATTATCTATCCCATACTAGAAATAATGACTGTAGTTTATACCACCCAAATAAAATACATATTTTAGCTGTATATTTCAACTACCACAATTAGTTTTCAAACATATTACACTATATGATAATCCATATTACTATAGTATGGTATTCTAAGACATAACTACTAGTTTTACACAATCAACCATATAAAATAGTCTTAAATACATGAAAACATAAGCTTCTATTCAAGCAACTAGATATACACTAGTAGAAAAACAATAAAAAATGACTAAAAAACTATTAAAATTGCATATAAATGACTAAGTTTGGTCACGTGATCATTAGTAGTTTATTTTTGGTTATTTATAATGTGACCAAATTTATGACTAAACCATTTTTAGTCATTTATTGATTGTTTTGATTTATCAAATTGGTAGTATATTTAGTCATTAATTTAGTCATTGATTGTTGTTAATTAGTTATTTATTTAGTCATGGTAGTCATTTATTTAGTCATTGTAATCATTAATTGCCATCAATTGGTAGTATATTTAGTCATTTTTATTTACTGATTTATGTCTATTGGTAGTATATTTAGTCATTTTTAGTAACTAATTTCCATCTATTGGTAGTATATTTAGTCATTTTAATCATTATTTTGTCATCAATTGGTCATATATTTAGTCATATTTATTCACTGATTTCTATAAATTGGTAGAATATTTAGTCAATTTAATTATTAATTAATGTCAATTAGTAGTATATTTAGTCATTTTAATTGACTGATTTCTATTAATTGGTAGTAAATTTAATCATTTTAATTTTTAATTACCATCATTTGGTAGTTTATTTAATTGTTTTTGTTGACTGATTTATGTCAACTGATAGTATATTGATACATTATTTATTAATTGCATAATCATTATATTTACTACTAGTTTAGTACTAAATTTTCATTTATATGATATGAATAATTTATTAAATACCATAAAATTGTGTAAAGCAGAAATAAACATATTATTAAACTTGAATTAAAACATAAAAGTAAATAAACATATTTTTTTAGATCATTATGGGGTTAGTATTGGGCCCCCAGCCCACAAAGTAAAAAGTTTTACAATGCCTGGCACAAAGCTAACCAAAACCAAAAAACAATAAACACCACCAAAATTTGATACTAAGAGAAACATCGAAGGACCATGCAGGAACCTCACAGAACAAGAAACAACCACAAACCTAAAAAACTAGACAGATCAAAAGACAAAAAACAAACAAAGACACTGAACTGATAGCTTACATAGTAGCACCCATGATTCCCTCCTCATCTAAATATGATAGCAGCACCACATCATATTCACCCCTTACATGTTCCTCCCTCCTTACCACAGCTAGTTCCCTCACCTGGACCATTCACTCAAAGCCCCCAGATGAGCAAGGCACAGAGGACGTTGCCACCTCTATTGGTCCATGTTCTACAACCTCCACCAACACTAAATTATACCATGATGGTTCTTCCAACATTTCACATAACACCTATATGACCAATTTCCTCATTGCCTCCACCATCTTCTACTCATGTCAGTGGCTATGTAACAGCACCAACTCTAGTATGGGATTCATCATTTGTGACATCATTCGCATTGAAACAAATTTACCAGTCTTCATATTAAGCAGCATGACCTTCTTATGGATATCCTCCACAAAATTTAAGAGAATCAAGAATTTGGTTTCCAAAGTATGAAAATCAGAAGCAGGAACAACACCTAAGTCATCTTGTACCGAGAATGGTAGGGATGGGCGAAGGGTCAAATCATGCAAATGAATTTTTTTATTAGGCCAACTCGACATTTCAAGTGAACATAGAAAGATACCACCTTCGCCATGACCTCTACCTCAGAGATTAGGAACATGAGATTAGAGGCAAAGATGACAGCCACTTCTGAGTTTACCTTGCACTTGACCCCCTTAACCAAGAACTCTTGCCCCAAAATATCCACTATAGTAACATGCACTTCCTTTGAGGGTAGCCAAAAAATATGTAGGAGATGGGCCCATGTTATAAGTCCCTCAAAGGCCATCTCCCTCACTTCATTGGACCGAAAGGAAAGATGTACACATTAAAAAACACGATCTCGCTCTAGTTCTCTAATGAAATCTTCATTGAACACAACATAGAATTCATAAAGGCCAATCGCACATATGCATTATTAAACATGGCAGCAGATGAATAAATGAGCACAGGGAAAGCCTCTAGGCTCCCACGTATAAAGGAAAGCCATCAATAACCTCAATTAAAACACCATCTAAACATAAATGCAAATCTTCCTCCCTAATCACTTCACACACATTCCTGACAAGCAATGATTAAATAGAGTGAAAGGAAGCATGCCTGAGATGTTAGTAGCCACACGCACCACTAAAGGCTATAATAGATACAATAATCATATTGTAATTTTTTGTGTGACAAAGCAATACAAAAGGTTATCCAAGTGGAAATCAACCAAGATCAATCAACAAGGCTATAGGGAAATCTTTCCAAGCTTCCTTGATGTTATCTAACCTATAAACCTCAGGTTGATCAATGTCATAATCTGCAAGGAAGTCTACAGCCGTATTCACCTCTTGAAAGCAATGCAACCACTTTACAATAGAGAAAACTTCCAAATTTTACAAAGTTTTCTTCAATATATTTTCTAAATTCCATGATTTAGCCTCTCTTTTTTTCATAGCTATAAGGATAACTTACGAATTACCTTCCGCAATCAAATTCAGGATCCCACATTGGATAGCCAATTCAATACCGCTTACCAGAGCTTGAGCTTCCACTTCATTATTGGACCCATCCTGGATTTTTATAGATATGGATCTAATCATTAATCTACAACAATCTAATACAACCCACCTCGAATGCACCTAGATTACCATATATTGCACCATCAAAATTCTGTTTAAACCATCCAGGAGGAGGGGGCATCCAATCCTGCTTTTTACTTCTGACCTTCTTACTGATGATGACTGACCTATTAACTAGGATAGAAATAAACATATTATTAAACTTGAATTAAAACATAAAATCAAATAAAAATATTACATATACGAACAAGCTACAACATGCTAGAAGTTAAAAGATTGATTCAACATCATCATAAAAAAAAAGTAATCTGCAAAAAAAAAATATAATATAATTTTGATGAACTATAAGATGTTCATATATATATATATATATATATGAACATCTTATAGTTCATCAAAATTATATTATATTTTTTTTTGCAGATTACTTTTTTTTTATGATGATGTTGAATCAATCTTTTAACTTCTTATATATATATATATATAATCAAAAATTTCAAAGCCTAAGAGTTTTCAACTCTTGCAAATACAAATATCTATTGCTAAATATCACCCATCTTTGAACTATCAATCTGTAATAAGCAAATTACACACCAAGTCTAAGTTTGTACTTTAATCCATCAAGACCAAGGGTCTCTCACTCTCCATTCCTATCAAATATTGAATCAAAAAAAATAAGTAACAACTGTAAATAATAATTGAATCAAATTCCAGTATCATTATCTCATCAGTCTAAGAGTTTTCAACTCTTGCAAATACAACATGATAAAGATCCTTGAACAACACATTCAAACTAATGCATAAAGCAATGTGCCAAGTTGTCTAATGTGTGAGTATATAATAAACATCAACTGTCATTTTTTGCAAATATTTTAGTGGCCACATACCATGTGAAGGTTACTTATTTCTCTTTCAGATGGACAGCTCCATCTATTTTGTCTTCATAAGCAAGGGGTATTTCTAACCTTTAAAATATTTACATTGGCATCTCCTGTTCCTTTCAATTTGACTCCATGTACAATAGATAGTGAGTGAATCCACCCAATGCCCACAGTATTACCATCAAATGGATCCAACACCCCAACTTGATCCCTTTTTGGAGTTTATCAATACATTTATGCAAAAACAAAAAAAAATACACATTATATTGAGATATAAAGCATTCAATAACATATAGATAAACATTCGATAAATATTTATAAGAAACTAGAAAATGATGATAGAAAACCTGAAATCATGCACCTGACATATTAAAAAAAAAATCCACTATTTGATACAGAATGGATGTTAGATATAGGTGTTAATATATTAGCATTCATGTGCCATAAAGAAGTGGATGCTACAAGGACAACAAGTGTCATTCCTCCAATTGGTATGAGTTATTTTGTCGGTACTACAGGCACCTTCCTCACTATTGGGCATAACTTTGCAATAGCTACGAGCTCAACCTATAGCTGTTGTAGGTACATATTAACCCCTATATACACCTCTCTAGTAACTGCAGGTTAATTCCTCACAAATGATGAGCTATGGCTTTGGCTATGGGCTATTGAGAAATTCATGAAAAACACTTGACAAGCTAGAGGAGGAGTGAAAGATGATTAGAGCAGAAACTTCAAATATTGCTAAGGAATGACCATACCCCTGAATAACAAAGTAAGTGCTACAATAAAGGCATACACTTCCAATCTCCATTTGGAGTGTTGTAGACTATAATTTATGACTACAGGGATACAAAAGAACCATTCTCAGCTTTTGGTTACTTCATGGAAAATAATTTTACTCTACCAATAAGAGAGATCTGGGATCTTTTCTAGAGTACAGGTCCCAAGTTAGATAAACTATTTGATTGTCAAATTAAAAGTTCACTAAATAAATAATCCATTAGTAAACATCCGCATTGCTAGGTTGTGCAGCTAAAAGCTTCACTAATGCAAACAGAGAAGGAGGTTGCGAAGGGTTGCAGAGTGTCACAGACACCGGCGTCAGTCAGGCCAACCGACGTTGGCAGGATAAGGCAGGAGAGCAACCGACGTCGGTCAGAAGTCGGCCGGCGTCGGCACCCCCCAGGCAGATAGGGACCGACGTCGGTCACCTGTGTGGTTCGAGCTGCAAGTGTTTTACGGGCAGTTAGCTAACGAACCAAGTGTTTGCATGTCAAGAGCCAAATTTAGACTAGAAGCTACGGATCTAATTATTGTAATTAGGTGTCTAATTATTGTTTGCATGAGATCTATTTAAGAGACTCATTGGTTGTATTGTAAACTTGTGCTAGAGAGTAAGAGAGCAATAATATAAGCTCCTTATGAGAGAAGAGAGTAATGGTGTGTTCCTCTTAGTGCCACAGTACCAAGTGTGGGTGCTAGATTGGAGAATCAGCAGGGTTCTTCATGTATGTATGATCTTGGTCATCAGGTGAGCATGGCTTCTATAGGAGATCTACATGGTAAGTAAGATCATTGATATGCAGGTGTATGTGTGTGCAAGGTCAAGATTCATAGGTGTGTAAAACCAGGTTGATTTGTAGGTGTGCAAGATCAGATAGGACAACAACACAACAAGGAGCAAAATCAGGTGGGATCTACTTGGAGTACAGGTGTGTACTCAGATAGAGCAAGAGAGGAAGGCAAGGAAGTTCCTTCCATAAGTAAGGTCTATTGAGGTGCAGGTTGTTGCAGGTTCAGGGGAGATCTACTTGGAGTACGTTTGTGTACTTGTGGATTGCGTGGAGCACTTATGGTGTGTGTGGAGCACGAGTATAAGGTGAACACCAACTCAGTGTTTGAGTTGGGTGTTGGGACCTAAGAGAGAGAGCTTTGAGGAGAGAATTATTGTTCACTTGAGGTGTGGGAAGCCTCTGAAGAGGTGGTGGAGAAGAAGTGGCATCTTCTTTATTGTATTCTTTTCTGTATGAGTATTAATATAAGTTGTGTATTGTCTCTCATATCTTGTGTTATTTCTACCTAAGAGAGAGAGCTTTTAGGAGAGAATTATTGTTCACTTGAGGTGTGGGAAGCCTCTGAAGAGGTGGTGGAGAAGAAGTGGCATCTTCTTTATTGTATTCTTTTCTGTATGAGTATTAATATAAGTTGTGTATTGTCTCTCATATCTTGTGTTATTTCTGGATTCTAGTTACTTGTTGATTCTAGTTAATTCCGCATATTAAGTTGCTTGTATTTGGTAATCAATTGTGTGCTTCTGGTGTTTCATATCCCAACACGTGGTATCAGAGCTAAGGTTGCAGGGAGCAGGTTTTGTGTTTGGTTATAGGTCACTCTCAGGGGTTTCTGATTGAGTGGGAGTAGAGCATGGTAGAAGAGAGTAAGCTAAGAATGGAGGAGTTGAAAAGCACAGATGGTCACTTACGGTCCTATGGAAAGAAAGAGCAGGTAAAAGAATTTTGTTGGTTGGTAGTAGATCAGCATGAAGGAACTGAAGATGCAGATGTTGTAGGGGTTGTTGCACAGGATGCTCTGGGAGGTTTCTTGGATAAAGTTGAATCTTGGATAACAGATTTGGTTGCCTCTTTCCATGCAGCCCCAGATAGAGGAGCTGGTGAGCCTTGCCAAAGAATTGGCAAAGGGGAAGTGAAGCTGAAATTGCAGGCAGAGGCCAACACATGGGTGTTGAAGGAGGTCATGCAGGTCCCAGGTTTGGAGATATGGCTAATTTCTTCAGAAAGGTTGGGTGATGAGAGATGCACAAGAACTCTCATATCGGATACACTTGAATTAGTTGGTGGTAAGAAAATAGGTACTCTTTATCTACTTGTTTATATTATTGATTCTTCTTCTGTTGCGGAGACGTGGCTTTATAGGCTTGGTCACATGAGCAGGAAGGAGATGCATGTTCTTAAGTGGAAGAAAGATGTATTTGATAGGCTTAAGAACTGGAAAGCCTTGGTGTTTATGGAGGAGATGGTGGACAGAGACCAGTGGATGGGGCTAGATACTTCTGAGCAGGGCAGTTTGGACATAGGTTTTGATTTAAAGGAGCTCACAGGTAAAAAGTCATCACTCACAGGCGAACACAGGTACTGGCATCGGTAGGAAAACTAACGTCGGTAGTAGGTAAGACCGACGTCGGTTAGGAGGATCGATGTCGACAGCAGGATGACACCAATGTCGACAAGGTTGGTAGTCAGGACAGGCGCATGGAACCGACGTCGATTGGATGCAGACTGTGTGGTGACCGAGGTCGGTCACTGTAACAGATTTTGGGTGGACAGCAAGCTGTCAAGGAGTCTCAAACACCCATATGGAGGACTGAAGGTGGTAATTAAGCTTCAAATTCGTTGTTCCTCTTCTTTATACTAGTTGCTGACTGCAGAGCAGGAAGGATCCAGGAAACAGTGGGAGTATGGCAGGAATAGTATGCAGAACCAAGCGGAGACTTGGTAGGGTTGCCAGCAGGTATGAAAGCACAGAGAAGAATGGATGCCTTAGTTGAAGAATAGAGAGAACGGACACGTGAGACGGAAGACCAGGTCATATGGTCTTGAGGAAGCTGCAGGACAGTGGTACAGGGTTTGACAGGTGGAGATGACAAAGCATGGCTTTAGTCAACGTCAGGGTAACTACAGTGGTTTGTCTTACTAGGGGGATGATGGTCATGACATTATCCTGTTACTGTATGTGGATGGTTTGCTAGTAGGCTTGTACATACAGGGTTTTGCTGAGCTAAGGGTAAGATTAGTTCAATGGTTTGCTATGAAGAATTTGGAGCAGCGAATTTTTTTGGCATGGGAGGCATGGAGATCACAGGTTGATTTTGTCTCTAGTGGGAGCTAATGTGAATCAGGTGTTGGCGAGGTTCATTACACAGGATGCAGAGTCAGAGCACACAAAGGGCTGGACAGTTCAGTGTCCGAAATCACATGAGGTCTGGTATAGACATGAGTTTGCCCAAACAGTGGATGTTGTCAGAGAGTTAGGAGCCAATTCAGAGAAGTGGGTTCTCAGGGATTTGAGAGGGACCAGCAGTAGGGATTCATGCTATGGAGGGTCAGGACTTCACTACATGGGTTTGTAGGTTTGGATGTGATAGGTTACTCGGATGACAGGAGGTGCACCACAGGTTGTGTGGTGGGTTGTCTTCAGGATTGAGCTTGAAGAGGGATACAAGTCAAGAAACAGATTAGATGGGGTATAGGTACAGGTATAGTGTAGCTATTTATCTCCAAGTGGGAGATTGTTAGGTTGTGGAGCTAAAAGCTTCACTGATGCAAACAGAGAAGGAGGTTGCGAAGGGTTGCAGAGTGTCACAGACACCGGCGTCGGTCAGGCCAACCGACGTTGGCAGGATAAGGCAGGAGAGCAACTGACGTCGGTCAGAAGTCGGCCGACGTCGGCACCCCCTAGGAAGACAGGGACCGACGTCGGTCACCTGTGTGGTTTGAGCTGCGAGTGTTTTATGGGCAGTTAGCTAACGAACCAAGTGTTTGCATGTCAAGAGCCAAATTTAAACTAGAAGCTGCAGATCTAATTATTGTAATTAGGTGTCTAATTATTGTTTGCATGAGATCTATTTAAGAGACTCATTGGTTGTATTGTAAACTTGTGCTAGAGAGTAAGAGAGCAATAATATAAGCTCCTTCTGAGAGAAGAGAGTAATGGTGTGTTCCTCTTAGTGCCAAAGTACCAAGTGTGGGTGCTGGATTGGAGAATCAGCAGGTTATTCATGTATGTATGATCTTGGTCATCAGGTGAGCATGGCTTCTATAGGAGATCTACATGGTAAGTAAGATCATTGATATGCAGGTGTATGTGTGTGCAAGGTCAAGGTTCACAGGTGTGCAGAACCAGGTTGATTTGCAGGTGTGCAAGATCAGATAGGACAGCAACACAATAGGGAGCAAAATCAGGTGGAATCTACTTGGAGTACAGGTGTGTACTCAGATAGAGCAAGAGAGGAAGGCAAGGAAGTTCCTTCCATAAGTAAGGTCTATTGAGGTGCAGGTTGTTGCAGGTTCAGGGGAGATCTACTTGGAGTACATTTGTGTACTTGTGGAGTGCGTGGAGCACTTGTGGTGTGTGTGGAGCACGGGTATAAGGTGAACACCAACTCAGTGTTTGATTTGGGTGTTGGGACCTAAGAGAGAGAGCTTTGAGGAGAGAATTACTGTTCACTTGAGGTGTGGGAAGCCTCTGAAGAGGTGGTGGAGAAGAAGTGGCATCTTCTTTATTGTATTCTTTTCTGTATGAGTATTAATACAAGTTGTGTATTGTCTCTCATATCTTGTGTTATTTCTGAATTCTAGTTACTTGTTGATTCTAGTTAATTCTGCATATTAAGTTACTTGTATTTGGTAATCAATTGTGTGCTTCTGGTGTTTCATATCCCAACATGCATTTACTGGAAGTAAAACAGAAGAGAAACAAGCCATCATCAGGCTCATACATAGGAGATCAAGAGCAACAAATGCCATCACCCACCTCCTCCATAATTATAAAGGATCTAACATGGATAACAAACAAATATCTGCAGTAACCACCTTATGGAAGGGTGGCAATAGTCTCTTATACCACTACAAGACCACTGCTCTAGTTTTTTGCAGGTCATCATGATTACATGCAAGTTACTGAGGGCATAATTAAAGGATAGGACACTGTGATCACATAATTACCCAAGGGTAATAATACAACAAAATCATGACTACTAGGGTAATAATTGTATGAGGAAACAACAAGCTAAGTTTCCATTCTAGAAAACACTCACATACAGAGGTCTTATGCCAAAACCCTAAGAATAAATGGTTATAAAGGTATGGTGTATCTTTTAGTATAAAAAACACTTTATTTTTTTAATATAGCATGTATTATATTAAAAAGTATATTTAACCATTAAAGCATCATTCATCGAGTCTTATCATGAGCTATGCCAACTCACCACTCAAAACCCTCATTATGACCCTATCTTATCTTTTTGCATTCTACATGTATCACATCACATGGGGACAAGTGACACTTCACGTGGAGGGAAAGAATGTTGTGGGCAATCAATCACATGATAATTTATGCATGTAGAATGAAAGCCCATGATTACACCATAACTACACCCATATTTTATTGGGGAAAATAATTAATTTTATTATTTTCGACTTTGAGATCAAAGCTCATTCACAAAAAGACCTAAGCAAGACATTTTTGCAGCGTACAACCAAAATTTCCATTATTGAAGAAACTTGCTTTGCTACAAGCATCAATCCAAAGGTAAAATTAGGTGTTTTAAAGAGATATCAATTTGAAAAAATTGATAGGAAGATAAACTAGCCAGAATGGGAGGTTCAGTAGTGAGAAGGGAATCCTCGAACCATAGACAGTTGCAAGGAGACCCAGATATCTGGGCTATCTTTAGTAGGGTTGGATGGGCTACTTATTTTGAGAAAATATAAAAATTTTAGAACTTCTCACTAAAGAATGTTTAGGGTATTTTATAGGAGAACAAGTGATAGTATTTGGCATCACATTTCTAGTTATAAAAGAAATGGTAAGCCAGGTTACTAGGTTACCAAGAACTGAAGAAAACTAGGAAGAGAAACCTAATAAACTAGCTAGATAACAGTTTTATCAAGACAATGAAAGGCTAGTGATTAATAAAAGAGGTGTGGAGAGACTGAGTCTACCTTGAGACTAGAGAGAAGTGGCCTCATGTATCATCAAATATCTAACATGTGAAGGTATGTACTCCTTGATTTATACTCTTCAATTCAAATTTTTGAATCATTTAAGGCATGGTAAGACTATTAATGTCCCAAACCACATGTGGAATATCCAAAATAAAATGTCTAAATATTACCAAATGGGGTAGAGAAAGCCTTATCTCATCATTATCTGATTTGGTTATTGGTTAAACAAGGAATAAGAGATACTAGCCCTGACCTTAATTGGGAACAGTTTCTAACCTTAAGGACTCGTGAGCCTTAATAAGAGGAGGGAAATAATGAGAGGGAATCTCCTAAGGGATAGATCCAACAAACAACACAAGAGGATATTGCAAGCACTATTACAATTAGTCAACTTGTAGCTACTATAGTCTCATTTGTAGTTACTACGAGTAAGAGAAGACAAAGAAAATTAGTGCTAATTATTGAGGATATAGAGGAAGAAAGTCCACCAAAACAAACTAGGCAAGATATTCCTTCTCCTATTATTCTAACTATTTCAGAACAAGAAGTAGATTCTTCCACCATGGCCCCTTCAAAAGGAGAAGAAGTTCTTCCATCACTAGTTGCACAGCAAGAATGGGATGCCATAAAACTTGATCCTCAGTAAGAAGTTCTTCTATCACCAGCTACACAAGAGAAGCAGGTTTCTATAGTTCCCCCTCCTAAAAAAAAAAGAAGACTGAAAGGAAGAAGCCCTCTACATCAAAGAGGAGACCTCTTCCTAGGAGGTCTCAAAGAATTACAAGACAAAGGTCAACCCTAACATCCTCACCTATAGACATTAGTGAAGATGAATAGAAGAAGGAACCTATAATTCGTAAGACCTTTGATGGGTTTGAGATAGAAAAATGGTCTACTAAAGAAGAGTCTACAAAAGAAGAGGAAATGTAGTCACATGAGCAACCCAAATTAGGATAAGAAGACAACTATTCAAACAATAGGGTATATAGAAGAAGAAATAATAATGTCATATCATCTTATAAAAAAGGAAGAATTTTTGCTGTCAGGAATCTAGAACAATAAATAGCTCTGATTCCACTGTTAGGACCCAGAAGCAACAATTGATCACCTTGTATAAGCAACTTAAATATACGGAATTAACTAGAATGCACAAGTAAATAGAATTCAGAAATAACACAAAATATGAGAGACAATACCCAATTGTATTAATACTCTTCCAGAAAAGAATTACAATGAAGAGACACCACACTCTTCCATACCTTACAGGCTTCCCACACCAAGTGTCTAGTAATTCACCTTCAAGAGCTCACTCTCTCAATCACGGTCCCAACACACAACTCTAAACACAGAGTTGGTGTTCACCTCCAACCAGTCAGTATCACTACTGCCAGTACCACTAGTAAGTGACAACCGGAAAAACCGTCGCTGCTTACTTCCAGTCCACAAGTACTCAAATTACTTCAAGTAAATCTCCCATGAACTTGCAACAACTTGCAACTCAAATGATCTTACTTTGGAAGGGTCTACCTTGCCTTCCTCTATTGCTCTATGACCGAGTACACCACGTACTCCAAGTAGATCCTGCCTGATCTTGCTACCTGTTGTGTTGTGATCTCCCTGATCTTGCTGCCACCTGCAAATCAACTTGGTTTTGCACACCTATAAACCTAGATCAAACACAAACAAACACCTACAAATTAATGATCTTACTTACCATGTAGATCTCCAAATCTGGCCTTGCACACCTGCTGATCGAGATCATACATACATGAAGAATCCTTCTGATTCTCCAAACTAGCACCCACACTTGGCACTGTTGTGGAACTAGGAGGAACACACCATGCTCTCTTCAATCTGAAGGAGCTAATTTTGCTCTCTTACTCTCTAGCACACCTGTGGAACTAGGAGGAGCTACCCTTGCTCTCTTCACCTTGAAGGAGCTAACCAAGCTCAACTCTAACTAGCACACTTTACAATATAGCCCATGAGTCTATTATATAGATCTCATGCAAACAATAATTAGACATCCAATTATAATAATTAGATCTACAGTTTCAAGTCTAAAATTGGCCTTCTTCATGCAAACAACTAATTCGTTAACTAACTGTCCATGAACTAGCAATTTTGAAACTGCACAGACGACCGATGTCAGTCTCTGTCTGCCTGGAGGTGATCGACGTCAGTCGACTCTTGACCGATGTTGGTTGCTTATTGTCCACCATTGGCCGACGTCGATCGGCCTAACCGACGTCGATCGGCCTAACTGACGTCGGTGACTATGACACTCAGCAACCTCCTCCCTTATTTGCATCAGTGAAGCTTTTAGCTCCACAACCTAACAATCTCCCACTTGGAGATAAACAGTTGCACCTATATCTATACCTATACCCCATCTAATCTATTTCATGGCTTGTATCCCTCTTCAAGCTCAATCCTGAAGACCAACCACCACACAACCTGTGGTGAACCTCCTGTCATCCAAGTAACCTATCGTATCTGCATCTACAAACCCATGTAGAAAAGAACTTGACCCTGCATACCATGTCGACCTATTGATGGTCCCTCTCAGATACCTGAGAATCCACTGAACTGTCCTCCAGTGCTTCTTTCTCGAATCGGCTCCAAACTTTTTGACAGCTCCCACTGCGTGGGCAAACCCAGGTCTAGTACGCATGTACTTAACATCATCATGTGAATTAAGACACTGTTCATAAAACTGTCCAACCCACGGCGTGATAACCGATTTCACACAATCATTCAGAGACAAAATCAACCTGTGATCTCCATGTCTCTAGAACACACTTATACCAAAAAAATTTACTCCTCCAAATTCTTCATGACACACCTCTGAACTAACTTTACCTTTAGCTCAAAAAAACCCTGTATGTGTGACCCTGCATCAAGAAAACACACAACATACAGTAACAGGATGATGTTGCAATCATCACCCACTTGGTAAAGAAACCACAGTAGTTAAAATGACATTAACTAAAGCCATGCTTTGTCATCCACCTGTCAAACCTGTACCAGTATCCTGGAGCTTCCTCAAGACCATATGACCTGGCCTTTCCGTCTCATGTGTCCATTCTCTCTATTCTTTAACTAAGGTATCCATTCGTCTCTCAGTGCTTTCTTCTAGTTGACAACCCTACCAAATCTCTCGTTTGGTTTTGCATCCTATTCATGCCATGTTCCCACTATTTCCTGGATCCTTCCTGCTTTGTAATGAGCAATGAGTATAAAGAAGAGGAACAACGAATTTGAGGCTTACTTATCCTTTTAGTCCTCCATATAGGCGTTTGAGACTCTTTGACAGCTTGCTGTCTGCCCAAAATCCATTACAATGATCGACCTCAGTCACCACACAATCTGCATCCGATTGACATCGATTCCATGAGACTGTCCTGACTACCAACACCGATTTTCCTGACCGACTCGGTGTTTACCTACCGTCGACGTCGATCCTCCTGACCGATGTCGGTCTTACATGTCACCGATGTCGGTCCTCCTGACCGACGTCAGTCTTACCCTGCTCGACACCACCGGCTCTGGTCTGCACATGATCAACATCGGCACCTGTCTGTTTGACGTCAGTTCCTCTTGACTGACATCGGTACCTGTGTTCTCTTGTGAGTGATGACTTTTTACTCGTGAGCTCTTTTTGGATCAATACCTTGTCCAAACTGCCCTGCTCATAGTTACTCAGCCTTCTCCACTGATCTCTACCCGTCATTTCCTCTATCAACACCAAGGCTTTCAAGTTCTTAAGTCTGTCAAAGACATCTGACTTTCTCTTAAAAACATGCATCTCCTTCTTACTCATGTGACCAAGCCTACAAAGCCACGTCTCTGCAATAGAAGAAGAATTAGTAATATAAGTCGATAGATAAAGGATACCTACTTTCTTACCACCAGCTAATTCAAGTGCATCCGCTGTGAGAGTTCTTCTGCATCTCTCATCACCCAACTTTCCTAAAGAAATTAGCCATATCTTCAAGACTGGGACCTGCATGACCTCCTTCAACACCCATGTGTTGGCCGCCTGCAATTTTAGCTTCACTTCCCCTTTGCCAATTCTTTGGCAAGGCACACCAGCCCCTAAATAAATCTTTCCAAAGTCTCGAAAGACCTTAACATGGAAAAATACTCTATTTTAGGCTGCATGGAAAGAGGCAACAAAATCTATAAAACAAGATTCTACTTTATCCAAGGAACATCCCAGAGCATCATGTGCAACAACACCTACAACATCTGCTTCTTCAGTTCTTTCATGCTGATCTTCTACCAACCAACAATTTTTATTTACTTGCTCTTTCTTTCTATAACACCGTAATTGACCATTCGTGCTTTTTAATTTCTCCATTCTTAGTGTACTTTCTTTTGTCATTGCTATACTCCCACTCAATCAGAAACCCTTGAGAGTGACCTGTAATCAAACACAAACCTGTTCCCTACAACCTTAGCTCTGATACCACTTGTCAGGAATCTAGAACAACAAACAGCTCTGATTCCACTGTTAGGGCCCGAAAGCAACAATTAATCACCTTGTATAAGCAACTTAAATATGCAGAATTAACTAGAATGCACAAGTAACTAGAATTCAAAAATAACATAGAATATGAGAGACAATACCCAATTGTATTAATACTCTTCCATAAAAGAATTACAATGAAGAGACGCCACACTCTTCCACGCCTTACAGGCTTCCCACACCAAGTGTATAGTAATTCACCTTCAAGAGCTCACTCTCTCAATCATGGTCCCAACACAACTCCAAACACAGAGTTGGTGTTCACCTCCAACTAGTCAGTATCACTACTGCCAGTACCATTAGTAAGTGACAACCGAAAAAATCGTCATTGCCTACTTCCAGTCCACAAGTACTCAAAGTACTTCAAGTAGATCTCCCATGAACTTGCAACAACTTTCAACTCAAATGATCTTACTTTGGAAGGGTCTACCTTGCCTTCCTCTATTGCTCTATGACCGAGTACACCATGTACTCTAAGTAGATCCTGCCTGATCTTGCTACCTGTTGTCTTGTGATCTCCCTAATTTTGCTACCACCTGCAAATCAACTTGGTTCTGCAAACTTGCAAACCTAGATCAAACACACACAAAGACCTACAGATCAATGATCTTACTTACCATGTAGATCTCCAAACCTGGCCTTGCACACCTGCTAATCGAGATCATACATACATGAAGAATCCTTCTGATTCTCCAAACCAGCACCCACATTTGGCACTGCTGTGGAACTAGGAGGAACACACCATGTTCTCTTCAATCTGAAGGAGCTAATTTTGCTCTCTTACTCTCTAGCACACTTGTGGAACTATGAGGAGCTACCCTTGCTCTCTTCACCCTGAAGGAGCTAACTAAGCTCAACTCTAACTAGCACACTTTACAATACAGCCCATGAGTCTATTATATAAATCTCATGTAAAAAATAATTAGACATCCAATTACAATAATTAGATCTGCATCTTCAAGTCTAAAATTGGCCTTCTTCATGCAAACAACCAGTTCATTAACTAATTATTCGTGAACTAGCAGTTTTGGAACCGCACAGGCGATCGATGTCGGTCCCTGTCTGCCTGGAGGTGACCGATGTCGGCTGACTCCTGACTGATATCGATTGCTTCCTATCCACCACTAGCTGACGTCGGTCAGCCTAACTGACGTTGGTGACTGTGACACTCAGCAACCTCCTCCCTTGTTTGCATCAATGAAGCTTTTAGCTCCACAACCTAACAGAAGCAACAGAGCAAGACATAGTTCCTTATGACTAGGAGTTCCAAACTTTGAAATAAGACATGGAAGAGATATATAGGTTGAGGAACAAAATCACAGAGTTAAAAGGTAAAAGAGGCCTAGAAACACTTCTGAGGGTAGAAAATTTTATAGTCATCTATGGAAGAAGAGTCAAGCAAGGAAAGGACATTAGAGGAGCCTGCAACAACTCCCTTGGAAGTGTCTGCAACAACTTCATCCACCTTACCTATAGATGGCATTAATGTACCCCCAAAATAACTTACAATAGATAATGATTTGGCTTTGGTACCATTCCATAATAGGTTTTCTTATGTAGAGACCACTGTAAAAGTACCTATAGTTGAAGAAGTAATTGATGTAGACCTCTCAGCTACTAGGCTAGTAGAAATTGATGACCTTTTGAGATTTCTTGAGAAAAAGTTCAGTGATAATGAAACTTATCATAAGTAGTTAATACAAAGGTTTACAATATATGTTGAATCAAGGGAGCAACAGGAAGATTTAAAAGAAAGCCTAGAAAGGGCTAAGACTAGGATCAATTATTTAAAAGAAAAGATCACTAACATGCATGAGACTACTGAGATGTTAATGAAATGCATATCATCCTCTAGGTTATATGTTGTATACTTAGAAGAAAGGTGGCTCAAATTCAAATATGATAGGATATACAGTGATCAGTCTTACATGGTATGTGATTCTAAGTCTTTATTTGAGGTCTATAGACATATTGACCCTGATATTCAAGCACAATTGAGGGAGTTTTGCATACATCAGTATGTTGTGCCATGTGACACAAAGTGGAATCCCAATATATACCTAGGGGATGTCCAATTGAATGCCTTTACCTCATACATCCAAATAGGTTGAGGACTATCAAGAGAAAGAAAAAGAGGGTACCCTAATGATTAGGGGTGAATCTGTTGATTCAGAAGATATAGTAGAGAAATGGATTGCTTTTATGAATATAGATACTCCATGAGCATGGGTCACAAATAAACAAGTAGAGGTCCATAATTACTACTCGAGCCTCATGGAGGGAGATGGAAAACAAATTTTTGTTTCTAGTTTGCATAAATGGGTAGAGCTTTCAAATACCCTGAAATGAAAAGAACTTTATTCGCCTCAGAACCTCAAAGAGGCAATACACATAGTATATATGTACATTGAGCTTGTCAGGAAAAGAAGGATAAGTTGCTTGGGGTTGATGTTTCATCCACCCATGTTTTGATTCCCAATTCCTGATTGGGAAGGAATGTGCCATCTAACATAGAGGTAGAAAAGAAAAGGTGGAAAATCATAGATGATGTTAAAGGTTTTTATATCTTTGAAGGGATGGGTTGTATCGAGCCCTTAGATTTCAAGAAATATTGTGGATTCAAAAAGAAAAGAAGGCTTGCTCGAGGACAAGCAAGAGGTTAAGTAGGGAGTGTGATGAGGCCACTAATTACTCTATTTATAGCCTCATCAATACCCAATTGTATATCTTTTTCCTATATGAATCCCTATAATTATCCATGACTCATGTAAATGAATGAATGAATTAATGATTATATGTATGCATTAATATATACATATTGTGTTATGGATTAATGTTGTTTTTTCTTTGATAAGATTATACTTGTGTAACCTTATTTAATAAAGGTTTGAAGGGTAGAATAAGACCGTAAGAATCTTACTTGGTCACAACACTTATAGAGAAGCTCGTAGCAAAAGGGACTTCCAACCTGTAGTAGTTACCAACTTGAAGGTTTCCACCTATAGGTTGCCCATAGCAACTATAAGATTTCACCTACAAGTTACCCATAGAAACTACCAAGCTACAAGCTTTCCACCTACAGATTTCTTGTAGCAACTGTAGGTTTTCACCTAAAGGTTACTCGTAACAACTACAAACTTTCACCTATAGGAGCCTGCAGCCACTACACAAAACCAACTATTGCTATGATAATAAGTAATTAGTTTTTAGATACACATCCATCTGTCTTAGAAATAAAGTAAATGATTGAAGAGGATCCTCCATAGCAGTTGTATAGATCCCTCACATGCATAGAAACTTGGATGTGCTACCAAAAGATGAATAAGATGAGGATAATGGAAAGGAAAAAAAGAAGCAAAATAACAAAACATAATATATTGTCCTCTACCCAATCAGGGATAAAAAATAAATAACTTTAAGTTACTAACCACCTAAAGGTTGATTGGGTTAGTTACAAAGTATTTGTACCTTTCCTAGTTTAGTGTCTACTTGTAGAATTGAGCAAATTCAATTTTTATACACTTACTACAGAGGTTTTTTATGAACTTACCTGATAAAATAATAGCTACAGAATCTTCCTCCTTGAACTCCCTTACCTTTGGTACACTGAGCTATGTGAACGATCACAAAAATAGTGTCAAAAACCAAGTATATTTGTTGCTAAGCTTAGTCACCTCACTATTAATGTCAATTCTTGCAAAATATTTCATAATTTGTCCATATTCAAATTTGAATACATGCTTTTGATCTTGGGAAATTGAATAGTTCATGTTTAGAGGTGTAATCATTATTATTGATGATTTAAATACTTTGGCAACTTGTACCACAATACTACTCTATCATATTAAGATAGTTACGGGGTAGCGGTATGGTAGAGTTAGAATTTTACTCTCTCCACTATACCGTACACCTTCACTTTGTTTGCTATGGGATAATGGGTCAGACAGTCTCATACCACCACCTCGCACACACCCCTTTGGACTCTCACGGGATGGTGGGTTAATTCTAGCAGTTGAGTGATTGTTCACCGCCATGTTGTAGTGTCACTATTTACGCCTTGCAGGGCTGTGATATTGGATTTTTTATGTATTTTAGGTGGAAATATAGGGGTATATTATAAATGTAGTATTTTAGATATCATTTTATTGAAAAGTTTGAACAATTTTCTAATTTTGTAGTCTCTTAGTTTTAATTTTTTGTGTCAGTCAAACCTAAGAGATCATTTATTTATTTGTAATGAGGATGCTTAGTCAGGTAGAGATACTTTTAGCATAGGAATTAGGGCTTTAATCATTAGGGTCAAGGCTAGTTATGATAATAAAACTAGGCAATTTTTGGAGGTTCTAACATATGGGTTATCATTTTTCAAAATTTTGCCTAAGTATGGAACCCTTATACCTTGAGGATTTTGGTCTTATAATTCATCATTGACTTCTTGTTTCGGTTTCAGCCTTTTAAAGTTTTCACACTACAAGTTGATGAGGAGATTTAATTCAGGGGGTTAATTGACCATCACATTTGCCATTGATGTTAAAGGGGGAGAATTGAAGCAGTAAAACATAACATGATTCAGAATAACGTGATAGTACTAAAGTTAGGGGGAGCATAACAATAAGGGGGAGAATGATAGGGAATTCTACTTGTCTTTTCACACAAATTGTTTAATAGTATAGGTTAAATATTTTTTTCACCTAATGTTAAGATATCTATATGTATTATTAAATCATAGATGTTCATTATTGTTTCTTTCACACAGGCATATTCAATGCATGTGGAGGCTAGAAGCTGAATTACAAAATAAAGCTATCAAAATATCAAAGAAATGACTACAATTTATTGCCAATATTTTAAAAAGTTGTTTACTTTCACAGGTATCTTGTTGCATTATTTGATACCTTTAGACCTTGTTTGCTTCTTTTCATATCTAGTAGTTTTAGAGAAGTTATAAAAGTCTAGCATCTAGAAAACATACAGGACATACAAGAAATTATATTCTAACTAAACAAAATTAATTTCAACCAAAGTAAGAAAACTAAAAAGAATGATTGAACCTAACTTTAAATGCACTTCAAATAAGTAGTAAACATCTTAGGTTTTGTATATAATGTACTAACATAATAGTGATGATTACATTCATAAATATATCAGTAAAACAATAGTGAATAAGCACACCTACAATCATATCTTTATTACATTCAATAATAAACTACACCATACATATAACCAAACTTTAGCTGACAAGCCAACAAGTTAAGGTGACAGGCTAGTTAAGGTGACAAAACATCATCATAATCATCTACATTGCCAGAAAGATCAAAATCCTGATCACTCATGTTTACATTTGCTTGATTTTCTTCCTCATCCTCATCTGTGACATACCCAATCTCTTTTTGGTAATCAAAATCTCTTCTTCAAACACTCCATCATCATCTTCATCCACTTCTTCGAATGTTTCTTGTAAATTAACATATTGCCCATCAGGTATTATATCGATAACTTCCATGAATTTTCATTTTGAACAAGACTCTATTTGAATGACATACGACCATCTTGGGATTTTTACATCATCAATTAGAAATGATTGGTTAATTTGAAGAGAGAAAACATACGGCTTATCTGTCTCTGATAAAAATTATCGTATATTTGTGTGTACAAATCCATACTCATCAAATTGTACTGTAGATGGTTGGATCCACTTACATTTTAATAAAATAGGATTATTTTCACCAAAATCTACTTGAATAATTTATTGGATGAATCCAACATAAAATTTCTTATCAATTTCATGAAGAAATTCAGCACTAACAACACAATCACAATTTGTCTTTCCTTTGTCTTTTTCTTCCACTCTTAAATGACTACCATAGGCACACATTCCACTAAAATGCATAGCCCATAAATGTGGAGATTGTGAAATCTCACTTTCCTCCATTGTTATATCTTGACCTTCTTCTTTTGCATCACTGATTGCATTAGCAATCCATTCTTCAATTTTGTAAAAGAATCACCTCCAATCAAATCATGACGTTTGCACTTTTGAGGTCGATGTTGTATCCAAGTTTGATTCTCTTCTTCATATTTTCTACATAGAATATTAACGTACAAAGAGTAAGATTAATAATATAAATGTGTAAATGCAATTGAGTAAATAAATTATTGTGTAATTTTTTTACCTATGCCACTTATTGAACGAAGATGTGTTTTGAAAAATATAGGCATGTATCACACTTCTTTCTTGATGTGATAGCTTGAAGCAACATCCATTGCCTTCTAATACTTCACCTGCAACTCTCTCATCCTCGTCATCATCCCATACATGTCGATTGACATTTTTAAAATCTTTCATATATTCTATACAAAATTCCATGGCCTCTTGCATTGAATATCCCTCAAACATGCTACCTTTCTATTTTGCCCTAATACGCTTTTTTTTTTAAAACTTCATATATCATTCTATAGGATATATCCATCTCATTCTTACTGGGCCACAGTGCTCTAGTTCATATGCTATATGTATCAAAAGATGCATAGAAATGTTAAAGATTGTTGGTGGAAGTTCCCATTCCAATAAACAAAGGACTTCAACAATCTCCTCCCTCAAACTATCAAAGTTCGAAGGATCTAATACATGTAAACTCATTCTCTTTAATATTAAGCCCAAACTTATAATTGCCAATCTTGGCCCCTTTGCCAAACTTGATATATTTACCACAATAGGTAAAGTATTCTCGATTATGACATGACAATCATGGGTCTTAAGGCCTCTTAAGCTATTAATGTTAGTTTAGCTTCTAATACTACTACTTACTTATTCAATGGGAAAATGAATCTGAGACATCAACTGTGAGAATTGTGCACGTTATTCCTTTGTCCAGACATAAGGAGCACTAGGTTTTCTATATTTTCATCGTCATATTTTTCAACCCAAAGATTTTGATGAATCTTTAGTTGTCAAAAGTCTTCAGTGATGAAATAGTATCAAAAGAACCAAAAAGAGTTTCTATAATAACATAGGCTATATTTTTCTCAGTATGCATAAAGTTAACATTATGCCTAATGGCTATATCCTTAAAGTATGGCAACTTATATAATATGCACAACCATTTTACACTACTTTCATTACATGGATCATATCTACTACCAACAATCCCATCATTTTTAATTATAAATGACATTCTTTTTTGTCCTTTCTCAATAATCTAATCACCCGTTACTAGCAATGGTGATTCACGATTCTCTTCTTGGCCATTGAAACATGTTTTTTGTTGATGATATGGATGATCCATTTTAAGGTAAACATGATGTCCACAATAAATACACTTATGCAAAATTCTTGAGTAGCTCACAAAATCCTTAATGTTGCAAGCAGGACATCCATGGCATCCATGAACAGTGAGACCAGACAATGTGCCATATGCAAGAAGATCATGAATCGTAAATAATAAAGAAGCTCTTAAAGTGAATTTGATTGAATGCCCACCCCTTAAAGATTGAATTTCTTCAATTCCTTTCCATAATTCCTTTAGCTCATCATATAATGGCTCTAGATAAGCATCGATTGTATCTGAAGTCACACTTTTCTTTCTTGGTATAATCAATGATAACATTAAGAAAAATGGTTTAGTTGCTAACCATGGAGGTAAGTTATAATTTATTAAAAACACTGGCCAAGTTGACCATTTAGTACTTTGATCTGAGAATGGGTTCACCCCATCTAGAGCCAAACCCAACCTTATATTATGAGGATCTTGAGAAAAATTAAGCCATCTATTATCAAATTCCATCCACATCTTAGAATCAAGCACATGTCATTGTTTTCCATCAGTGCTCTTATTTTGGGCATGCCATTGCATAAGTTTAGTAATGTATCTACACCTATACATTCAGAGTAATCATGAGATTATCAAAAAGTGGTGAAGAACCTTTCTAGGAACCATAGTTGATTTCAACCCTTGTCTATACCTCACTTCATGACATTTTGATTATTCACTCTCACTTGTAAGATTATTGTGAAATAATACACAACCATTCACACATGTGTGGATGTTTTCATACCCTAAGCCTAGCTTAGTGATTTGCTTTTTACATTGACTTCATTTTGTTGGCAATGTGGAGTCAGGTGGTAACAATGAAATTAATAATACCAATAACTTATCTACACTCTCATTTTTCCAACCAAGCACCACTTGCAAGTTAATAATTTGAAGGATAGTTGTCAAATGACTTAACTTGCAATTAGCATACACAGGGGTTAAAACATCCTCCATCAACTTGGCCCAATCATCATTTAGACCCTCACTCAACATTTTATCAACTTCAAACCCTTCGTTTAACATTATTGCCTTTTCATCTATGTTTGGTGCCACTTCATCTATGTGTGTTGCCTCTTCATCTCTCACACTCTACAATTATATCATATCTTCATAATAATTGTAATCCCAAGGGCTTATACCACTATGTCCACATCTTATCATATGTCGATAAATCATATTTCTTTTTTTCACTTTTCCACCAAAACAGTCATTACATAGACATGGACATGGATATTTGTCCATGTCCCTCTCATTGGCTACTCTCTCATCATATGCATGGTATTGATCCGTAGTCAACCTTCGACATTGATCCATCCGTAATGTTCTGCATTCTAATATTAATTTAGTTCCTTATTTTTAAAAAAATACAAAAATCTAAAAAACTCAACTTAGGATCTAATACATGTAAACTCATTCTCTTCAACACTTACCCAGAATTTAGAGCACTTCACAGAATTAGGATATAGAGCACTCTACAAAATTAGAATTAGAGCACTCTACAGGATACAGAGCACTCTGCAACAATTCAAATTCAAGAAATACAGATGTGCATCACTCTATAGAATCAAATGTTCTTTTTATGACTGGAAATAAACAAATGTTATTTTGATCCATGTTTTATTAAGGGCCTTCCTTGTCTAGATGATAATTAAAGAAATGCTTTAGCAATGGAACATGGAATTTATGCTTGTTCTATTGATGAACCACAAGAATTTAAACATATGGCAATCTTGTCAATGTTAATGAATACACAAACACTAACAAATAGGCTAATGAATTTTTTGTTGTAACTTTGAGCATTACTTACTAGCATAAATTATTAACATGTTGAGATAAGATGATTTGTTCTAATAATTGATATACTCCCATGTGTGGACATATAGTATAAATTAAAATAGCTTGGTGACCACATTGATTTGATGAACTAGCATAACTTTCAATTATGCCATATGAGACCATCTTCTAAGATTCCATGCAATTAATAGATTAGGCGTGCACATAATGTTACCCAAGCATTGAGGTCTAGGTCAGGGACATGAGCCCGTGGTTTAAAGGAAAAGTGATCAAAGGAATTAAAATTTGGATGCATGTTACAAGTTCAATTCCCATATGCTCCAAAATGCGTAGAGAAAACTAATGAAAAAATAGTCTATTAAAATTATAATTCCCTGTATGGTTATGGTACTCAGTTGCCTATATAACTACTGTAAGTTACACCAACCAATAACAAACTAATTATGATGTGCATGCACTATCCATGCCATGAAGACTTAGTGAAAAGGAGCCTCAGGGATTAAATTGGTGAATTGGTTACAAAATTAGAAATTAATACCATACCCATGCATGATAATGTGGAACACAAATAGACAACTTCAAGATATGGTCACTACATTATATTGATTATATAATGAATGAAAGCATCCAATTCTTTCACAATCTCAAGAACTCCAAATTGTTACATGGTAGTAAATGTCTTATGACAAGATACCCTCCTATTTATGTAACTCATCTCTTATAATACATCGATTTTGTTCTCCTAGCTAGATATTGTTGCCAATTAAAAAACTATAGATTTTGTGTTTAATGTAATAAGTGTTTTGAATTACCCCTGAATTCATTGTAGAGGGCATCCCCAAATTCAACTTCACAGTAAAGGGCCTCGATTTGTTGTAGTAAACTCTGAATTCTTTGCCTACCTTTTTAGAAGTCTCCAAGTCCTCTCCAAACAAACTTTATCACCCATGCAAGTAGCTGCTATACTTATATGCCAAAACTCAAAATGCCTCATGCCATCAAATTGACACACAAACCCTCTTTGATCGGCTTCAACTCCATTAATAATTAGCAAACCCTCCTTTTGTTTGTAGAGGTGCATTGCACAAATAATGCCAATTGTACTCCCCATTCCTGCATTGAATTACCTCTATCGAATTTTGCACTCTATTTTACTCCTCACTCCTAACAATTTCCCAATTCGCTATTAACCTTGTGCATGTAATGCAACCCACTCCCACCAATAATTTCTCAATTTGATTTTTTTTTAATTACCCACTTTAATATCATATTGTCTAATTTTTATTTGTGTGACTATTTAGTCATTTTTATTTATGTGACTAATTATTTAGTTGTGTTTTTTACTTGGTGATCAAATTAGTCATTTATAGTTGTGTTACAAAAATTAAATAAAATTTAGTCATTTTTAGTTGTCATGACTAAAAGTTTTAGTCATGTAATCATTTATTTGCCAAATTTTACTAGTGATAGCAAGACATGTCATAGTTTTCTAGGAAACACATAGTGCTCTATCTTAGCATAAGTTTCACTCTCAAAGGTTGTATGCACGCATACACAAAGTACTACAAACTATCACAAAATATGATATGCATAGTAATAACCAATACACATACTTTAAATCAATCAAATGTAGGTGTGAGTTTAGACATAATAATTATAATATGTACCATTCGATATAACATACATTTATATTATAGTATTTTATGACATCCCATACTATCATAGTTCATTGTTTATGATCACAACATGATTATGAAAACCAATAGTACCATTCTAGGAAACAACCAACCCATAAGCATGAATAATAATATAGTAAGGATAGGTTTATATTTTCTAGGTATACCTTATGGTTAAACTACATACTAATATAACTTATAAGCATACATCACGATGAACTGTTATATGCTAAATATAACCAAACATATATATATATATATATATTAACACTCTCATAATGTGTACCACACATAAGTATTCAAGACTAAATATATATATATATATATATATAAACTAACAATAGGTCATACTATTAGCAGTGAATCAGATAACTCATAAACCCGTTATGATCTTTCATTCCAACAACTCATTTCATTTCTAGGAGACTGTTCCAAAAAATTATAGTTTGTAGTTCCTAAGAAACTTATCGACTTGCTCAAACCATCTATTAGACTATAGGTACAATACCTATAAACGAGCACTTGTAGATCGTAATATGCACTACCTATAAGCACTTCAATGCTATGCAATACTAAACTATTATTCATTTATACTTTTTAATCAAGAGCCACCTATAGTTATTTATAACTTTAACTGAGGATCTTAAATCACATAGCTTATACCAAGATAATGAAGACCTATGTTGAGTTATAAATATGCATCTATCATTAAATATTAGGTTAGGAGCCTAGAACTTTATTTGACATAGTTTCACAACTCACGGTTCCCATGACCAATTCTTATATGTTATATTCTCCCAATACTCATAGATTTCTCAGGTGGCAATGTTGCCTATAAATACATACAACTATGGTATAAAGGTGTCAATTATCTCGTAATCTATGTTATACATTGAATGAATAGGATTCCTATTAACAATCTGAGTCAAACCATATAATCAAGATCCTTTAAAATAGTATTGGTATGCATGTAAAACATAAATCTTTATTAAACATAGTTCTATAGTTTATAATCACCTGTGGAACTATAGTTAGAAGAGCACACCCCTTCATTCAAGTATAAACTGGTAAGCATAAGTATACCTATGTTCTTTTTGCGTATTCCACAATACGTGACTTTTATAGATTTACATCTATACAATGGGTTTGGTACCCCAAACTATATAATAAACATATCATGGTTATCACAAAATAATGAAAGACCACATTTTATACTCCACATGCTTAATGAATACTATTTTTAGGATTTTGGTAAGTTATAACTACGGTCCTTTAAATTCAACTATCAAATTTATACATTTTACAATAAGATCAATTCTATTGATCATTAATCATAAATCTCATTCATGTTTCAGTATGCACTCATATCCAAACTCATACTCAACCCAAAATGTATTTGTGGTCTTAACTCAATTTCATATGTTTAATATTACCTACGGCATTACTTATCTCAAGTTAGCTATAAAATATTTCTAAATACACAGGATTGTTATATAAATATAACTTGATTTAATTTGCTAAATCAAATGTTTTATTTCGAAAGTCATAAATTGACTCAACTCAAAATTTATTTCCACATTTAATAAAGTAAACTAATTTGCCATTTAAATTTCCATCTTAGGACCCGATTAACTATTTAAGTCCACTTTATTCTTTTAGGTATAAAGTTGCCATATTTGGCTTCCTATTGATTTTTAGCATACCAAACACCTCATTAAGAAGGCTCTCATTATGCTTTTCTTTACCCAACCACCTACTTCATCATTTTGAATAAACTACTGCAGTGTAATTCCCATTACAAAGGTGGAATATAACATCAACAATGTCATTAACGTGGCATATTGGTTGAGGGTTATTATAGGGTGACACTTTAGACATTAAAGCTAACATTATTCACTTATTAAAAATACAACAATGCCAATACTTATGCAATTAATAAAACTCCCCAACATAAATGTAGCAACACTTATGCACAAAACTAGATGATTCATTTTACATGAGTATTACACCTACTATGAACTGGACTACAACAACTCATAGATATTGTTAATACAATTGCGAGACAGAGGGAAAAGGTTTAAAACTGAATCTAATGAGAAAATGCTTCAAGTGGGAAAATATCATCTTAAGGGTCTTCTGTTGCCCTGTACGCTCAAAGTATTAAATTTGAACCTTTTTTTTTTTTTTTTACTTTTTTTTAATTTGATGCATGAATTTACAACATTTACAATGATAAACAATAATCACCACTCTAATGATGATATGACAAATTTTCTTGAAACTCTACAAACACTTCAGGGTGGGATTTGAGCATAGCGATCAAGCTGATCTCACCAAAATGTTATTAGCAAGGGTTTATTGCGCTTGCTTTGTAATAGAATATCAAAATAATCCTATATCGTAATATAAAAATGGACATCAATTTTATCTTGCCTACTCCGTGAAGATCTAAAGAAAGATACATTCTTTAGAGAATGAAGGGTTTCTTATCATTTGTTTGAAAATTTGGACTTTCTCTAAGCTCATGAACATGTGGTCCATAATTCAACAGATGATGTTTGAATAAGAGGAGAATCCATATAAAAATCTAATATATATAATTCGTTGGTATATGTTTAACGGGTTTCCGTTTTAAATCAAATAAAATAAGATCTACTTCAACAAAATTGCTACAATAATACTGAACATACAAATAAAATCGCTTCCCCCCATCCCCCATTATTCAAGTTCATTGTAAGATAGTTTCGTGTAGTCCAATATACAAATATGTATAGGTACAAGGTTTTATGCAGGTCAACTTGTATACACACACACACACACACACACAAATCACCATATTTTTACAGAGATACAAAAAATCATGTGAATTCTTAATACATCACCTACCTGGTAGTGTATCTAAGGTCAAAACATTGCATTTTTTTGAACTTCTTTTCTTTCTTGGTGCTGCCTTCTTTCCATTCTTCTATTTGGCATCCTTTTCCTTGCTTCACACAATCTCCATATATTCCCACCTATTCTCCAAAAAGCGTAGCTTTTAAAAGATTTTTCTCATTATTATTATTATTATTATTATTATTATTATTATTATTATTATTATTATTATTATTATTTTGTTTTTTCTTTTTGTTTTCTTTGTTTTTCTCATTTTTTTAATGTAATTCTTCCTTTTTGTTTTTCTCTTCACAAATGACAATATTCTAAATTTTATTCATTTTTAACATTAATTATAAAAAAATCCATAATTTTACTAAATAAATTAGCATCTCCAGATGCCATTAAACTATGATAGTAAATCATTAAAACTAGCTATTTAATACAAAGCAAAAATAAGCACACTATGTTACACATTTCATTATGCATTTCTAATATGTGCTAACTACTGGTGTGTGTGTAGAGTTATCATTAGTTTCTCTGTCATCCTCCGACATCTCCATCTATATCACCTTCTCTGATGATGCTCTTCCTTCATCACACTCTGAGTGATGAGTTCTACTGCGTCAATCTCACAACAAACAGGTAGTTAGATTATATCAACTTGATAATCATATGACATAAAATATAACTGAAATAACACATCAACATGTTTGTAATGTAATCACATACACTACAACTAACTCATAGTAAAACAAGCATGTAGCATAAACAATATCCTACTGTCCCATAACAATATTTATCTCTAAGCTTAGTTAAAATAGTCAAATCTAAATTTGTCAACTATGAATATTCACGGATAATCAAATAATTTGCTTAGCAAGGAATCGGGATGTAACAACTTTGATGTTGGTAAGACCTTGCCTCATTTGTAAAGGTATGTGCATTAGACTAATATGCAAGAATAAGTTTCAAAGCTCATTACAGGATCTAAATTATGTTATAAAAGCAAACCTAAGGTTAGGAAAGAAGGATTACGTGCCACTATCTGTACCTACTAGACCATGGAAAAATATTTTTATGGATTTTGTAGGAGGATTACCTATGTCCAAGCATGGCCACAAATATTTATATATTATTGTAGATAGATTCAACAACATTGGGTGTGTTTGATTACATGTAATAAAATAATGAAAGGGATCGAGGGAACTGGATATTTTTTTCTAATGTTTGGGTGCATTTTGGATTACCTAAGTCCATTGTTTTAGATATAGACTTAAGATTTTGGAAAATTTTTGGACCTCATCATGGGGAAAAATGGATGCTAAGTTTCAATAAATACCTCTTTCCATCCACATATTGATGGACAAAACAAAGTAGTCAATATGACTCTGGTGTAACTAATAAGAGTTATAATAACAAGTATCCAAGGACTTGGGATGAGTCATTGGCATACATTCAACACACATACAACGTGGCAATACACACATCTACTAATAAGTCACTATTTGAATTATGTCTTGGTTATTTTTTAACTAATCCTCTTAATGTTGCATTGGAAAAATAATGAATTATGGAGCGACAAGATTCAAAAGTAGAGGATCAGTTAGAGAGGTATCAAGCCAAGTACAAAGCTAGACATGATCGACTTTGGAAGGAGCACATCCTCAAGGTGGGTGATAAGGTATTATTGTGATTTAGTAAGGAAAGGCTCTAAGGATAAGTTAGGAAGCTTAAACCACTATAGTATCACTCATTTTCCATCTTAGAGTAGATTGGTGAGAATAATTTTAGGTTTGATTTATCCTCATTCATGAGAATGTATTTAGTTATCAATTGTGATGATTTGCACTTACATGAACCATTCATGTTATATGAGGAAGTAGAAGGTCAATTACTACCCACTATAGAAGACTTGGTTATGGACACACAAGGAGAGTTGGAGGAGGATGTGGTGTTGCAGTGGAAAGTCAGAGAGACTCACAAGGGACCACAAGAGTCTTGGCAGTTTGGAATCAAAGGGAAGATGCCAAAACAAGCAAGATGGTACTCTAAGAAGAAAGTGGAAGATTATTTCCAAATCTCCTCCCCCATTAAAAGCTTTTGTAAGACTAAAAGTTTCTCTGAAAGGTACGTGCGATGCATAAGGATCTAGAAAATAATCTAATTCATTAGACAACAAGATCAAAACTTGGTTTCAATCATCGATAAAACTTCAAAGGGAGAGTTCTAAGCTTAGTGACAAAATTACCACTTCATGTAGGTGGCAGGTACATAACCACCGATTCCTGTAAGGTGAAACCCCCTATCTGCATTAATAAATGGTGTCATTTATAGTGATCGTTCATGTACATTACTAATAGGAAAGGTGTCTCTTCACATTCTAGGACTATTGAAGATCCATTAGTGCATGAAAGGACATATCCAAGCATGATAAGAAGGCACACCAAGGAAGCAAACATCAATGATCAAAATGAGCAATCAAATGTTTGTAGGAAGGATTGAAAAAAGGAATAGTAAGAGGAAGTTGAGTGAGCAAGATAAATGAGTGTTGCATGTGTTTTAATATCTCATTATAGTTCATTTTTGGCCATACAAAGATAAGAAACAAAGTATTTGCTTCTTCCACTAGTTGTTTCCCATATCACATGGGGTTTTCTAGAGAAAAAATCTTCATGTCTTGTGTCTCATGTTTATGCATTATGTTTCACGTTTATTACATTCATGTTTTAGTTTTGAAGTTTTGTTTCATTATTCTAATAATACATTGCATTGAATTATAAGTCATTTTAATGAATTGAATAATCATTTTGAAATAATTCGAAGCAAGAACAATAAATTACGATTTTGTGAATTCTAGCAAGCATGAAATTGAGAGTTCATAGATCACACCTTTAGATATGCCAAAATGACAATGCGTTGGGACCAACCCCTCAACCTATGTATAAGTCGTTTGGAATATAATTTAATATAATTAACTACTAGTAGTTGCATATGACGAAAAAATATGTTGGAGGTGGTAAGGAGAAAAAAATCAAACCTTAAATTAACCCCATCCATCTTAAAATAATGTGGTATAAATCTATTCATTTTAAAAGTTAAAAAGAATAGTTTGAAAAGTGTGCTCTCATATTAAAAAAGGAAATATCCTTTTAAATGAACCCATTCTTATTAAAAAAAAAAATGTCCTTACAAAAAATACCTTTTCATATTATAAAATGAAATATCTTTTTAAATCCACGATATCAAACTTATAACATATAAAACCACCTCATATACCTAACAGAAACAAGTGTACATAGCCTCCCACCTCATACTCTTAACATGTAAGAAGCATTATAAACCTAGTCACTTTCGATTCTCAAGTGGATAAGAAATCCGAGGTCAGTTTAGGGAAGGAGAAAATCTATATATATTGAGAGGGGTTGAGGGAACCTTCGTGTTTGAATTAGTAGCTGTAGACATGGCAACAACTGTTTTAGGTCGTCTTCCCCAGTGCATATGCCCGACAAGGACTCAAACTACGAAGGCGAAGGGAAATGCAGATGCAGACGCACTGAGTTTTAGCAACTCCCATGTGGTAAGGGGTGATACTCTCAAGATGGCATGCCACTCTTTTCCCACTGCCAAGCTCGTGGGCAAATTACAGACTACCATTCAAATTGTGGCAAGTGAGTGCAAAAATGCTCCCATGTCTTCTTATTGTGCCATTTTTTTTGGTTTTATACGAGTTTTTTTTTTGAAATTTAACAAGTGGGTATACTTTCTAGTATGAAATTCGAGATGGGTTTATGAAATGCTGTCAATATGACATTACAATTCATACATTTTTTTTTTTAAATTCTGGTTTTTTTAGAGGCGCTTCTTGAAAGTTAATAAGTGGTTTCTTTTAAGTGTGAAAACGGAAGACGAGTTTGTAATTCAAGTATTGGTTTCAAAATTTTGTCGTTATCACATTGAAATTTTAATAGTTCATTTTTTTTTCTCTGGTTGCTGAAATTCAGTAGTGTATGAATGCGACTATGATCTATGCATTAGCGTCAATTATATGTCTTTATCACATTCAAATTTATGCAGTTTTTATTATCTGGTTTTGTAAAAGGTTATTCCTCAAATTCAACAAGTGGGTATAATTTCCAGTGGAAAATTAGAGATCGGCTTATGATTTATGCATTGGTTCAAACTTTCGTCACCATCACACTAGAATTCATATGGTTATTTTTTTCTGGTTTTGTAAGAGATGATTCCTGAAATTTAAGTAATGGGTATAATATTTAGTAGAAAAATAGAGACGGCATTGTGATTTATGCATAAGTTGTGTCATTACCACATTGAAATTTATACAGTTTTTTTTCCCCTGGTTTTTTAGGAAGTTATCCCTGCATTTAACAAGTGGCTATAATTTCTAGTGGAAAAATTGAGACGGGTTTATGATTTATGTATCTGTTTCTAAATTTTGTCATTATCACATTGAAAATTATGCAGTTCATTTTTTCTGGTTTTGTAAGAGGCTGCTTCTGAAATTTAACAAGTGGTTATAGCTATAATTTCTAGTTGGAAAATAGAGATGGGGTTATGATTTGTACATTGGATTCAAATTTTGGATTTAGCCCATTTCAGATTTTAGTATTTTTTAAAACTTGCTGCTCTTCTGGAAACATTTTATTATTTCAGGATGTATAGTTTAATAAAGAGGCATTGTCTGCCATTACAAATAGATAATTACTGTTTGTGAGCATAAAGCTTAATAGCACTATCCATTTTGACATATCACAAAGACCAGTGGTTCAATGAAGATGGACCAAAGTCTATTCCTAATCCAAAATTTGAAGTTAATTTCTCAAGCTATGTAGGACCGTGCCAGTTTGAATGATATACAAAGAGAGTTGCAATCCATTTACATTGATATACAAGACTATTTTTTGAATAATTTGATATAGCAGAGTGGCTAGTTAGTGCTGAGACCAAACATTTCATTCAAACTACCGCTGTAGAGTGCTGCCTTCACGACACCTATCTCTGCATCTCCTCGCAGCATACACCAAGTACCTACAAGTGACTTGCAAAAAGGACAGGTGGACTGGGACGCCAAAATCATGCCAAAGTTTAGACAAAACTGACACTATTGTGAGACAGACATAAACTTGAGTCTTGCTGCTTGCCAAGTTGCCTGTATGCCCAGGAGAAATCTCCAAAATTTTTCCGAGAATAAATCTTCACCATAACGAAAAATACAAATGAAAATTGGGTGAAACCTGCTAAATGAAAAGATAATATTCCCAAGACTCAAGATTATTGTACACCTTTCCACCTGTCCTCCTACCTCAAGTTTCAACATTACCTATACAAAGCAGAATATACCTTTAGTGTTTCTTTAGAGACTGCAAACATTACTGTGCTCCTCCAACATAGAAACATGGCCAAAGTCTTGCAACACAGACATAAAAAATCACCAAATAAATAAAGGTATAGAGGCTGCTTGGAATATCTCAAGACAGAGACCAAGAGAACTTTCTATAGAAAGGGCCAGTCACGAGACAGCTTCTAAGTGTATGTGATCCCAGAATAGTAACCGATCAGCTTCATGTTTGTGGAAGAGGTCATGGTGCCTTTTCAATTACCAAAAATTTTGCTGCCCTGCCCTCAAAGGAATTGACATTTTCATTCTCCAGAAATTCATCTGGATAGCTTCCAATAGTGATTCCTAGTGACAGACCATAGTCAAAGCTAGAGCACATTGAAAAGCCACTTCAAAAGAGGGAAAAGGCACGGACCTAGAACTAGGACCAAGCTATCCTTAGCCAAACCCAGAAGCAAACATGGAAAAATGAGCCAGGACAAGACCGTTCAATAAGAGATGCCCACATGGATATGTAAAGATCCTGAATCAGACACAGTCAAGAAATGCAGCAAACTGAACCAACTGATCAAATCTTCAAGAAAAAAGACAAGCCAGGACCAATGGTGGAGTCTGTATATATCATAGAATACACAACTCCATATCCCCTCCAAGGTGCAGGAAAGAGAGTCAGGCCACTAGAACTGCTAACAAGTATTCTTGAAGAATAGATCCAGGATCCCTCAAGTGTCGCCTTTTCTTGAGTCTTAACCCTAATGATTAGATCCGTTTTCCTCTCTCACCCGTTTCCTCTCTCAACTAATTTAATTCAAAGCAAAGATGCATGGGCCAAATGCTTATTTGTTTTTCCTTCCAAAGAAAAAATTACATGTGAAGATTGTATAGATACTGCAAACAAGATGAGCACACATAATTTTGTGTTTCCACTTTCCATATAAACATTGTATTAACTCATGGACCAAGTTTAACATTATATATAACATTTAAGGCCAAGTTTTTCCAAAGGCTAAACATGCAACATGGGAGATGGGAGATCAAGTGTTAAGTTTTTTACACCAACGATGACAGTTTCATTACTAAGACACATTTCTTTATCTTTTAAAATTTGCAATACCAACAGCTCTTGCTGTGTCAGAACAAATAAGTCTAGTGTGGTTGACCTTAATCAGTAACACTTTGCAAATCTTATGTTTTCAAATGAATTTCACGGCAGCTTCCCAGGACCTTAGGCTTTTTGCACACCTTGGGCTGGTCTCTTATCTCACACCTTGCACATAAAGTGAGAGTTGCATACCTCTTCATTGCAAACCCCCTCTTCGTCACTCCTTCATTGCACACCTCCTTGCTGTGCACCACTACAACGCCAACCTCTGCATTTCATGTTTCCAGTGAGCGATGCTGCACACCATGTTGGGATCCACGTGCACCGTGCAGCAAAGGATCTGCAGCAATGGAGTCCACATCACACAGCAGATCAACACTTCAGCTTCTCCATTCGGTGATGACCAAGGAAGGTGAAATGTTGGAATATGAGCGGTTCTTGTAACTGTTCACCTCTCTTTTCAAATACTATGTTAATATGTATAAATACAAAGATATATAGCGTATTGAAGCATAGGTTAGGGGAAGATAGTCAACCCTACATCTATCTCAAGAGTATGTGATGTACAAAATGCATAGATTAATAAACTTTTCTGATCCAATTCCATTATCTTTCATATGTGTCTCCATTTAAATGTTCCTTTCTAAATATTTCTCTAATCTTGATTTCACTCGCACATATAACACATCTAGATTCTAACAATGTAAAGTGTTGTCCCCTGCATATCTCTTGGGATCTGTATTGATAGTTGCAGAGGATTTAAAGATGTTTTCTTGAGGAAAGCCTTTAGGGCTTCCAAGACATTAAGGTGCCTTTTGATTTGGCCCTACAAACTGGAACCACATAGCTCACTTTGGATCGCTTCCTAATTTAGGAAAAACAAAGAAATAAGAAAGTCATTCAAAGGCTTTGTGAACAAGGGTGCATATAGAGAACTAATCTTTCTTCACCCACATAGAAGAATGGAAGTTATTAGACATGTTATATTCATTATCTTTTTGGGTGAACCAACGCCAAATACACACGAGAGACATATCTTTACTCTAACAATCATCAAGTATGGGATGAAGTTTAGATAAAACATTTCAGATGAATAGAGGATGTGATGAGTCCTTGGTAATGTTGTTTACATGTAATAGTTCATTGTGAACATTTTGGTTTTTGTTGAATTAGGAACTTTATGTCTTCTTTTGGGAAGTCATAGTTGTCTTTTCTTTGACTCCAAACATGTAAATATTGGTTAGAGAAGAAATGAATATTTTGGATGATACTATCTCTGATTACATTTGAGAGAGACAACATGTATTCTTGTGTTGGCCAATGCTTTAATCCTATGCAACTAAGTGTTTTACCTTATTTTGTATTTAGGTTACCTAAATAAGATAGAACTTTTGAACATTTAGATTGTCTAAGATATGTCTAAATTAGGCAAATTTGAATGTTAAAAGCAGATATTTAATTACACTTTAATATTTATGGAAAGCACTAAAAGGATTAGTGTACTCAGCTTGTTACTTATTTGTTCTGGTTTGAGATTGTGTGCGAGTGGTAGAGAGGATTGAAAATGGATTTGGAGTCGCTTAGCTCTAGAAACCGATTGTCTGGACTTGCTTGGATGAATTTGGCAAAAATTGGATTCCTGCACTAGACGAAGGCATTTGATCTCTAATGGACTTGTCCGTGTGACCTATGCTCGACTGTTTTGGCATAGATCATTGTGTTGCTTGTAAATCGTCATCTTATGTGGTATTAGAAGCTTGCTATGTGTGCAAGTCCAAAAAACCTACTCCTTCACTTCAAAACCCTAGCTCCACTTTTGACACTAGGTTTGGGCTTGCAAAAGGGAAAAAACGATGGGTTGAGCTGACCCCAACCATCCCCCATTGAGTGGATGAGCGCTGCTTATGTTTCCAATACTTTGAAGAGGGTTTAAACCACACGTAGCTCCCCTAGTTAGGTGTATGTGTGCAATAGTGCTCTTTTAGTATGGATGTAACATATGATCTAGCTTTTGACATTTGACAATAGCAAACTTGGCTTAGGTGATTTAGACTTGGCTAGGATCTGCTTCTTGTGACTGATTTCTAATTGGGGAGATTTAGGGCAGTTATTCCCAATGTGCAAGTGATAGATAGATGCTTGCTTGGTACTTGCTAGGTGAGTGCTAAATAGGGAATAGGCTTAGACCTATTGTGTATAAATAGATGACTCTCTAGGTAACTTCTTAGGCCACTAACATGTGGAATGTATGGGTCGACCCATAAGGATGATACGAATTTTGAAAATGACTATTGCTAGGCATGTGGACAATTTCGACACGGGTGGATGGCTTCAAAAATCTAGAGCTGTTTGAGTATGACTGGAGGCATCTAAAAAGGCAGGAACAATGATTTGATGATTATTATAATAAGCAGGATAAGCACAAACTAGTAAATTCCTACAGGTGACTAACAGCAAATGAGGAAGGGCGGGCCCACGGAAGGCTTGTGGATAGGAGAAAAGGGTGTGCAAGAGGTTTGTGTATACGTACAAGTCATGTAAGGTACAGATAGGTCAACACTGACTTTGTCAACTGTCTTATATTGGATTTTAGTGTCCACAAATCTTCACCTTTTATTCTAGTATTGAAAATGCTAGAGTACAAGGATAAAGAGATCGCGTTCCTTAGTGTTTAAACACATGTTGTCTTTGGGAGAAGGCTTCGAGTGTGCAGCTTGCTCCATGCAAACCTGCGATAAAACATGCAACAATCAATGCCCATATAAGATTTGAAATTTGAAATAAATTAGATCAATGAAGCATTTGAAATTTGAAGAGCAAGGAAGAAATACCCCTGTAAGTAGGCGAATTGTGCTGCCCTCTGAAGTGTTGGAGATTGGGATGATTATGCCCCAATGGAGAATGTCATGGGGTGATTATGCCCCAAGGCAAGTGCCATTGTTGAAATTGTGGGTTGGGAGGATAAATGCACCAACCCTTATGAAGGAGTAATGCTAGGTTGTTGAGTGACGCAAAACCTCAACCTTGCTACTCATTTAACTGAACTTGAACCTCAAGATGGAAGGTGGAGCCCCATACTAGGCTCGTATGTAAATTTGAATAGCTTGGATCATTGTAAATGGATTTTAGATTCATAATGCTACCTTCAATGCCTTCAGTACCAACTTGAAAATAGAAAAGTGTATGCATGAACATCCATGCCCCATAATTTGATCAACTGTCCTAATCTGATATAGAATGCCATAAATCTATATGTCACTTTGCACCACATCTGATAAATCTGATAACCTGTCACTCATGTATCTGTAAAATGTTTGCTTATGTCTCCAAATCTGTCTCAATTTGTAAATATCTGTGCCACAATCTGAACCAATTGATAATCTGTCACTCAATTTGAAACCTCTGAATCATGTAATCTAGTCTACATCAATCTATATCAAAGTCACATCATGGTGAAATATCATATCCATGAAATGTCGCATTGTAGAGAATAAAAGCAAGAGTAAGGTATATGTAATCAATCTATGTTAGCTCAACTTGATAAATGGAAAGGTCATAGAAAGATATGACTTGTAACAATGTGACCTATTGAATGAGATGCCTCTAGCATTGGCATGGCCCTTGGTTGTAGGAATTTTCTGTATCTATACATCCATGTATTATGTATAACTTGTATGGCTTACATCTCACTCATATATACTGTGAAATGCATGTGTGTATGGAAAATAATATGTAATATACTAAACATGCGATAAATAAAATAAATCAATGCAATAACTAGCAAAACATGTTATGCTTATGATATGATTTTTGGTTTTTGGATTTTTTTTGGTATTTGTGAAATATTTTGATTGCGTTCCAGCTAACCGACGATCCCATCGAATGGATGCTCATATGGAGGTCCTGTATCAAATAGGGCAATGGTCACCAGTCATAAGCAAGTAGTCCCATATGTATTTGTATATGAATTTGAGAGGTAATCTCATGTTGTAGTATATTTGTCATTATCATCATGACCCATAGGATCCCGTGTATGATGAATATCCTTAGTAACCATAGTATCTTGTGGAATCCGCTATATAGTAGAAACATGTGCATGTGTTCATTGTGGAACATGTGAAATTGTCTGTAACACTTAGGATGTGATGGAGTGGATCATGGCTGTTGTGAGTCAGAATAAACCTCTAATGTAATGGGAGTTGAAGCATTGGTCATCTAGGAAAGTCAATTACCTTCCTTTGAACTATCTAAGTAGAATTAATCTTAGTAGGTTGTATAATTGATTGTGGTGGTGGGGTTGGAGAAGGAAATGCCTCTGGCTGATTAGGTTATTCATATGGAATACCCAAAATTGTAACTGCCCTATTGCCATGTATATACTTCACTTGTATATGCACTAGAGATGGTACTGCATAGAGCTTATTTATCTAAGGACATCCTAACAACATGTCAAATGCTCATGTACTTGGTAAAACTAAGAATGGAGTAGCAACTATAGTAGGACCCAACGTAAGTGGTAACGGAATACTCTCAACAATGTTCTGTCTCTTTCTGTCGAATCCATTAAAACTATCTTGGTTGTATCCATCAAATCCTTGAGTGTATAGCCAAGAGTAGTAAGGAGTGTCACAGTGTAAATATTTTCACTTGAACCATTGTCTACCATAACACTATGTATAGGCTGCGAATCAATGTATGTGCGTACAAATAATGAAGTGTAATTAGAATCATCATCCACAATCTCACTATTTTTTTTAGATAGGTATTCGCTTTTGACCGGAGCTCTAACCAGTTTGGGACACAATTGAGGGCCCAGATCCCCAAGTGATCATCTATCACAAGTACAACATTTACCAACAATGGTCACAACCGGCCTCTAAATACGAACAATGGCCACAACTGGCCACATTTACCAACAACGGTCACAGCCGGCCTCTGAATACCAACAATGGCCACCACTGGTCCGAGAATACCAACGAATGGCTACAATTGGTCCGAGAATACCATCAACAATCACAACCCGCCCGAGAATACCAACGATCGACCACAACCAGCTCATGAATACCAACGATCGACTACATCCAATTTCCGATACCTTACTGAGATTTGAACCTGGGTGGTGCTTGAAACAACCAAGTCACTTTACCAAATCACCCACATTTCATCAGTGACCACAATCTCACTATTATCTAATGTAATTGTAGGTCGTTGTATAGATATGTTTGTAAGTGTACCAATAATACCATCTAGTGGATGCTCATATGTTGGCGGAGGAGGTTGTGCATTGTAAGTTATATGCACTTTAGGATTAGCCTTAGTTTTTGTTGCCACATGGTTGGGAAAGGGATTGAAAAAGTTATGCATTTTTGCATTCCCATTGGGTTGTGGTCTAGGTTGTCGATACGGATATGGGTACAAATACAGGTTCAAGAATTGAATATGGGGATACAGGGATTTTGTTTTTGGGGGTTCGGATACGGCCGTACAAAAATATATATAAAAAATACAAAAATATAGCTATATAAACAAAACTAACCACATAATATGCATAGAGGAAACAAAATAAGTCAAATAAAAACTTCCATATGACATACATAGTAGTATTTTGAAGTCCAAGAGTGAACAAATGTGCAATGTGTTAGGAGGTGAAGTGAATATCCAGACCTCCAACAATTGTAATGGTGTGACGTCTTGTAATCCCGTTGGAAATATCATTTGTGGTACGACAAGCCATTTGACATGAGGGGATTGTAGGGGGCGTTGTTTAAGCCCCCCTTCCCTGGGGGTTCGGGGACAGAGCCCCCAAAAAAAATGATGCAACTTTTGATAAAATGAGTGTGAATGTTGCTTTTAGGGTTGGGAATCCACTTTGGTTTGTTTTTAATTGTATTTTGAAGTCCATTTATGACTTCTCATTGGGCAAAATTGAAAAATAAATAAAAAAAGAATTTTTAATGTTCGAGAGCGTGGGGATATGCCCAAGGAGCATCCTTGGGCGTATCCCACACGATCCCAATGCTCTCGTATCTGGGAGTGTTTCCCCCACACTCCCTAGGCCTGGGGGCGTATTTGGCTACATTAAGTGTACTGATATCATTAAGGTCAATAGTGTTATCATCAACAAGATCCTAAATCTTATGTCTTAGTGGAAAACATCTATTTGTAGATTGCCCCCCAACAAATATGGTAATCACAATATGCATTGCAATCAAATCCCTTAGGTGGAGGCCTACTCATATCAACCTCTTTTGGGGGAGGGAGAGATATAAGGGTGAACTCAAGTATCTTTTGCAATAGCTTATGAGGAGGTCTAGGTAATTATAAAACTTACCTCCTTTGTGGAGCGGATAGGATGAGTTGATTAGTATGCTGTGAAATTGCATTAACTATTAATTTTGCCTCAATTTTATTATCATTCATTTTGGCCGTGTAACTTGGTTTGCTTTGAAACTTTGCAGTTGAAATAGTTGGAGGATTAATCACATACTTTAGCTTATTTAGAGATACGAGCTTAACTTCTCGATCCCTAACTGTATGGCATAAGTCATCAAATAATTTGAATCTCTTGAATGCAATAGACTCATGGATAGTGGCAAACAAACTTTGCTTGAGTATATCTTGTAACTCATTATCGGCCATAGGATTTGTCGTATTAGAAAGCATGGTCTTGTATTGAAGCACATAGTCACTTTTTGGTTCATTTGATCTTGGCTTAAGTTTTGCAATTTAGGCATAAAACAATTTCTCATTGATATTGATAAAATATGTGCTAAACATTGATCGACCAAATGATTAAATGCATGAATTGATCGGAATGGAAGGTCATAGAACCAACGTAAAACATAGTCCTTAAGGCTTTGTAGAAATAACTTAGTCAACAACTTATCATTGGAGGCAGAGTCCAAACATGTTGCGTGGAAGGCTCTTTGGTGATAGTCTGGATCACCTTTACCATCATATAATGTAAGCTTAGGAGCTATGAGACCTGTAGATAAGGAATGAGTTGAAATATATGGGGCAAATGGATTGTGAAGCAATTCATGAGAATTAGACGAATGAATTGCTCTAGAAGCACCTTGCTCTAACTACAACACCATAACTTGTAGATCTATAACAGTTTGTACGAGGGATTGTGCAATAGGTGTGGATGATGATGTCAAATGAGTAACGATTGTAGGAGGTACATAAGTTTGTTGTGTAGGGATAAGTATAGAAATATGAGGAAAACCTTGTGCTGTCCCCATACCATGGGTGGGCATCACACGTATAACCATAGGTGTAGACATAGGAATAGTAGCAGTGGTCTATAAAATATTGATGGATATCTTTGAAGGGACTGTGTTGTTCCTAAAGTGTGACAACCTTAACATTTGTTGTATTTTTCATTTCATTTCTAGTTACATACAACAACGCTTCAATTAAATGTGGATTCATATGGAGATATTGAGTTAATTGTTGTCAGTTTGTCATCAAATATACCCTCCACAGTGAAAGTTTCTTCTTCATGGGCATTTTTGGATTCAACATTAATACAAAGTCCATGAAGAGGATGCATTCTATCGCCTGGGATGGTGATAGCATAGACCTCCACAATAGGGGAGGGATGGTAGCTATCATGATCCTGCAGTCTAGGGGAGGAGGACCAAAAGGAGTCATGTATGCCCTTTGACATTTAGTAGTAACTGGAATTAACTTAGATTGAATATTTGAATAATATGAATTATGAAGGAAGGCCTATGATTTTTCCTAAAGATTTTTCATGATTAATTTATGCCTTAGCATTATTGCATATAAATTTGACCCATTTATTACATAGTTAAAGATATTACATATTTCAGAAAAACATGTATTGATACAATTATAACTTGAGTTAAAAAATAGAAACTATGTATACCATTATAGACATGAAATATTTATGTGAATGAGGGGAGAGAAAAAACCAGGACTGAAAATCAGATTTAAATTTAGAAATTTGAAACCCTAGAAATAAAGATGAAATCCTAGAAATAAAGATGAAACTCTAAGGTTTGACGTGCTCACTATAAGGAATGGGCTCACCGATATGTTTTACCTTATTTTGGATTTAGGTTATCTAAATAATATATAACTTTTAAATATTCAGATTGTCTAAGATATGTCTAAATTAAACAAATTTGAATGCTACAAGCATATGAAAAGCAATAAGATGACTAGGGTACTTAGCTTGTTACTGATCTATTCTGGTCTGAGACTGTGTGCAGGTAGCAGAGAAGACTGAAAATGGATATGGAGTCGCTTAGTTTTGAAAATTGATTGTTTGGACCTGCCTAGATGAATTTGGCAAAAATTGTATGCATGTGCTAGACAAAGGCATCTGAACTTTGGCAGACTTGTCCCTATTACCTTTGCTCGACTGTTTCGACACAGATCGCTGCACTTGCTTGTAAACTATCATTCTGTGTGATATCAGAAGCTCGGCGTGTGCGCAAGCCTAGAAAACCTGTTTCTTTCACTTCGAAACCCTAGCTCCACGTTTGACACTAGGTTTGGTCCTGCAAAAAGGGAAGAAAGATGGGTTGAGCTAATCCCAACCACCTCCTGCTAAGTGGCTGAGCGTTTCCTATGTTAAATACTCAGAAGAGGGCTCAAACCACACGTAGTTCTCCCAATTAGGTGTATGTGTGCAATAGTTCTATTTTAATAGGGATGTTTGTGATATAGCTTTCGACACTTGACAATGGCAAACTTGACTTGGCTTAGGTGCTTTAGATTTGGCTAGGGCCTGCTCCTTGTGATTGATTTCTGATTTGGGAGATTTTGGGCAGTCCTTCACAATGTGCAAGTGATAGATGCTTGCTTGGTGCTTGTTAGGTGAGTGCTACATAGGGAATAGGCTTAGACCTATAGTGTATAAATAGATAACTCTTTGGGTAACTTATTACGCCATTGACATGAGGAATGTACGGGCTGAACCATAAGGATAATTTGAATTTGGAAGATGATTGTTGCTATGCATGCAAACAAGACCTGCTCAGGGGGTCAGCTTCGGAAATCCAAAGCCATCTGAGTATCACTGGAGGCGTCTAGCAGACAAGAACAATAATATGATGATTTGGATACAATTTGATTATGATAATAAGCAGGGTAGGAACACACTAGCAAATTCCTGTAGGTGACTAATAGCAAATCGGGAAGGCCAAGTCCATAGAAGGCAAATGGACAAGAGAAAAGGATGTGCAAGAGCCATGTGCATACACAAAGTCATGTAAGGTAAAGGTAGGTCAACATTGATATTGTCAGGTGTCTAATACCGTATTTTAGTGTCGTCTACACTAAGGAGGATTTTACATTTAACATCAAATTGCATTGGGTTTATCATAAAAGGTTTTGAAAACTAGTTCCACTATAATTTTGCATGCATGAGAGGGCAGAATTTCAATGGCACGACAAGGTACACTACAGTTGGAAGGCATAAAGGGATGTGCTCATCTCGTACCTTGCCTTCAGCATCCACTACTTCAGCAAGTCGTTTATAGTAAATGCATGTGGATTGGTGATAGCTTTGTTAGCCTAAAGTATGATTCCTAAGACTTTGAACCATGTACAAACGTAGGACAGGTCCACAGGATAAATTAAGAAAATACATGAATTGTGGTAAGAAATGAAATTTAAAGATTTCACTACCAAACTCAATGATCTAGAACAAGCCAACCAATTAAGCTCCATCATCCATGCTTTGCCTTGTCGTAGTAAAGCTCCCATCATTGCAAAACACTCCTCAGCCTTTGCTTTTCATTAAGGTTCACCATACACCACATATCATTGACCAGTCAGGACCACAACACACCCCCCTAACATAAGATAACCTTTCTCTCAGCCTCACTGATCATGACTGCCTCCCCCGTCTTCAAAATATTTTATCCAAATAGAGATTTTTCTTCTTGAACTTTTATTGCCTTGAACTCTCCCACAAGCATTATACCCTCAGTGAAACTTTTCAAATAAGTCATTCACATTGCCTCTACAAATTATATTTTTTCTTTTGAATATTGATCTTCAAGCAATGCACACCCACGACTGAAATTAAGAGTTTGTGTAACATTAATGTCTATCAAAGATAAATCAGTTGCCCTTTCAAAAGTCAAAAATCTGGGTTCATGCATATTAATATAAAACAATTGACCATCAACAGTATGCTCAAGATGCTTGACACACTCAAATGGATAAGGGTTTTTGTATCTACATTCAATGGTAATGGATGTGAAGATTGAAAATTTAAAAATTATGAGTACTGTTGTTGTATGTTGTCAGCATCTGTTGAGGTGGCTGGCATCATACCTATATAACACAATTAATCGTTTAAGGAGGTCTGTTTAGCCTGAGTGAGCATATTCTGCAATTCACATTTTGGAGTGTCAGGAATATATTAACCACCCAAAACAGAGGCAGTCTGTTTTGGACGATCACATAGCATTTTGTCTTGGTAATAATTATAAACAGGGTTCTGCTGATCATTTACATTGACAATCTCTGAAGATAAAACGTCCTAAGCACTTCTCAAACCCACTCTATTTGAGTTTCCTGATTCCTCAAAAGAGACGAACTACAAAATCTCTTCCAAGCAGATTTACACCTTTTTGCTGCTTGTCATACTTGATTATGACATGACGAACGAAGGCTGCAGCATGAGGAGGGAATCAATGTTTTGACCAAGTCTGATACTGTTGCAATTGCTTCTCTCTATGTTGCATGTAATGATAATCCAGCTTCTGGATCTATCCGGTTTTTATTTTGAGGTATTTATGGAAGCTCTCTCTCATAACAACACCACCAACTTAACATTCCTTTTGAATGAGAAACTTTCCTTCATGAACCAATTCCTGGTGGTTATATACTACTAGGTAAAGTACCATGGGTTACTGCGACATTCAGATAAGCCACACCCTTCTATAGTTTTCTATATTGTGATATTTACTGTTGAAAGCTCTTGTTCTGCATCTGCTGTGACGTTAAGTACCAAATGTTGCCAACTGAGAACAACATTTGGTGAATACAGTAGGCAACCCTGTAGATCATAAAGTTCATGGTACAAGCAATACAACAAGAGAGCATGCTCTCATTTTCTGCTGCAGATTCTTCTTTCCTGTCATTGGTAAGAGCACTGCATTGAACATGGTTAAGTTGGCTGACAAGATTAACTGCTAAAATGCTTCACTGGTGCCACTCTCCATCAGAATAAATGTATGCATGTGCCATACATTTATTAACTGCATTTTAAGATATAAAATGGACTTCAGTAATGCTTTCTGTTGCCTATTTTGGATATTTTGCAACACCCCGTCAAGATGTTTACTGATAATCAGCTTGTTGAATGTGAGATCTTTAATGGGAGAGACTTTAACAATTATATCCTGTAGCTCCTTCCAATCGTTGGTAAGGCCATGTGATCATAGAACTGTCCTTAGGTGCTATTGCAAATTTGAAGTTTACTAAGTCATCTACTGGTGCATCGGCTTCTCTGAAGCAATGCTTTAAACAAATACTGTGTAGTGCGGGAGGCAAGTGAAGGGGTTTGATAGTAATACCGTGTTGCTTCTAGCAAGTAGTGTCCTCCTGCATAGCTTGGATGATCAAGAGAGGGTTGCCTTCAACTTAAAGGAAATTGAGATTCTTGCTAAGGGCCAACTTCAAACTGTACCAGAGCGATGGCTTCAGCCTGACTATTGCTTGTCCGCTGTAAGTGTGGGGTATTGGCACCTCAGTAATAATTTGGTATCATGACTTCAGGAGACCACAAGCATCTGCGCCACATGGATTTCATGTAGGTTCAATTTCATTGTATCCATCACTCTCAAAGATCATGATCAAGACATGCGCCATTCATGAGGAAGAGGATTGCTTACAACCATTATATATGCTTTACAAAAAGTTGCAATGTTACAACGGCAGGTTTTCTCAAGGCCAAGATTCAGTGTGACATTGCCTTTATTGTAATTAATATTTCAATAAAAAATGTTAATTTCATCCTTTGACATGTGCATGGTGCACCTGGGATAGCTGGCAGAAAAGTTTTTTGGCTGATGTTTTCAAACTCCATGCCATGCCAACAAAGTTTTTAAATGGAATAGAAAGTTACCAAACAAATTTTGGCAAGGATTTACGAAACTGTTGAGATTTTGTTTTAGCATTAACCTCTGTTACTATTTACAAAAATCATTGCAATAATAAACTATTGTTGATGAGCTTTTAGACGAGTACCTTTAACACTTCCAACACAATGGGCTTGTTAATATAAAATATGGTTCTAAGTGATAGGCTTGTGGTTAATGGAATTAACACATCAAGTGGCCTAGTTTTATACTTTGTGGCATTACTCTAGTTACAAGGTTGTTGAAACACAAAATTAGCATGTTGATGATAAGCTAGTCGTTCTTTTCTAGGCATTTGAGCTGTTCTGGGGCTAAAGTTTCTATTTTTTGGGCATAGCAACATAGACCAAGACATTGAACAACATAAGAATGGGAGTAGTGAACTGAATGCTAGAGTACGTGCACCAAGGAGATAAGAACTGCTTCTTGAAAAATAGGCTACTAGAATGACTCTTTGACATGGTCATTAATAATTTGTCATTCATGTAATGAAAGGACATGCATAAGGTTGTGTCAATAAGAAATGGACACAACCTTTGGGGTTATTGTATGAATAAAAGTGCTATAAAACATGGGTTTTTTGAAGAAAGGTGCCAAAGTAGTTGTATCGATAATAGTGAGTACCTTTTTGAATGGGCTGAGCTCGAGTTGTAAGATATTGGGGCTTTCAAAGTAGAGCCCTAGGTTCAAATCTGCAGGAGACATGTTAAATTGTTGAAATTAGGTAAAATATGACATCCAATTTGTTAGGTGTGGCGTACCTCAATGGACAAGGCTCGGTACAAGTCTTGGGTGAATTTGATGGAAGAGTACCGCTCGGTCGTGGCATTAAGCCAAAGGTCACCCCACAAGGGGAATTCACCAATCAAAAAAAATAGGGATTCTCCCTTGGATGTGGGAGACTCATTGCATTTGCTATTGTTTTAGTCACTAAAATAAAAGGTTGTGCTGAATTGGTATTTGCCATTGTGCTTTGCTAATATATGTATGCAGTGCCAATTTCATTTCACGAGGATAATCCTAAAATAAGAAACCATCTAGGCTTTGGTAAACATGCGGGTTCACAAATTGCTAACCTTGATTCCATTATTGGTACTAGGTAGAACCATTTGGTTTATTTATATCAATGTTATACTTGGAACAATGGGTGTATTTGGAAGACATTGCATCTCCATTGATATCTTCCCACTCCAAGATTAATAGGGTTATGAAGCTCCTTAATATGTAGCATGGTTTAGTTTCTACCCCTAATGACAATCACAAGAGTTGATGACTCGAGTAAAGGAAATCTTTAAGATCCCTAGTAAATTCATGTCCAAAGCCTGTTATTAGTTATTATTGGCAGACCAATATGGCTGTAGAAGAAGATTCGAGTGAATGATTGGATTCACTGTGCTCCATCATCTAATAGATAAAGAAAAATATATCAAAATATGTTGGCCCGTTCATATGGAGACCAAGAGATATGAAGTATCCAAGACACTGTGGTGACTTGGGTAGAAGATTGCCAATGTTTTAGAGGTATCAATGTTGAAGAAACAAGTAGATACAGTGGCGATACCCAACAAGATACTTTCTTCCAATAATCTAGATAGGCTTGACCTCTTACTGTTACAAATGTTGAATTTTGAGTTTTGGGATATTAAGATTAGGAACAAAGATGCTGACTGAGGGTCCTCTTTGATGAGGTGCAATCTGACATCCTTATTTGAAACACTTGTCTTGTTTCTATACATAGTTCTAGTCATGTATAAGTAGTAACTATTGATTATCTGAATCAGACATCGATATAAGTAGGATAGCTCCTTAAGTGGGTGATGCATTTCCTTGTTTCTGTAAGGGATGGGAATGGGGTGATATATAGGAAGTTTCCTAGTTGTTCCCTTTAGCTGATGCTTTTTTGGCTGTACCTTCTTGTCCCAGTAAAGACTTTTATAAAGTTTTCCCTTAACCAACTTTCTTAAACACTTCGTTCACCCCCAATCTGAGACTCCTGTCAGTCATAAAGATGCCCTTTGTGTCTTCTAGGACTTTCGTTTTTTTGTTGGGTGGGGTTGGAAAGGGTCTCTTGTCCCAGGAATGTGTTCCCTCATTAGCCCATCCCTTGCTCTTTAACGTAGAATATATGCAAAAAGCTAGAACTCTAGTAAATTCTATTTTAAGCAGCAAGCACTAGGTTGTCTAAATATGCATCTATCTATTTTTTTCTGACTCTGAAACTACCTTCTATTTGATCTCATGCCAATTATTGGTGTGGATTACTAACACGACATAAAGTTCAGCTCCATGATAGCATAGATGACAATCTGAAATGGTAGCCTTGAGCTGTAAATATGCAAGAAACTATTATAGGAGTAGCTTGCAAACCTTTTTTCACTTTTGAGATTTAATGAAATCCTTGTGTGTCTTTGTTGTTTCTTTTGCTCTCTCTTTTCTGTCTTTAATTTTGAGTTTTGTTTTTAAAAAGGATCACATAGCTTATACGATAAGCCAAAGCTCAAGTTATTTTTCAATAGTTTAGATATTGAAAGAAGCAGCTATTCCATTTTAGAAAGAACATGTTATCAATACAATCTTTGTAATGAATATTTAGTGATCATTCTGAAAAATGAAATTCACACATATCAAGTTAAGTCTGGTGATGGAGTTTTAGAAAAAAAATAAATTAAGGAATCACCATCAAGCACAACTTCTTATGTCTAGTAAAATATTATCAATGATACAATTTATTTTAGCTGTAGATACGATGTAGCTGCTAAAAGGATGAATCTTTTGTATTAATAAAATCTTGTTATATACTTTAAATTGCTGTGTATAAAATATATATCTAGGATGCATTAAAACGTCAAGTTATAATTGCTGTAACAAACATAGCTATTCTCAATAAGAACAATTTAATTTATGTTTAATGAGGAAATAAAATTGTTGAGGCATTATGGGTAGCTTCAAAATCTTATTTTGACTGGAAGCTAATTATTGAAGTTTCCATTGAAACAGAGGATTTTTTCAAGAAAAAGAATTATTGCAGACTGTTTTATCTTATATTTCTATAATTTTGGGAGGATATCTCTATTTGTTTGAGAAGCAATAAGTTAATACTGTTTTCAAATTGCTTTTGCATGATTTGTAATAAGCTCCAGTTGGGTGCGTGAGACCTTTGTTCCTGTTGGTTTGAAATGTGCAAAGCATGGTAGATTTTATTGCTGAAATGTTAGTGATGCAAGCAGTTGAGATTAGTTACAGCCAGAAGGGGATGAACTGATATCTGGCCATGATCAGCTTATATCTTGGCAATGGTTGCAACCCACATGGATGTGTCTTGCTTACTTATCAAAGTGAACGATATAACATTTCAAGAAGCCCTGCGAGTTGTTTAAAAGCAACCTTTGCAAAATACCAAACTGGACAATAGATGCGGTGTTGAAAATTTGAGATCCCCTATAATGAGACCCCCCTATACTGACTGGTTGGGAGTGTACCAATTGAAGAAAAAACATGCTCATTTACCAATTCGACATTATGGACTTGTGTTGTTGATGGAATTAGGGTTGGAAACAAGCTTCATCGAGTTGCACTCTATTGCTTGTTGTGAGTTGACTTGATTGAGTTGCATCACATGAAATTGCATCTGGGCAATTTGATTTAGTTGGGGTCCCTCCTGTTATGTCAATCAAAATGAATTTGTAAGGCGACCATGGTTCAGTTATAGAAGTGACATTTGCACAGATTGTGCTGAAAGTCTGATTGAGGTAGTTGTAGGATGTAATACTTGTGATCCTCCACACAAGAATGCTGATTTGATTCCAGGGAGGGGATTTAGTGGCCCCTTGGAAAAAGCTAAAAGATTTTTCTATATCATGTATTTAAAGTGACAATGATTAGATACTAATATAGTTTTTGAACTAAATTCAAGCAATTTTTGATAAGACAAGAATAGCATAGGTAATTGGTAAAAAACTACATGATTTATTTGATTCACCAAAGCTTACAATAGTAAATTATTTCCCATTAATTGTTATGAAATATCCCAAAAGGGGGATATTTTCTGAATTCTGGAATTTACTGAAAACCCTAGCAAAATTATTATTTTTCAGATTTATGACAGCAAACCCTAGCTGCAATAAACCTTCCACAATTAGCATAAAAATATGGCAAATTGAATGGCACAAGTAAGCAGACCAACAAGCAAGTTTTTCTCCCCAAAAATTATGATTTTTCTTCAAACCCCGGGGGCCACTGATAGAGATAAATACATAATTAATTCTTGCCTTGGCAATGCTGAAAAACAATATTTTCCACTCCACAATACAGTCCTCTAATTATGAACGAGATACCTGAATTTATTACCTAATTTATTGCCAAATTAGGACTCAACTTCAGTTTTGAATATTGGATGAAATACTGAATTCCTTCAAACTATAAATGCTGAAAATATTCCCAAAAATTAATGAATAAATACATGAAATTAAAACAAATATTCTAGGTCCAATGGCCATCCAAATACCTCACAAAAATCAGGAAAAATAACAGCAATATTATTATAAAAATTAGAATATTGTTTTGGCTAAAAAATAACCCAAAACCTCATGGATCAACGCCACAACTAAGTCGCCAATGCTGGAAATGGTCAATTCCAGCCCTAGACACTTGCAACCCTACAAGCAAGGGTCTTCAACCTGCCCAAACAACTCCTTAGGGTTCCCAACTCTAGTCGTTTCTCTCCAAAAGCATTCAGCACCACCCAAAAGCAAGTTGCCACTCTCCAAATGCTGTCTTTTTATCTTTTTCTGAATATTAGGCTCAAATGCAACCTCAAGATAAAGTTGCCCTATATGAGAAATGAGGGTTTGTGTCTCCACTCCGTTTTGGCTTGAAGGGTTTCGTCTCCAAGTCAATAGCTCAAGATTTTTCATGCTTAAAACTTTAATTTCAAATTATATTCCAAGATGCCATTTCAAATGAGCCCTTCATTGCTTTTATACTCCTCCCCCAAGGGAAGCGCCCAAAATGGAGGGAAATACTTTTTTGATATTTTTTTCAAATTATAAAAAGAACACCTCTTATAATCTACTTCAGTGGACTGGGTATCCATGACACTCAAAAGACCCCAACTTAAGTGAATTTATAACAATAGAGTGCTCTTACAAGTGTTCTTAAGAAAACCAAATGTTTCCCTTCTTTTTTATTTTTTTCCTTAGCCTTTGGGAAACTAAGCAAGGCTAAAGGTCTTCAATAGTGTCATACTCAAAATGGTGACATGACAATCCTCTCTGCCCAAAATTGCTTGTTCTCAAGCAACTGTAACAACCAATGGGCTGTCCCAACCATGGGCCTTATGCAATTCTTGATCCTTGATTCTCCTCACTGAAGGAAGACCTCTTGATGAAGCTCCTCACTGTTGTATATGAAGATTCTTAGTTGCTTATACAATCTCGAAATGAAATAACAACTTCCAACCTTCCTTTTCCATCTCATGGAGGCCCTATACCTCGGATGTACCAAAAAGATGATAAAAAGAAAAAAGTTCTCTAAAATAGCAACATTGTGGTGGCTGGAAAAGTGTATTCCAGCTAGGAAATATTTAGACTTTTGGGCCTTGATTGCCCCTATATCAGCACCTATACAGACACAAACACATTAGTCAAAATAAAAGTTCTTCCCTTCCGTTCCATGTTTGAACTCTTGACAACGTCTTCTATGTGTGAAGTGGCTAGAAGTATGGGTGTAGATGCCCATTTGAGCATAGGAGAGATGATAATGCTGCTTCCACACTCTCAGAATTCTTCCAATTAGAAGAGCTGGGAACTTCATCACAATGCTTGCATTCCACCCTTCGATATGTGACCATGAACAAGCGTCCATATACCTCAAATGGAGGGTAGGATCAGTCACTTCCCTCTTAATTAGTTGGCTGTGCGTGCATATTTCAGACCTCTTATGACCCTTCAATAAGGACTTGGTCATCCCCGATTCACCTTTGCGGGGTGCCATCATGAAATCAACAACCTTCAAGCATTCTGGGGTCCTCAAACTCATCAAAAGAGGGCTGGGACTGTCATGGACAGCATGATGGAAATAATTACCATGGCTGTCCCTTTTGTCCATTCCCTTCTCCATGTGCACCTCTTGACCCTTTATGCAATCCAAAGTTCCTTCAAAGTGTTCTGACCAGCGTTGCCCTGGTTTACTCACTTAAACCCTTTGCCTTTTCTCTCCTTCCATCCCTTTATGGGAAGGTACTGTGGTGCTCTTCCAATCACCCTTCAAATCTGAAAACTAAATCTCCCATTGCCTAGCAAGCTTCCTAAAACATACTGAAATACTTCCACTTGCCCTTTGCTGTTTGGAGATAGATTTTACCTTGTGTAGCTCATTTACCAAGTTCAAAAAAGACCAGGGAATGTTACCTTGGGAGTGATGCTCCTGATTTTCAAGGTTCCACTTTAGTTGGCAATCTAAGGGTCCATCTTCTACCTCCTTTACTGAAGTGATTAGAGGCTGAAATAAGTCTTTTCTAGAATGTTCTGAGCATGAACAATTCTGATTTTTCACAAAAAACTCAGAATTTTATGAGTGTGAACAGTTCTGATTTTCCACAAAAATCTCAAAATTTTTTGAGCGCACCCTAGGTTTCTTCTCTATGCAAAATTTATAACTTCTTCCGTTCTCCCCAAACTGAAAATCAACCTCTTCACAAACTTGTTTGGAAACTTCATTATCAAAATTCATTAAGCTTGAAAAACAAGAAATTAAATGTTCTTTTGCATACCTTAGTGGCTGCCTTTGGTCACTTTGCATACCTCTTTTGAAGGGCAGCGCTTCCACATCTTTGACTCTTTCACCAAACCCCGTGAATGATCAAATTCCATAAGTAGAGGTGGCAGCTCCAACTGAGAAAAAACATTCTTTCTTGCTGCCCCTACCAAATCTATCTCATGTAAGACTCTTTTCATTGCTTTTAAGGTCACCTCCAAGGGTGCCTTATTACTCAAGCCATGCAATGTTACCTCTTTTCCATCCACATCGAATTTAAGTTCCATAGTTTGGTAATTTTGTGTGTACTTTTCAAGAGAGTGCAACCATTGGTTGCCTAAGACAATGTTGGTCTCTTCAATGCCAACCACATAGAAGTCATCCTCAATGGGGTGTTTTCCCAACATGATGCTAAGCTTGGGGACCTTGGTGTGTGAAGGATGGTAAATTCATCCACCACAGTCACATAGAATCCCTTGAATTCTATAGGTTGAAGCCCACATGTAGTGATCAAACTCTTATCAATGAAATCGTGGGTGGCCCCACTATCAATGAGAATAGTAATACTCTTACCTTTCAATATTCCCTTCACACGAAAGGGGTAGTATCTAGGAGTACCCGATAATGAAGCAAAAATGCCACTCATGTCCTCTCCTAAGGATCTCCAAATGCTCCTCCTCATAGGTGGTCGCCTCTTCCTCTTCTTCCTCTTATTCTCCATCCGAATGCACCTCAATGTAGTGCACTTGCCTCTTCCCACGGCAATGATGACTTGGTGTCCAAGAATCTTTGCAATCAAAGCAAAGTTTTTTTCTTCTTAGCTCGTTCCTTGTCTCATTGCTCCATCTTGGCAGCTCCCTTTGCTGCCCCAAACCCTGCTGGTTTGGTCTACCAAGGTGCCCCAAAGGAGTTGGTTTTTGTGTCCTGGAAGAGTTGCTCCTTGGCTGCCTCCATCTGTTGTCTCTTTGTTGTCCAAAAAGTCCAAAAGAATTAGTTTTCTGCTGAACAAAGGGTAGAATTTTACCTTGGCGTGTTGAAGACTCCAGATCAAGCACCTTTTGAATGTCACATTTTGTTACATATTCCACCATTGTACCCTTTTGCCTCAATTGAGCCAACTCTCTGAAATGTAGCTCCGGATCAACACTATCAAACCTTTCAATGATATGTTTGCTGAATTCTTCATAAGACTGAATGAGTTGGTGTCCATGGGTGATTAACCCATGATACCACCACTCACGGGAAGCTCCCTCTAAGTGCAAGGTGGCAAACTGAATGGCCCTCTTTCTCCATCATAGGTCTAAGTGAAAAGTAGGTATCTACCTTTTGAATCGAAGCCCTAGTTTAACTCTTGGAAGAACCATCAAAATTGGAAAATGAAAGCTTTCCCAAAGCATGATGGAGCTCTCCTTGGCTGCCCCTAGGTCTTTGGCCAGCCCTATTGCCTCCATGTTGGCCATGCTTCCATGGTGTGAAAGCGAAAAAATTCATTTTTGTTAGCAAATGAGAAGAGATGATTGAAAGCACTTGATGCACTTGATATTTTGTGCTCAGTGCAAGATCTTATTTATGCAATCCAAAATTGGTTACAAGAGCGGTTATGGAGGTTACTAGTTAGGCTTTAACTAATTAATAGTTAAGCCTTTACAATATTTAACACCCCTTCTTAATGACTAAACCATAAACAACACCAAGTTTGTCTCGAAATTTTACAAACAAAATGGGATCAAATAGTTTAGTCATTACATATACAGACTGATCAAGAGATATCAACATGAAATTCGCAGTCTTCTGGTATTTTGTTGCTGTCCAATGTGAGAACTTCGATGTAGACAACAATCTAACATGATAGCCAACAACAAAACAAAGATCCGGCAATGTGGACATAAGATGTAGCAAGTTGTCCTCCCAATCTCTGATGAGTGATTCATTGACTGGTAATGAATCATCAATCGCTGATGATTTCAGCCCAATCTCCAAAAGTCTGAGTCCAGGACCCTGGAGATGCTGATCAAATAAAATATCCTAGGCTTGTGAAGCCTGTCGAAGTCTACACAAGGACTCAATCATCCTGCAAAACAAATGATCACGATAGGGAACCCAAAAACCATCAAGGTGCACCATATAGACCTCCTCCAAACATCTGGAGAGAAGCAACTGATTTGTGACCATCTTCGCAGTATACACATTTTCATCAATACTCGTTGTTGGGAAAAGCCTTTCGCAACAAGATGAGCCATGTACTTGTGCAAAGTACAAAACATATCCACCCATTTGTATCCAATAGAGTGTAGAATTGGCCGTTCAGGTACCATACCAAGGTTATAATCTAGAGCAAAATGACCATGCTCTACTGAACAAACAACCTTATCCCTGGTTCGTCGAGCCAGTGAATTTGACCAAGGCTTTTCATCCTCCTGCACAATTACAAGTGCATCCAACTGAGATTGAGGAATTGCATCCTTCTGCACATCTTGTATAGTGGATACTCCCTCTACCACTAATGCATGTAAGCTGATTGGATCAGGGTCAACAAGCCTATCCTTCTGCACATCCTGTATGGTGGATTCATCCTCCACTCGTGCATCTACGTTGACTGTCGCAGAGTCAACGAGTCTATACAGACCACCTTGCCCAATACCCCAGGCAATTACCCTATCCTGTTTTCGATCAGACACAACACACTGTTTTCCAGAGAAATTTACAGCAATACTGGGATTTTTCGTTAATTGAATAATAGATAGGAGATTTTTTCTTAGGCTAGGAACATACAAAATATTATTGACTATGATTGTTTTTGCATGATTCAATTTTATACAAACATCTCCTATTCCCTCTACTGCATATGACATGCCATCAGTTAAAGAAACTGAATCAAAATGGTTTGTACTTGTAGTAAATTTGAGATACCAATCTTTACGACATGTAAAATCCCTGGATGCACTGGAATCAATGAACCAGCTATTGGTATGTGATTGCGAGTATGATGCCACAAGGGCATACTCTCCTTCAGATTCCCCTTTTTAAATTGTTGCCACATTTGCTGCATGATTGGTTTGTTGGGAAATTGCAAATTGTCTCTTCCAGCAATCCTTTTTTATATGCCCAATCTTATGACAGTAAAAACATGTTACCTGATTCTTCGAAGATGGATCTGTCGAAATATGTTTCCACTTCCCTTTCCCCTTTGCTTGAGTAGCAAGTGCACTCTCTTTGTGTTCAACACTAGACTCCTCTGCTTGTCTGTCTCCGTTCCTTCTGTAGCAGATAAGAATCCGCCATCAAATGAAGAGCCTCCACGAAAGATTTGTAGGATGGTGGCAAGTTGTTCAGAATCAATGCCACCATGTCGTCATCATCAACCTTCTTGTTAATTGCTGAACGCTGGTCTCGAAGATGGATCTGTCGAAATATGTTTCCACTTCCCTTTCCCCTTTGCTTGAGTAGCAAGTGCACTCTCTTTGTGTTCAACACTAGACTCCTCTGCTTCTCTGTCTCCGTTCCTTCTGTAGCAGATAAGAATCCGCCATCAAATGAAGAGCCTCCACGAAAGATTTGTAGGATGGTGGCAAGTTGTTCAGAATCAATGCCACCATGTCGTCATCATCAACCTTCTTGTTAATCGCTGAATGCTGGTCTCGGAGATCTTTCATCAAAAGTAGGTGATCTGATAGAGAATCACCTTCATTCATCTTGATAGAGAATAACATATTTTTCAGGTACAACACTCGACTTTTCTTTGAAGTCTGATACTTGTTCTGCAAGCTGGTCCATAGCACACTTGCCATGGTGGCATTTCGGATCTCAAAAATCATATCATCTGACATAGATAGCTTCAGCAACAACGAAGCCTCCTTATGATGCTTGTCATAATCCGCAAAATCCGTAACATGTCTTGCTTCAGTGCCAATAACAATTGTCACAATTGTGATATTTTGCAATCGTTAAAATTTTATGACTCCATACGTTATAATTTTGCCCAGTCAATTTTTGGGTCTCCGAAAGGACTAGGTTTTGGATATTTGCCATTTTTCACTCCGAAAAATAATTTTAATCCAATAAAAAAGTTCAACAAATATCCACAAAACCAATAAAAATTCTTGCAAAAATTTGAACTATTTTTTTTGTTAAATCTGAAAAATTATTAAAAAACTCACGGGAATTTGTGCCTGCAGATATTCAAGCCCTCCATGTCACTTCTTATCTCCTTTCGCATTCAAGATGATTGGGACTGCGCTTTCCATGCAATATTCTGTGATTCTCGTGACTAATTGGAACTTCAACGTCCGTGATTCATGTCGATCTTCAAACCCTCATTCTGCTGTGTTTTCCCATCGTGTTTGTTCAATGTTTGTTGGCTCACGTGAAACCCTCGACATCCTTTATGCAAAGGAGAAACCCTTGACGTGTGGGTGTTTGGTGCCACCAATGTGTGAAAATGACTTTTTTTCATGTTTATTTTTCACGAACTGCAAACATCCTCGACCTCGACTCCTTGTGTGCCCTACGTGCATTTTTCGTTGCCCGAGCCTTTTGCAAGTTCTCTACGATACTGTCGTGACTGGTTACGCCACTACAGAAGAAGCGACTGTGTCTATGTGAAACCCTCGCATTAGTAGCTCCACGTTTACTGCAACATGTTTGCCCCCCGCGTGACTTTGAACGGGATTCTTTTGCCACGAATCTTCTATGGACTGTCTTCTTTTGTGATTTCCATGACCTTTGGGATTTACTTCGATCTTCCTGTGATTTCTTTCTTCTGCGATTCTTCACGATGCCCTTTCTTTCTGCAACTTGTTTCTCGATTGTGTGAAACCTCAACTTCGCGATCCTTCACAATCTGCGTCCTTTTCCACAAGTTTCCACAATTGCAAACGGAATTCGCTTCTTCCACGAGTCTGTGCTTTTCACAAAAAACCCTTCATGATTTCCTCTTTTTCCATATGTTTGTATCTTAGAACCAGGGTTTCCTCGAACACACTCATACCTCCTCGGCTTCCTCGAGCGATGGCTCTGATACCACTGTTAGCAAATGAGAAGAGATGATTAAAAGCACTTGTGAGAAGAGATGATTAAAAGCACTTGATGCACTTGATATTTTGTGCTCAGTGCAAGATCTTATTTATGCAATCCAAAATTGGTTACAAGAGCGGTTATGGAGGTTACTAGTTAGGCTTTAACTAATTAACAGTTAAGCCTTTACAATATTTAACAATTTCATCCTTGAAAGGAGTAGGATAAGTCATGTACTCATCATAATCCCTCAATAAGCTATCCCGTAAGGTGGGTTGCTCCCTTTCTAGAATGACTACTTTGTGTTAAAAAATAGGTTGGTTAGGCCTATGTATAGCTCCTCCATTCCCCTTTGGGAGCTGATCTGTGAGGTTGTGACTTCCAGAGGCACGACCATCCCCATTGGATGGCTTATCAGCTCTCATTTCTTTCATAGTGTGGATAAATTCTGCTATAACTGCTATCATTTGTTCTTGGGCTTGTGTGTATCTATCAAGCCCTTGTCTCTGTTTTCACCATCATTCCTTCGCTGATCCAAGTGATTAGTTGATTCTTCTTGCTAATTTTCCTCAACTTTTCTTGCTTCTAAGGTAGTACTTTAGATCTTTGTCACTCTTGTGCATGAATTATTTCGGAAACCCACATCTAGCCAAGATATGGTTTTGATACAATTGAAATATCCCAAAGGAGGGATATTTTTTTAATTTTGGAATTTACTAAAAACCTTAGCAAATTTTTTATTTTTCAGATTTATGACAACAAACCCTAATTGTAATAAACCTTTCACAATTAGCATAAAAATATGGAGAATTGAATGGCACAAATAAGCAGACCAACAAGCAAGATTTTCTCCCAAAACACAGATTTTTATTCAAACCCTAGGTGCCACCAATAGAGAAATACATAATTAATTCTTGCTTGGCAATGCTGAAAAATAGTATTTTCTACTCCACAATACAGCGTACTAATTATGAAAGAGATTCATGAATTTTTTACCCAATAAATATGCCAAATTAGGAGTCAACTTTAGATCTGAATATTGGATGAAATACTGAATTCCTTTAAACTATAAGTGCTGAAAATATTCCCAAAAATTAGGGAATAAATATATGAAATTACGTCAAGTATTGTAGGTCCAATTACCATCCAAATACCTCACAAAAATCAGGAAAAATAACAGCAATATTATTATAAAAATCAAAATATTGTTTTGTCTCAAAAAAATCCCAAACCCTACAGATCAGTGCCATAACCAAGTCGTCAATGCTAGAAATGGTCAATTCCAGCCCTAGACACTTGCAACCCTACAAGGGTCTTCAACTTGCTCAAACAACTCCTTAGGGTTCCTAACCCTAGTTGCCCCTGTCCAAAAGCATTCAACACCACCCAAAAGCAATTCGCCAGCCATCAAATGTTGTCTTTTTCTAAATATTAGGGTCAAATGCAATCTCAAGATGAAGCTGCCCTAGATGGGAAATGAGGGTTTGCGTCCCCACTCCTTTTTGGCTTGAAGGTTTTCGTCTTCAAGTTAATAGCTCAAGGTTTTTTGTACTTAAAACTTTATTTTCAACATATATTCTAAGATGCCCTTTCAAATGAGCCCTTCGTTGCTTTTATACTCCTACCCCAAGTGAAGCACTCAAAATGGATGGAAACACCTTTTTGATCTTTTTTTCAAATTATAAAAAGAACACCTCTTATAATCCATTTAAGTGGACTGGGTACCCATGACCCTGAAAAGGCTCCAACTTAAGTGAATTTATAACAATGAAGTGCTTTTACAAGTGTTCTTAAAAAAACCAAATGTATCCCTTCTTTTTTCCCTTAGCTCTTGGGAAACTAAGCAAGGCTAAAGGTCTTCAATAGTGTCATGCTCAAAAGGGGGACATGACATGCTACATTTCCTTACCAAGCTTGAAATAAGCTTTGGCATTTTACCGGACTTCTTATAACCACCAACACTCGTATAACCAACCTAACTAACATCGTAATTAATGCTTAACATTAATTACTAGTACTAATTTATTTCTAAGGGGTGTCTCTCGTGAGATGCCTGCCTCGTACATTTTAATAACTACTAACGATAAACATTAATTACTTTGGATCATACGACCCAACAAACTCCCTCCCCCCTTGATCCAAAGGGGTAGAGAAGATGATCCAAAACATGACTGTGAAGTCATCAATAGTTTCTGTTGCCTTGAAAACTGGAACATCGTACATCATGGTACTGATCAACTGATGCCGTTTGCACAAAACCCTGCTACCCTGCGAGCTATGGCATGAATGATGAATATCTTGTTGGCATGATCATCCCTTCCGACCATTCTATACTCTACTGCAGTATAAGCACAATCAAAGTTTGCTCAATTGGATTGATCCACAGAAGGCTTCTCATAGAAACCCGTTTAGTGATTATTCAATACTGTGTATGGCACATGTATTCTGATGCCCAACGTCACTGACTTCATTTTGCTCAACACTAATGGTGCTAGCAACTCCCTTGTCAACTTGTACAATCACCGACGATTAATCAAAGGCCATGCAATCTCTTCCCCCCTATAAGAGAGAGTTGAGAAGTCCTTGCAACAACAAAATAAATCCAAACAACCATGTTTGCTCTTCATCATGGATATCAAAGAATTGAAGACCAAAAATAGATAGAAAACAACAAAATCCAAGCCAAAAATGCTACTATAGTAGAAACCCTTTCTTTGAGTTAGCAACTCACTCAAGATGGGTGGGTCTTGTGGCTTTGTCAGCTTGTTAGATCCCAAGGAACTTGTAAACCTTGACGTGCAACCTTGTTGGCTTTGATAGCACAAATGACGGAAAATAGTGTTACATCTTTGGTTTTTAAGCACATACTTCTCATTTTCACCTTTCGAGGAAGAGTAGGGTGTTGGATTATATCGAAAATGCACTCGCAGTACATTAAAGCATTTTGTTTCTTCATTTTAATATGGTTTGTCAAAAAACATATCTAGAGATCTCAAATCACACAAATGACCACTCTGGTGTGTTCAAATGTTCCAAAGCCTATAAAATGACTGGTAACACAATTGTCTACGTGCAAAATATCGACTAAACAAAAAACATTACCGTAAAACAAAGGCCGAATGCTCAATGACAGGATTAAAAAATATCTATTGCACTTTGTGGATTTTGAACACCTAACCTCTTAATGATCTCAAGGCTTTTACAAAATTCTTTTTACCAACTCCTTTATATATTCCCTTTCGATTTAAGATGAAAGACTTTGGTTTTAAACCTACTTACACAAATTCTGAGTGTTACACTTGCAAAATATTAGTAGTTTAAGATTTGAACCCACAACCTCCATGCTTCTCAACATCTTTACAAAATGACTTCCCAACTCTTCCATGTAGCTATTTAAAACACAACCAAAATGTTTTATATAACCCAATTTTTAAAGTTTGTTCAATAGAAAAATAAAATAAAATAACCCCTTTTTTTAATTTTTCACACGAGTGCCTAGCAGTGGTAAAAATTAATTACCCGAAAATGAAATCACACTTGGAAAGCTTTGGATGGGGCCCACATGCCTACTGCAAATTAGAAAAGAAAAAATGAAATTGTCATATGCTCATGCCATTTCACTAGTCCAAGCACCGTTTTCAGCTTTGAAGTGTCATGTTTCAGCAGGTAATCATGCTATTTTTGGCAGATATTCAGTGTTTTTAGACCCTACTCCAACTTTTCAGTAGGGTAAAATACTATTTCAATGTCCTTAGGGCAAGGAATATAATGCTATATTCTAGTTTTCAACACCCTTTTGTAATTTTTTGGCTTTTCCTCCAATGTGTCTACCAAAAATACAACGCCACATCCAACTTTCCGCAGTTAATGTAGCTCTAAAAGCAATTTAACAACAATATTTATGCCATGAACAATTGTTTAGCGCCATATACAGGTGTGCAACAATTTCCATCCCCTTTCACGCCTCGTTTATTGTTTCAGCACTTCCCAACGCACTTTAGGGAAAGTCAAAATTCAAGTTTGAATGTTTTTGTGTGATGTCCCCAAATGGGATGAATTAGGGCAAATTCTTCACAATCCCTAACTCTGAAATGAAAATCAGCAAGCCCTAAATTGATAATTTAATTTTCAAAACCCTTATTTATTTTCGGAAACCCTAGGTGCCAAAAAGAGAGGGTTTTATAGGGAATTTCTGTCAATAAATTGTCTTGAAATAATATGAAAATAAGCAGTAAAATTTTAGATTTAAATCCACATAAATAAATACCTTTTTCTCCATTTTTTTGTACTTTCCATGCCACAAATAGATGAAGGAAAAATTAGAGTTAATATCTAATTTTTTGCTGCTGTTCGGAACACAAAAGATCTTCAAAACCTTTGTCAAAATTGCTGTCAGCCTCCTAAAAATATAGAAAAAATATCAGCGACTTATTTTGGCATAGAAATCGCCAAATTGACCTTCCTAGGTTAATCGCCCCACTCTCAAGAGACCTAAAAAAATAGCAGAAAAATAGAGGCACTAATCTTGCCTTCCACAAGCAAGAAAATCTTCAAAACCGTGTTAGAAAAATTAATAATAATTCTGCAAATTATTTATTAATTTTTTGTTTTCAAAATTCTTCATAAATTGTCCAAAATTTCAAAACAACAATAAAAAATATTAAATAATTGCAGATAATTATTTTGTGAATATTTTGATCAAATAGAGTTTTCAAACCCTAGTGCCAACCTTCCCAAGTAGTTCGCTCCACTTGCAAAATTAATATGATAATTTAGCAAGCCAAAAATGCAAGTAAAATGTCACCAAACCCTCAAGAACAAGCATCAAAACTATCCAAAGTAGTTCGCCCCACTCCTTAGGGCACAAACAAGCCTTTCTTTCGCAAGGTGGTGTCAATAGACACCTTTGTAAGATTGATCAATCACCAATGTAGAGAACCTCTATTGGGCATGCATTTCAATAGTCTTCTTTACGCAGGAAGAACAAGAATATCAATATCAACATGTCCTCTATTGTAGCCTTCGCCATGTATTTATAACTTTCAAAAGGGTTTGAATCCTTGTGGAAAAATAAAACACCTTTCTTTATCTTCACTTTAGCTCCCATGCCAAAACCTTTTTTTTGAATATTATATTAAATATTGGCCTTAATTAAAAAGTAATTAAAATTATTTTAGGGCAAATATATTAATATTTAATTCACTTAAACACTTTAGTAGTGAAAACCACTTTTTAAAATATTTAATTAATTAATTAATAATTACCTTGTGATAAAAATCACTATTTCAACAATTAATAAATAACCAATAAAATAACATTCCCCCCAGAAGGGCTCATTTAGTCTATATAGGGAGATAGACTAAAGGTTTTCATGCCTGTTTATTTAAGAGGGAAAAATGGGGATATTACAATCCTCACCTCCAAAAATTGCTTGTCCTCAAACAATTTCAATTTTGGATGCATGAAAATTTCTTTTTCCTCCCAAGTAGCATCTTCAAGTGGTAGATCCTTCCATTTGATTACGTACTCATTAAGACCTCTGTTTCTTAACCTCTTCTTATGAACCTCATGATAGTTTATAGAATTAATATAATTTTGCCTTTCTCATCCAATGGGGGCAGCTCTAAAGAAGCGGTAGTACGCTGCCCAAGAACCCTTTTAAGGCAAGAAACATGAAACACTTTATGGATCTTACCTTTTTTTGGAAGCTCTAGTTCATATGCCACTTCTCCCACTTTGCTTTTTACCTTGTATGGTCCATAAAATCATGGTTTTAGTTTTTCCGCACCACTTTGTTTGAGTGAGGATTGCCTATAGGGTTGCAACCTTAAAAAGACCCAATCTCCAATTTCAAATGACCTTTCCACCCTATGCTGATCTACATATAATTTTTGTTGATTTTGGGCATTTTGCAAGTTCTGTTTTAGAGCTCTCATGATGTCATAACTTTGTTGTACCAAGTCTTTTGCCCTAGGCACTCTACTATCTGTCATAATCAAATCAATGAAAGAATGAGCATCATAACCATAAAGTGTCTTAAAAGGAGTCATACCTATGGACATATGAAAGGTTGTATTGTAACAATGCTCATCGATCTGCAACGATTTTACCCCATGTTGATTACTATCCTGAAATGTAGTTCCTCAAATATCCTTCCAACCATTTATTCACGTTTTTTGTTTGCCCATCGGTTTGTGGATGATAACTGGTGGTAGGAGTGAGCTCCGTACCTGTTAATTTAAAGAGTTCTTACCAAAATATGCTCATGAATTTGCTGTCCCTGTCAGTCACAATATTTTTGGGTAGTCCATGTAACTTAAAAACTTCCTTAAAAAATACATCTGCAACCATAGGAGCATTGTACTTAGTTAAAAGTGGATAAAAATGTGCACATTTCGTAAGTCTATCAACCACAACATAAAGACAATTTTTATCTTGAACCGTGGGCAATCTGGTAATAAAATTCATAGAGATACTCTCCCATTTTTGTGATGGAATGGGAAGGGGCTGCAAGAGGTCTGCTGAAAAATCATGCCCACATTTATTCTTTTGACATACAAAACACTCTTGAATGTATTTGAGAAATTTATTTAAACCCTTCCAATAAAATCTTTCTCTCACTAGTTTGTAGGTCTTAAAATATCCTTGATGTCCCATCAAAGGAGTATCATGGGCAGCTCTTAAGATCATTTCTTTCACCTTGGATTCGGGCACCAAATAAACTTTCTTTGTAGAGTATGAGGCCATCCACAATTTTGAATTTGTCATCAACAATTATTTCCTCAAAACAAATTGTTAGTAAACTGATTTTAGCATATTCCATGGTAATTAATTCTTTCCAATCCGTTGCTATAAAAGACATGGAATACATTTTTGCATCTTCTTGTAAAGCTTTATTAAATATAGAAGTGATTTGAGGTACGCCTTTGACCATACCTTGAAGTGTTAAATCTTTATCACCCACCTTGAATTTGAGAATTAAGCTTTGATAATTGAGGGTAAATTTCCCCAATGACTGCAACCATTGGACCCCAAGAACAAGATCCATCTCTCCAATGTCAATTACATAGAAATTATCACATACCTCGTGCTCCCCCAAGGTAATAGGAAGCTTGGTGACTCTCTTGGTATAAGCAAGAGAACACCCATTTGCTATGGTTACTTTGAAATACTTGAAATCTTGTACAACCAAATCAAGTTTAGCTACCAAATTTTTGCCAATGAAATTATGTGTAACACCACTATCAATTAAGACGATTACCTTGTGCTCTTTTATAGTTCCTCCTACCATGAAAGGATAGTATTTGGGTGCTCCTGAAAGAGTAGCAAGAGTGCTGCCCATGTCTTGTGTTTCATCTTCATGCACATGCTCATTAACTACACTGTCATCATGCCCATCATTAGTATTAGTAACATCAAAATCTGAATTATTATCAATTACCTCAATATAGTAGACATGCCTTTTGCCCATGCAATGATGGCCCTTGGTGCATGGATTTTTGCAAGTTAAACATAGGCCTTGTCTTCTCAACTCATTTCTTTCATCTGTCATATGCTGCTGTAGGGCAGTGATTTATAAGGTGGTACATATGGTGAAAAAGGCTTCCTTGGTGGCTCATTTGGTGGTGCTTTGGACTGCCCACCTTGTGTTCTTTGCTGCCCACTAAATTCAGTCCTTGGCTGCCCCGTATTTGTTCCTTTTGGTAGCGAATAGGTGGCTGTTCTTGGCTGTCCCTTTGGCTCTTCATAACCTCTGTAAGCTGAACATTCTAGATCTAATGCCTTAGTGATGGCATCTTGCAAAGAGAGAGGGTTAAAAGCCTTCACCAACCCTTTCAAGGGTTCAATCAAGTCGTCAACAAATAAAACAATTAATCTTTTTTTACTAATGTCAGAAACCATTATTGAAACCTTTTGAAAATCAGCTACATACCTTTCAACATCATGTTCTTGTTTGAGTTGTGCTAACTCCCGAAAATGTTTATCCAAAATTTTTCTATCAAATCGTTCCATGATTCTTTGACCAAATTCTTCCATAGTAGTAATAGATTTGTGGCCTTGTGTGATTAGGCCATAAAACCACCACTCATGAGCAATTCCCTCTAAATGTAGGGTGACGAATTATAGAGCCTCCTCTTCAAACATGGGGTTAAGTGACAAATTTGTTTCTAGCTTTTGTAGCCAAGATCTCACATGAAGTTTATCAGAGCCATCAAAAATAGGAAGAGAAATCTTATCCAACCGTTGTTGCAAGTCTCTGCGGGGTTGTATCCTAGGAGCCTTTGATTTGGTTCCTCATCTCACAAAAATCTTGAAAAGTCAACAATCTTTGTGTGGCCAAGCTTAGCGCTGCATATTCCTCTTGGCGAGTATCCAAAATATCTTCTCTTTGTGTCATTTTCTCCAACATTGGTTCCTTATGCAAAAAATTGGCATTAAAGAATTTTTGAGGGGGATTAACAGGAACCCTCTCATCATTATTCGAATGTCCTCCATTGGAGAGGTGATCTTTCTTTGGAAGAGCATTTTTCAACATCGCTGCGATTTGCACATTCAAACTCTGCTGAAGTTCTTTCTGGGTTTCCTAGATTAAGCCATGCATAAGCTTAAATTGTTCTGGAGAGAATCTTTGCTTTTGGTCCCCCATCTCTTTCTTCCTCTTTTGATAAACCATGTATTCCTTACCTATTTGCATCCAACAACCTACACACAGGGATACAAGACCGGTGCTCTAATACCATTGTAATGTCTCCAAATGAGATGAATTAGGGCAAAAGGGATTTTCCCCAAAATTCCTAACTCTGAAATGAAAATCAGCAAGCTCTAAATTGAGAATTTAATTTTCAAAATCCTTATTTAATTTCAGAAGCCCTAGGTGCCAAAAAGAAATGGTTTTATAGGAAATTTCTACCAATATAATTGTCTTGAAATAATCTAAAAATAAGTAGTAAAATTTCAGATTTAAATCCACATAAATAAATACTTTTTTCTCTTTTTTTTTTGTACATTCCACATCACAAATAGATGAAGGAAAAATCAGTTTTAATATCTAATTTTCTGCTACTGTTCGAAACATAAAAGATCTTCAAAACCTTGTCAAAATCGCTGCCGACCTCCAAAAAATGTAAGAAAAATACCAACTTATTTTGGCATAGAAATCGCCAAATTGATTCTCCTAGGTCAATCGCTTTACTCTCAGAAAGCTTGAAAAAATAACAGAAAAATAGAGGCACTAATCTTGCCTTCCACAAGCAAGAAAAGCTTCAAAACCTGTTAGAAAAATTAATAATAATTTTGCAAATTATTTATTAATTTTTTGTCTTCAAAATCTTTCATAAATCGTACAAAATTCCACAACAATAATAAGAAAAATATTAAATAATTGTAGATAATTATTTTGTGAATATTTTGATCAAATAGAGCCTTCAAACCCTAGCGCCAACCTTCCCAAGTGGTTCGCTCCACTTGCAAAATTAATATAATAATTTAGCAAGCCAAAAATGCAAGTAAAATGTCACCAAACCCTCAAAAACAAGCACAAAACCCTCCAAAGTAGTTCGCCCCACTTCTTAAGGCACAAAAAAGTCCTTTCACAAGATGGTGTCAATAGACACCTTTGTAAGATTGATCAATCACCAAAGTAGAGAATCTTTATTGGGTATGCATTCCAATAGTCTTCTTCATGCAGGGAGAACAAGAATATCAATTTCAGCATGTCCTCCAGTGTAGTCTTCGCCATGTATTTATAACTTTTAAAAGGGTTTGAACCCATTTGGAAAGATAAAACACCTTTCCTTATCTTCATTTTAGCTCCTATGTCAAAACCTCTTTTTTGAATAATATATTAAATATTGGCCTTAATTAAAATTAGGCAAATATATTAATATTTAATTCACTTAAGCACTTTAGTGGTGAAACCCACTTTTTAAAATATTTAATTAATTAATTAATAATTGCCTTGTGATAAAAATCACTATTTCGACAATTAATAAATAACCAATAAAATATCATTCCCTAAAAAAAGGCTCTTTTAGTTTATGGGGAGATAGAGTAAAGGTCTTCATACCTGTTTATTTAAGAGGGAAAAATGGGGACATTACATTTTGTAGGTTAATAACTTATAGTGAAAGATAATTTAGTCTTTTAATGGTGCCTCAAACAAAAAATAATACTTTCTTCAGGCACATAGAAACAAAAAATAATAAAAGCCTAAAATAAATTTACCAAAGCTTCTTCACACAAATTCTTCAAGCAAATTTGTTTCTTCTCATGGCTCTTCCATGATTTCTTTCTTCTTCCTGATAGATGCTTGACCATTGAGCTTTGATATTACTGATAAGATGAGAATAACAGGGAATTGGAAAAACACTACATGATTTGTTTGATTCACCAAAGCTTATAATAGGAAAATACCTTCGATTAATTATTACATCTCCTTACCAAGCTTTAAATAAGTTTTGGCATTTTACCTAACTTCCTATAACTATCAACACCCATATAACCAACCTTACTTACTAACATATTAATGCTAAACATTAATTACTAGTAATAATTTATTTCCTAAGGTGGTGTTTCTCATGAGATGCATGTCCCATATATTTTAATAACTACTGACAATAAATAAACATTAAATACTTCGGATCATACCACTCAACAATTTTACAAGTAGATTTAACATATATTGTTACTAGGAGATGTAGGGTATGGGATGGGGATATGAATAGGGATGCCATTTTCAGATCTGGATACTGTGAGTCTGTGTTACACGAATAAAGGCACATCTACATATATGCCTTGTTGAAAATTTGAGATCCCATTCAAGGACTGTATGACATTGTACCAATTGAAGAAGAAACCTGCTAATTTACCAATTGGATCAATTTATGGAATTTTGTTGTTGATGAGATTAGGTTTGTAGACAAGTTTCATTGACTTTGGATTGCATGAAATCGCATCCAGTCAATTTGATTGAGTTTGGTCCCTTTGTTGTGTTGAACAAAATGAATTTTAAGGTGACCATGGTTCAACTTTAGAAGTGACATTTGCACTGATTGTGCTGAAAGTTTGATTGAGACAATTACAGGATGCAAGAATTGTAACCCTCTATGCAACAAGGCTGATTTGTGTTTTAGGAAAGGGGTTTTAGAGGTCCATTGGAAATGCTAAATGAGTTCTTCTATATTTTTCATTAGAAGTGATGATAGGTGGATGCCAATAAGTTTTTTTTAACTAGTTTAAGCAATGTTACAACCAGATCTACAAAATATAGTTACCAGGAGATAAAGTTTATGGGTGCGGGGATGGAGTGGGGATGCCATTTTCAGACCAGGATACTTTGATACATAAGGGGTACATCTATATATGTGTGTGTGTGTATGAAAATCTCTGGGACAGTAGAAAACTGCATGCCAAAATTTAGGGGAAAAAAAAAAAAAAAAAAAAAAAAAAAATCAATCCCAAAAAAGAGAAATCTGCAAAAGTCTAAATTGTGTTGTGAAATTACATATCATTAAACCCTCCAAAGTCTGAAACATTTTAAGCAATGCAAATTCACATCCAGGGTCCATGAATCAAAACTTAAATTTACAAAAATCATACACATGATGCCTTTTTCTGATTTTTCAATTCTCGGTAATGACAGAACTTTAATATGAAAGAATTGTTGGCCAAAAAATTTGGCAATAAGGCAAAATAAGAGTTTTCACCACTGTGAGGGGATAAAAGTCCTTCCTCATATTATGAGGGGAGGTTCACTTTATTGAAAGTGGGAAAAATTGAAAATAAAGTATGTACAATACGCACAGGGAAAATTGTATTGGTCGCACGTTGCATGAAACTAAAAAAGAATTATGGATGAGGGAAGGAATATGAAGGGACATGCATGAATGAGCAAACTCAGATTTTGTCCTTGCATGTAGAAAAATAACTCATAGGAATGTAGACAATCTAACATTGGAACTTGTAGTATTAAAAAAGGTAAGAACAAACATGTATTAAACATAAGAATAATCCATATCTAACAGAGAGGAAAGCAGACACATGGTTCTGCAGATATTCCTTCTATTACTTCTTGAAAATAAAAGTTTTGTTTTCCATCTTTCTTTCAACCAAAAATTTCTCTTAGTGTCAAAATACCTTTGTAGGATGTCCATCTCTCCTATTTATAACCCGTAGGAGGATGGAACTGATTTTTCATATTCCTCTCCATTTCTACATTTACTTTTCACTTTTTATATAGAGTGATTTAAATATCATATAAAAATAATACATTGATATTTTAAGAAATATTATAATAATGAAACATAAAGTAGAAGATAGTGGAACCATACCTACTTATGAAGCTTTCTTTAATGATAGATCATTGCTTGGTGGGCTCAATTCTTTTGTGGCTCATTCAACAACATCAACATATAAAAGATGAGCTTCTTCCACGTTTTGACAGGTATATAGGAAGGATGAACATAGAGAGAGGTTTGGTATATTGGTTAGGTGGTATATACAAAATATGACTATTTTGAAGTGATGAGGAACCATTCCATCGCTTGATATAGTGAATATGCTTCAATCAAAACTATTGTTGGCACAACTCTAATTGGAAAAAATACTTTGTTAGAATGGTCAAGACAAGTGGAGAACACACTTATTTTCAATGTCTTGTGATTCAACATTTGTGATGGGGATGAACAACCCACCGAACCAAAAGAAACAAATGAGATACCATCTTAGAAGCAGAAGAATTCAAAAGCATTGGCCTTGATGAGGGCCTTAGTTCATGCAAAAGTGTTTCGTCACATACAGGGGTGGAACACTTCTTGAGAAACATGTTACAAATTGAAGGGCCTATTTGATTATCACTTAAAATTGGAGTTCATACAGTTGCAGTTGAAACTATTCAATCTTGAGTTGAAAAATGAAGATGTCATGAGTTTGGCTTTTGAAATCAATGCAATCAAATATGATATTGATGAAGTTGGTATAAAAATCGATGTGTATATGACTGCCTTTATAAAGACTCTTTTTCCTACAATACTCAATCTATTTGGAGTCTTTGCAAGCAAGCAATTTGTTAAAGACTCACATTTGATCAACTAGTTGAGAAAACGACCGAAAGATAAAATGCCTTTGGAAAAAAAGAGTTTACAAGAAAAAAAATTTGTTATACTAATCAAAAGGGCAATTCTTCCAAGAATACAGGAATTGATAGAGGCAAAGGAAAAAACCAAGGGCAAGGCAACAAATCGAACGAAAACAATAGTCAACATCGAGGAAAGCAAAATGATACACTTTTTTCGCAAGTGACCCACCCCATAATCTAGATTGATTATAGATTTATCGCTCACCCCAATGTCATATAGTCATCGTATTATGTATATAAGGATGCTATATGGACTAGATTGCAGTCTCGGAGGTATATCATATTGTTGTCTTAGTAAGCAAATGTGTAGACGATCGGCTCAACCAACGCTGTGAAAAGAAAGGGAGTCATGAGACCCATGAATGCAAAACATCATGGGACAAAATTGAAGTCTACATAAAACAAAAAACAAAAAAGGAGAAGAAAAACTTTGAACCAGATTCAACTCAATTTTCTTGTGAATGTGTGCTTTCCATCTCTGACAAACTAAATAATTCCTTAGAGAGTTCAACCTAGGATAATGCTTGGGTTCTAGACACTAGCACCACACAACATATGACTTTTTGAGTGGACTTATTTGAGGAGTTTTATGAAAAAAGTTGTGGTTTAGTATATTGGGCAGATAAAACAAGTTTGCAACCTCAAGGCAAAGGTTCAATTCGAATCAAGTCACCAAGACTTTTAGACTTCATTCTCCGAAATGTTTTATACCTTTTTCAGTTGAAAAGAAACTTGTTTCTTGTGCTAATTCGACAACAAGGCCATTCCATTCTACTAGATGATGGAGAGGTGAAAGTCACGAGAAAATGTGATAACTCAGTTGTTCTAACTGGATATGAGGAAGGGAAATTGTTAAAACTTAGGGGTGAGCACTCAATGCCAAGAAATTTTGCTCATCTCCCTGAAGAAGGAATGCTAGCAAGTTTTCTTTGGCATGCCAGATTTGGGCACACACATTGTGACAACATCCACACAATGCAGAAAAATGTTGTAGGCTTGTCGACACTGCCCACAAATAGTGGAAAGTGTGAAACTTGCATATTGGCCAAACATGATCAAAACTGCTTCAAAATTTAGAATGGAAAACCGATATTAAGTTGCAGTTGGTTCACTTTGATCTGTGTTTTCTACCAATTCTGTCAGCAGGGGGTCACAATACCTCATGTTCATTGTTCACTACTGCAAAATGACTTGATTATATTTTGTGAAGAAATTAGAAGCTTTCAATATGTTTCAAAAGTTTCAAACTATGGTTGAAAATGAACCCCAATCCTGCATTGGGACACTCAGGATTGATAATAGTGGTGAATTCGTGTCAAAGATGTTTGAAACCTATCTCATGCAGAATGGAATCAATCACCATCTCACAGTCCCTTACACTTCTCAATAGAATGGAGTTGTTGAGCTGATGAACATAACTGTAATTAACATGGTTTGGGCAATGTTGTACTTCAAAGGGTAAATCTACATTTCTAGGGAGAAGCATTTAAAACAAAAATATATCTCTGCAACAGGGCACCATCAACAACGCTGCAAATGAAGACTCTATATGAAGTTTGGTGTGTCATCTCCCCTTAGTGCGACATCTTTGGATTTTCGGATCCACACGCTATTTATTGATTCCCAAGGAGAAAAAGAACAAATTGGAACCTAAGAGTCGTAAATGCACGTTTTTGGGATACTTAGAGTCTTCAAAAGCATACCAGCTATTTGATGAGAATAGTAAGAAATTTTTCATTGCAAGAGATGCCATATTTTGTGAAATTGCAAAGGACACATGAAACATTAGTTGGCAATTGGATTGACTTGAGAAATATGCCGAATTTGATGTTTCCAAGGAAGTTGATATGGAAGGTCCAAACAATGAAGGTGGAAACCTATAATTGGAAAACAATTGAATCTCTATTGATTCTTGTAATTGAAAACGACACTCCCCCTACAGAGGAAAGTGAAACTTTTTCAGAGGATGGTCTGATGTCAGAAAATGAAGGAGCTTCCAATCCAAAAAATGAGGCATCAGTGATTCCACAAGCTACACATAGAAAAATAATACCAAAATGCGCCAAATAGACATTGAAAAATGTTAGACTTGATGAGGTTGGAAAAACAAGTACTAGAAGTGCACACATAGCCGTACAACAATCAAAAAAATACCTAGATGAAATTGAAGATAAGATAGAAAAACTTATCTTGAAAGACCCTCCGAAAGAAAAAGTCAATGCTGCTTTTGACTTTGAACCCACTTATTTCAAACAAATTGAAAAGATTGAAGCATGGAAAAATGCAATGAAAAGTGAGTTTGATGCATTGGTAAAAAATGGAACTTGGAAATTGGTTGATCCTCCAATTGATTGTAAACCTATTGGCTGCAACTATCTTTCGAAATAAGTACAAAACAAATGGCTCACTTGATAGGGACAAAGCAACACTTGTTGCAAAGGAATTTGCTCAAAAGGTAGGGACTACAATGAAACCGTTGCACCAATAGCAAAATTGACTACCATTCGAATCATGTTGGTTTTGGCGGCTCACAATGGATGGAAAGTTCACCAAATGGATGTCAAAATTGCATTTTTGAATGATGATCTCAAAGAGACAGTGTACATGACTTAACTTGAAGGTTTTTTAGTAAATGGAAAAGAGCACAAAGTGTGCAAATTGAAAAAAATGTTGTATGGTTTGAAACAAGCCCCAAGGGTGTTGGTACAACAAACTCACTAAGCACCGCTTGAACATGAATTTCAAACATTTTGAGTTTGAAGATGCAACTCTTTTTGTAAAAATAATTGTATTTCTAGTGGTGTACATGGATGATTTGCGCATCACAGGAAACAATGAGAGATACACTGTAAAATTCAAATCAAAGCTGATGAAGGGCTTTGAAATGATAAATCTAGGTTATCGCCATTACCATTTGGGTATTAAAGTGATTCAAAAATCAAAGTATATCTTCATCACTCAACAAAAACACTGGTGAAATTTTGAGCAAGTTTGGAATGACAAATTGTAAGTCTCTCAGTATGTCCATGGAACAAAAGCTGAAATTGATATCAGAAGATACCACAGATCCAATATATGCTTCTAAATACAAAAAACTCATGGGAAATATGATCTATATGACGACAACTAGACCAAATATTTTTTTATTGCTTGTGTTCTTTCTCGATTCATGCAACAACCTAGAGAAAGTCACCAAGTAATAACAAAAGAGTCCTTAGATATCTCAAAGGAACACAAAATTTTGGGCTCAAAATATTTCAAGGCAAAAGACTTCAAACTGGTCAGAAACTAAGATTCTGACTATGCTGGTGATTGTGAAGATAGAAAATCTATCTTGGGTTTTCTAATGACTTTAAGAACAATAGTTGTCAATTGGATGTCAAAGAAGCAATCAATGCCGACAATTGTTTCAATAGAAAAAATACATGGTAGTTGTAGAGGCAACCAGAGAGATTGTGACTCAGAAGGGTTCTTTCAAATTTGCAGGAGTAACAAGATTTGTCAACACCTCTCATGGTTGAGAACACATCCGCAATTTAAATGATAGATTCTAGTCTTTCACGACCTAACTAAAGCACATCAACAATAAATTTCATTTGATTTGACATTATGTTAAAGATGATAATGTAAAATTGCTAAATTGTCCCATTGCAAACAACTAATAGACATCTTGACAAAAGCGTTGGGGCGAGAAAAAATTGAAAAGTTCAGAGGCATGCTTGGTTTTACAATAACCCCTCTAGATTGAGGGATGTAATATTATTGTAATATAATAATGTTAATCTTAGGAGTAATTGTGAGAGAGCTTTTGTCTCATAGCAGTAGATAAATAGTCTTCGTAGGAAGCCCAAGAGTGTTCTAGAATATGAATTGAATAGCCACATATTTGGCTATAAATATTTTAATCTTTCATTCATTCATTAATGGAAAACTCTGGTTTGCACCAAATCTTGTTATTTTATTTGTCCTGACAAATAACCCCTCTAGTAGAAATAGGTGGCACTTTATAACTAGTGCTTTTATAGATGTTTTACAAGTCCAAATTAGCAAAAATTGTTGAAAATTTGAGTTTTGATGCAAAAAGGAACAATTCAGAAGCCACAATTGCAAAGAGCATTAAAAATCATGTAATTTCTAAAAAAACCCAGTGAATCCATACATCGATCAAAATTTATGACTCTTTGAAGGTTCAAAAAACAGAAACATTATATAGCAACCTCTGGAAAACTTGCAAATTCTAGAAAAAAAGTTGTAGATGGAAACTATTTTTTAATCAAAATCTCCGTGTCGGAATCATGATTCCAACAAAAAAGGGCACGTCTCTAGCCTTCATGGATTAAAAGATACAGCCTCTGGAGTGCCAAGAGGTGAAAAACAAACTAGAGTGCAAAAGGGAGCCCTGGGGGCTAAGTCACAAGATACATTGATTTTTTGGCTCGAAATTTCAAATTCGTTGATTTTTTTCGCTAGGTTATAAAGTTTGCCGGAAATCATGTAGTTTGAGGTAAAAATTGTGGCAAAAATTGGTGCCAAAATCAGGGGGCAAATTTTTTTATGAAGTGGGTAGATCTACCAAGGATATGCAGAAAAGATTTGTGAATATAAACCAATGATTCAGTGAGGGAGAAACAAAGTCAATGCAGTGAAAAGGGGACTTGGACGCCGTGTTGGAGCTATCGATTTTCAATCTGTTGTAAGCTTGCAACCTGTGTTGGAGCCATTGATTTTGATTTTGCATATGTTGTGTTGGAGCTGTTGATTCTGATTCTACATTTGTTGTAAGCTTGTAAGCCATGACGTGGAGACGTGCTATAACTTGCTATGGAGGGCGTGTGACTAGATGCGCTGCAACTTGCAACATGCATGCATGTATAACTAGCTAGAGTGGGAAGGGGAGGATCGATGCAAGCACTTGTGCTAAGCCCAAGACCTAATTTAGATGAGCCCAATGCTTGACAGTAGGAGTTTGGACGAGCTCGATGCTTGGATGATAGTTTGGAAGGTAGGGTTTATGTTTTATTTTATTTGTTATTTTTTATATTATGTTTTGTTTGGTTGGAGTCTAACGATTCGGTCGTATATCTCATCTATCTACGGGGGGAGGACCTCGACCCCAACCCCCAACTTTTAAGTTTTGTTTTAATTTTATGTTTTGTTTTTTATTTTGTTTTAAAATTTTTTATTTTTATTTTTTATGACCTTTAATTTTTTTTATTGTGTATTTTTAAATTTAATTTTTTATAATTATATTTTAAATATTTTTTATTTTATTTTTTAACATTTATTTACTCTAATAATTTTTGTTTATGATTTAAAAAAAATAACAGTGTTTTTTATTTGTTATTCTAATTTTTTATTACATTGTTTTAAAAATTATGTTTTCTAATTATTGGGAAAGTTAAGAGAGCTCGTTTATGTTTGCAGCAATTCGCAGATGTGCATGAGCAAAATGACAAAAAAATCTTCTTCTTCACAACCCCAACTTGTTGTAGTAGACTTGGAGGATGTAGATAATCTTGACTTCATTTGTGGTGAATCTAGTGAGGACGATGATGTTGATGAGCCAAGTGCTCTTGATGATATGGAACATTTTGATGCAAAAAATGTCTTTAATATTCTGTTTTGAGTGCTATAGGTTGCATTGGCTCTTTATGATATGGAACTTTTTGATGCAAAAAATATCTTTAATATTCTATTTTGAGTTATTTTTATATATTTTTCTATGGTTTGAATTTAATGGCGATTTTTTTTCGAATTTTATCCATTGACCAACTTAAACCGAATTTTATCCTCGTCGAACTCAAAGCTTGTGACTTAGCTTGGGGGCCCAAATCCGAGTGGCATGGTTATATTAGGCATTGCACTAACCGCTAACAGTCTACCTTTGGTGCTCCGTTGCATTGGTCACATGTGGCGGTTAGCATTGACAATCAAGGTTAGTGTTGGCGGTCAGGGGCATCCTCCAAACACAATTGCAACTTCAAATGAATACCATGGGGGATCCGTTTGTCCAATTTTTGCAAACTTGGACTTCCCAGAAAGCTCTCGAAATGTAAGATCTTAAAATATATGATTTGTTCTTCAACCTGCGCAAAAAATAGAAAAATTATGTTGAAGAGTCTAGTGGTTATTGCTTCTCGATGGAGTGTTAAATTTAAAAAATTTACAAAAAATTAATTGTACGGCCAAAAAATCCCAATTTCTTTCGAAAATTTTTATATTTTAATTTTTTTAATAGAAAAATATTGTGTTTGTCCTGAAAATTCTATATTTAAAAAAAAAAAAGGGAAAACCCTTGAAAATGCGCCTTAAAAAGCAGTTTTGGTCTAAACAAAAAAAAAAACCTAGATAGTATTTTGGAAAACCAAGAAAGACGGTGCGTTCAGAAATGTGCTAGGGCTTGGAGAAGTTGTGGGGGAATGCTGAAAGGTGACAAAAATCCGTAATTGCTATCTGTAGAAGAAAGGCTCTAATACCATATAGAGATTGAAATTTATAATTATATCGAAATTTGTTTTTGATATTTCATCATTTCTAGGGTTAAGAGTACAAAACATATTAAAAAACAAACATTGAAATGTGTAGAGATTGAGAAAGTCTAGGAAATCTACTTAGAATAGACTCACTCCAATAAGAAGAAAATACTTTGCAAGACAATAATGGAATATGTATTGCTCAATGAAATAATTGTAAAAATATATTAACTAGCTTGATTGTTAAAACAACATACAAGCCATTATATTTATAGTAAGAGGTATTAGTAAAAATAGTTAATGAGAAGTGGAGTTGCAACATTGCAAAAATGAAGTTACACACCATAACTTGTGTATGAGCATGTGCATGAATCACATTACTAATTGTCACAAAATATTACATGTAACTTTATTAGCCACATGATAACTAATTAACTCTATCTAAGTGAGACTTTTATCATTTCCTAATGTGTACATGAATAATATCTAGACTAGTAAATAATGACAACATCTACACTAACAAAATGCAAGTCTCTAAGACGAGTGCTGGTCTCTGAGATGTGTTTCTGGTGGTAGGAGACTAGTCTTCGTACAACACCAATGAAAACAGGAAAAAATCTGAAACTTGAGGGCAAATAACAAAAATAAATTTACTCACTAATCTATTTCCAAATATGGATTCCCTTTGGCTGCTGATGCACTTCTTCCCTTGTTGGGTGTAGTTTTTCTTAGCCTCCATACACTTTGCATTGAAAACAAGAACCTCCTTAGGGTTTGGAAGGGGGTAGGTGGGTAGATGGATATTATAGTGGGAACAAAATCCTCGGCTACTGGGATGTGCCATTTTGTTTTAAAAAAGCTTGAAAATTTTAAATACTCTCAAATTAGAAATAATTCCAAGTCAAGGAACCCATAAAGCACACAAGCGCATCAAAGCGATGTTTGTACCAGAAAGAAGTAAAAGAGTGAACCATTTTTCTTTTCTTTTTCATAAATATATTTTTGTTTGTTTGTTTAATTTATGTGTGAACTAAGCTAGGGCGCTTAGACATCTCTTGAGTCATTCTGGGATTGGCTGAGTATCTCCAAATAGTGGTCGTAGTGGTTGGGAATGTCCCGACTCTCAGAGACAGCCAAGGTGTGGTCTTAGCATATTGAGGATGGTTGCGAAGGATGTACATGTTATATGTATGGACTCCAAAAGATGCGGGTATGAGTATAGGGATGGGAGGTCCCTATCCTTGGACCTGCATCTCTTGGTGGCTTTTGAAATAAGACAAAAAATTGCTAACAATTTTTAGTTATAAGTAAATAGGGATGGGAGGTCCCTATCCTTGGACCTGCATCTCTTGGTGGCTTTTAAAATAAGACAAAAAACTGCCAACAATTTTTAGTTGTAAGTAAGATTAGTTCCCAACTACAAAATCCAATTTTGAAGAAAATTTTGCAGTTGTAAGTGGTATAATAAACAAGTATAAGAACTTAATTGTGAAAAATGCTTAAGCAGTTAAATGGGAACATCATAGGAACTTATTGGTGGGAATATTTTGTAGTACAATGTACTTTTATTAACTGTTTTCGAGTCAAAATGACTATGCTGTGTTGTGCTTTCATTGCATGATAAAGTCTTAGTAGGATAAATTTATAGATATTGCCCCTGGGTAATAATGGATAACAGGTAGTTGAATTTAAGCATCAAACTGCTTGAAGTCTCAGATAAATTCGCAAATGGTCAGAAGCTTATGCATGCAAATATAATAGTTATTAATATAAAAGAATTTGATTAGTTGAGTGGTTCATCGCATGAGGTCCTAGTTGGCTATCTGCACTGCTGCCAACCATTGGTCATGACTCATAATGGATGACATGTGGCTGTACCTAAGTTTGTAGTTAAGTGGCTAACCAGTTGAAGTCAGTTAAATGAGCAAACCATGAATTGTTTTTGGTCTTTGAATGGATTATAGAAGTGTTGTTTAAAACAATTGGATTAGTTGGGTTGTTCTAGTAGCAAAGTGTTTAATAACAGATCAAAGTGTTGTATGCAGGTGCAGTGAGCTGGTTGCTATAGTATATGAGTTCAGCTTAAAGGGCCACCGTGGAGAAGGTGTGGTCCTGGAATTGCTTCAAGGGGCTGCCACTCAAAAAATTTCTACCCTTTTTTTTGTTCTTATGACCAAGTCTGCGAGGTCATCCTTCTCTCCTGTGCTGATTGACCATTTGGGTTGTAAATTTGCATGTATTAACAAACACCCAGCATAAGTCATAGTACACTGATGCTGAGTGTATTAAAGTCCATACAATTTTCTAGGTATTTGGAATATTTTTTGGTCATATAATGGCATGCTGAATATCTGGTGAGTGATATAACATGCATGTCATATTGATATGTGTTTGCTAGGAGGAATGTTATATTGAGAAATGATTGCTTGGATTGAATGTCATATTGAGATATGATGCTAAAATGGATGCCAATATTGAGATATGATTGTTAGAATGATACCTTTTACACAATGGGATTATATAAATTGTCTTATGTCATTTGAATCAATATTTTTTTTTGTTAAGAGGTAAATTATATTGATATAAGAGAAAGAGTTTGGAAAAAGCATCTAGAAATCAGTTTACACGGGGAAGACAGATTTAGAAAGAACAACAACAAAGCACATTTAGACAGCAAGAGGGCTACAAACCCAAGATAGACAGAAAAGGCATAAAGCCACATAGCACAGATTCCAATAGAAACAACCAATATTTCCTGTGGACAAAGTACAAAGTACAAAGAAAAATATATAGAGAAAGAGGAACCCATCAGAACATCTGCAGTGTTAAATATCCTCAGCCATATTGTATTTTCTAATTGAGACTGCGCTTGGAATGACCACAGTATGATGGTCCGTCTCAGCCATGTAGCTATCCATATTGCAATGATCAAACCTTCTTGTAACTGCATAGTATTGGGCTGAATAACAGGAACAAGCCCTCGTTATGTTGGGCCAGATAGGTATCAAAACTGCCTCTGTTGGATCTTCTTCTGGCTGGACAAACTGGCTTGATGAGCCTGAGCCCATTGATTACTGGAAGTGAGCTGGGCCATAAAATCATCAAAGCAATAAATTTTGCGATTCAGGATCTCAGAGTCAGTCTATGCCTCTTTCTGTTGTGAGCTGATAGAAGTGACTCGGACAACACATTCAGCAAGGATTGGAGTGATATCTCCCTGATCACACAGTTTGATACCAAGAAGCTCCAGCCTAATCTCCAGATTTTGGATCCCACTGGAACAAGAACTGGTGGGGAATGGCCCAACTTGATTAGTGATTACCAATTGAAATGTATGGAACATGTTGAGGACCTTCATGACTAGGAAGGATACCTGCGAAGTGAGGGCTATGAGCAAAAGCTTCAAATGGGTTAGGGCTTTCCGTTTGAGGAGTGTCATGCCTTTCATAAGCCAGTGTATTAAAAATAAACCTAGGATACTGATTCATCCCCCCCTGCTTGGATTCAGGTTTGGTCTGTACTATGTTTGGGTACAGTCTGGATCCGCTTGGGTGACCCAGGTTTGGCTGGGTTCTTCTGCTGAGGAACCTGGGTGAACCCGGGACAAATTTGGCGCAAATCTGCAGTTAAAAATGAATTTTATTTTTATTTTTGTCAAAATTTGACATAAAGTAATGATAAAAAAAAAGCACAATGCGAACCCTAAAAGATAAACACAAAAACATAACATAAAAATAACACAAAAATGAAAAAACAAAAGATAAAGCACTTACCTCTAATAAGCTCATTGCATAATTACCTCTCATTGCTTATCTAGGGTTGAAACTTTTCCTACACTAGTATGAGTGCCCATTTGCTTCCAAGGTGATTGAGGAGCTTCAAAGTAGTAGTATTCTTGGTTATTTTGTTTTTTATATGCATGCCATGTTGTTAATGCCCACATAATTCCCATTTGTTAGGCTAGAATTTTTATATTTTATATTTTTAATAATTTTTGTATGTCTATATATAGAAAAAAATTGAGTATCAAGCTGGGGTTGAGCGATGAGTTCAATCCTAGAGTGATGAGAATGGCCGAGTTCCATAGCACATACCGGAGAGTTGGGTCTGGTCTTTGAGGCGCAAGCCTGCTGGAGACTTTTAACACTTGCATCAGTGACAATGGCATTGTCGTCAATGCAAGTAACAGCTTTGCCAACTCTCTGTTGATCAGTACCTTTGTGAGCCTCCAAATGAGAGTTGGAGAACATTGTTACACTCTGAGAGTTTCTTCTTACCTTTGCAGTAAAAATTCAGAGACTTGGATTTTTGCAGAAAGCAGTTGTAAGTAGGGGCATTTATAGGCCTTTTTGTCCTTTGTCTTGAACTCCTGTGAACCATTGTGAGATGTTTTGAGTTGATCATTAAGTGAAAACCACTGCTACAGTACCCAGAACCCATACTGCAATCTCTACGATTTGTGCTTCACCCTGTAGTATTTATGCCAGCAGTTGAAATCGTAGGGTTCCTTGCTTGCAAAAGAGTTGCATCCTTTTGGCATGAGAGATGAGATGAAACATGTATAAGTATGCGACATCTTTTAGCAGAATTTGATAACTCACAGTGGCGATCAAGGACGAATATATCATTGCTGTTAGAATGCATGGAGATCAAAGCACTGCAGATTTGGAACGGGCAGACAGTCGAAACACCCCTTTCACAAAGTCTAAATTGGCACTCAACTCTTTTGAAGTATGCGAAATCCATCCTGCATGATCCCATCCAATACCTAGATGACTGTGATGCCTTAGAGCACAATATATGACTATGAGATGGAAGTACAACCAAGTGTCTGTGAGCATTGAAGGAATGAAGACAGCTGTTAGACGATTGCAGAGTAAGCCACAATAATGTCAACCCGTACACAGTAATAAAGTTGACGTAGAAAACATTATGGAAGGGAAGAAAAGTAACAAAGTCGAGTGTTAGTTGGAAATACATTTAAGAAAAATGTGAAACTACAGAGCAATAGGAAAAATCATGTCATGAGAAATAATAAGGGTGGTCAAGGTGACGTGGTTGAAGAGTGAGCTAAGCACTATGCAGATATTCAGTAAGAACATTAAAAAAGTGATTATGGGAGGGTAATGGGGTCAGAATATGAAATACAGAAAGGGGAAAGTGGGAAGGGATTATATCTCACGTGGGTCTAGAGTTGCAAATAGGGAAAGCAAAGCATCTTACCTTGTCAAGGGTAAGATGAGAAAGAAGATGGCACTCTTCATAGGATGTTAAGGGGTAGAGTGTATGCTCCAAGTCTACAATTGTTTGGATATGAGGGGGTTCAGTTGGAATCACCAGCGAAAACATGAGAATGAAGGTTTTCTTGGTCTGTAAAGGCATAATTAACCAATTTGTCAGCCACTTTGTTATGATGTTTGGGTCGATGTTGAATGATCACTTCCTTAAGCTGGAGGAGGTTTTACCATATTTACTTGCCAAATCATTCCATTGCTGGTGACCAACTGCCTGCGAATTGCTTGTAGAGACTTTTTGTGTTTATTGATGAAATTTAAGACTAAAATGGAATCCCCCTTATGATTCCACATTCGATGGCCTTGTGCAGACCTGTATGCATAGCGATGTCAATGTTAAGCTGTTTTTTGCATTCTAATTTTTAATAACATGCTGAATATGTGGTTGGTGATGCCTGCGTAACATGCATGTCATAGTGATATGTGATTGCTAGAATGATTGCTATATTGAGATATGATTTGCTAGAACGATAAGCTTTGACAAAAAGGGATTGCATAACTTGTTTTATGTTATTTGAATCAATATCAATGTTAAAACTTTTTTTTGCATTCTTATTTTTAATAGGAAACTGTGGAAATCTCATACCTTAGTTACTTGAAGTGGTATTACAGTCTAATTCACTATTGAGTTTTTAAATCATTCTGGGTTTTGATTTCAAAATGGAAATTAAAGTTTTCTACAATAGTCATTTTCCCATGATTATGAGACAGAAGTTTAAAAACCCTTTGTGAGAGACAAATGTTCAACTGTAGTTCAACAACATCGAGGACCTGTTTAAGGTTCCTGGATGGCGAATGATTTCATACGGTGTAGGATTTGTGAATATACTCTCTTCTAATGTATTTTTGTCAAAAATGCATATGATAAGGAAGATAAGCGTGTCTTTAAATGTTTGAACCATTAAGCTTTTTTTAGGTGCAGTGAATGTGTAATATACAGAATCCATATTTTTTGAAACCATTTATAAATGATTTGTATTACCATACTATGACTAACATAGTGAAATTTACCTTTAAATGAAGAAGTATACCTAAAATTGTGATTAGGTTTGGTATGTAAACGTATAGGGGTATGGGATACTTGCCTCAAAGAAAACCAGTCAATTTGTCCTGCTAGAAAATTGCCTAGTTCTAGTAATACCAACTGTTTTTGATTTAAATGTTTGTAAATGACACTGAAATGTTTTTTCAAATGGGGTTCAAGTGGAAAGGTCCCATTCGATTAGGGTTGCATTGCTTTCCTTATAATGTATTGCTATGCACTTAAATCTTAGTTATGTGAAGCGTGTGTGCTGGAGCAAGTACAGCAGGGCTCCAAATTTTTCGATTCAGGGATTCATCAGTATATGTATGCATGTATGCAGAAAACACAACAAATTAAATAGAAATTTTATATGAAAAGTTGCAAACCACATGCAAGATTCAGCTGCTGGCGTGGGGACTCAACTGGAGTCTGGGTAATTGGATGAGCGTGCTATGAGTATTTTTAAATGATCCACACAAGGAAACCTGTCCATATCCAGGATATGTTTGTTGGAACTTCAATGTATGTCTCAAGCAGTTATGTCAACTGTCTATATCCCAAAAAATAGATATCTGACAATAGTCTCCATATCTACCGTTGGGAATCAGGCTAATGAGATTATATCTACACTGATTGTTCCTCACCTTGCTTCTACCCAAAGGACTGAAGCCTTGTGTGTTTTTAAAAAATCGGGCTCTAAGTGAAAAGCATATTGGTAGTGAAGCTGTCATGTAGTAGAGAGCATATGATCCCTCCTACAGTGAAGTAAGTTTTAAGGGAGGAGAGAGTTGGAGGAAATGAGGTCAGGGCCTATCGGACAAAATCCTGTACAAATTTTGTCAAATTGGTGACTGGGCACTGGAGAAAGGTTGAGGACGAGGTTGCGCAACTAACTTTTAAGATAATAGTAACCATTTTGCCATGGTCAGATCCTTTGATAGATGTCCAAAAAATGACCTGTTGGAGGAGTTGGTGTTGTTTACAGTATATAGTATTTTTTCGTTTACTTTCTGGAAAATAAGTATTCAAAATAATGTAACCGGTTACGTTTGTTGGGATGCGCTTCTTTATTTTGTATTTATTGTGCCTTAAGGTCTAGAGTCTACAGGAGCTTTAAGAGTTATGCTTTCTTGGGAGTGATTTTATTATGTTTTAGAATTTATGGGAAAATGTTTCCAAATTTAGTTTTCTAACTCTTATAGATGCTGCAGCTCTTGTACTAAAGGGTAAGATTTCATTAAACTGCTTAGTTTGTGTGTAGCGTTCTTAAAAAAAAAGCAATCTTGTTCATTAGCTTTTCTTGTGATTTATATAATTCACATATTCAATTGCACCATATGGTATTTTCTTTCTTGCTTTTGAAATTTCAGGCACGGGAAGGATTTGTGCAAATGTACATTTACTTCATCCAGCTGTAACTCGTGTATTTCATTTTTCTTTTGATGTTGATGTTTTCTGGATCCCACAACTTCTTTGCTAGGTTATCTATAAGGTGCATTTTAAAGTTCATATCATCTGGTGGGCAACTGAAAAGTTAATTTAGCCCTCTATGTCATGGATTTCCATCTAGAGGACAAATAAAGAAAGCTCTGAGTTCCAAGGTTCCTTCCTATACTGGAGTTGACATCTCTTCCGAGCAAGGGTCTTCTTTTCAAGTATTCTATTTCATGTACTGTTTATACAAAATTCGGGGTGAATACATGCCTTTGATTAAATTATATTCTTTGGACAAAGTGATGATCATCTGTTTATTGAAAACATAGGTCTGTCCACATGATTCATTTATCATCAAGAAGTGATAATAGTTGAATTTTAATATTGAATGCTATGATTTAATATGCATTGAAGTGCCAGGTCTTGTGAGCAGCAATTGTTAAGCCTGTCCGCTTGGGATGGAGTTTTATTCATTTATGTTGTATTTATGCCGTCTTATTTGTAAAGTACCCAGATGTTGATTGATATAATATTAATTGTGTTTGTTCTTTCAGGTCGAGTCTGCCCTTTCACTGGCAAGAGGTCAAACAATGCAAACAAGATATCCTTTTCTCATCACAAGACAAAGAAATTACAAAAAGTTAATCTACAATACAAGAGATATTGGTGGGAAACAGGCAAGCGATTTGTTAAATTGAGATTATCAACCAAGGCAATAAGGACAATTGAAAAGAATGGGCTGGATGCTACTGCCAAGAAGGCTGGTATAAACCTGAATAAAATGTGATGTTTGTGGCAGTGGATTGAACTACATATCATGCATGTATTTTTGGAGAAAGAGAGAAGCTTATTGAAATATAGATTCAAATGAAAAACTTCTATTCTTGAAGTGTGTGAAGTGATCCTGTTCTCATAATATTCAAGTTGACTGAAAATTCAGGGCACTTATTACTATGAGAGACAGTTACTGAAATTTCTAAAAGAATTGTTATTACAGTCTTGATTGTCGGAAGCTCTTTACCTTTTTCTGATCTGGGTATGGTTGGAATATAAGTCATTTCAGTAATTATCATTTGCTGTTATGTTAAATTGTGTGGTTATGCGATGAATATGTACTATGGATTTAATATTAGTTTTATGCCCCAAGGCTGAAGATGCTTTTGATGTGTTATTGTACATGCACTGACGAGTTGAAGGGTCAGTTGGAAATCTGAAGTGATGGGTCTTGAGGAGGGGAATGTTGATTCCATTCCAGCAGGAAACATCAGTAAGATGTAATTCATTCCTCTATATATTTGTTGCAGGCTTGTTTATTTTTATTTTTTGATAGAGGTGATTTTTCGCTATTTTAAGTGCCCTGCAACTTGAACCGGACTCCGGTAGTTTTCCAGTTGGACCGTGCAGCCATTTCATCTATGGCATACAGGTGGCTTGTTTAATTTATTGGTGTGTTTATTTATTATACTCGTGAACAGTTGACATGCACAAGGTTTAATCGAGTTTTGACGCATGTGTGGCCTATGTTGTAACTTACATTTATAGCTGTGTAATTGCTTCAAGAGTTTTCTTGTTGCTAAATTACATATTATTTTGGATTTTACTACAAAAAGCTAGATATGGTGTTGCCTAAAACATTTAAGTAGTACAAACTGAGAAGTTTGGTATGAAGTTTGAAAACGAGTGCAACCATATCTACAAAGGATAATTATGATATACTTTAACATGAAGAATACGAAAGACGGCAAACTGAATGAACATGGCATGTGGAGTTTTGTTTCAGCCATCTTATATAAAAACATAAGTGAGGTGATCCAAGTGATCAAACTTGGAGCTAGTCACAATTTCTGTAAAGATAACAATGAATTATCTATTGGAAGCTGAAGTATATGACACTATGGAACTAACTTCTCTGGACCACTAAAATGGCATTTAGTGAGTGTTATAGATATAAAATAAAATACATAGAACCTATATTGCAAAGGATTCAAAGATTTCTTACCAGTGAGTGAAGATAACTATTTGGCATTATCAAATTGTTCCATGGTGTGATGAGTATTTTTTTCCGAGCTTTGTCCTTGAAAAATCACTCTGTTATGGTTTCGATTTCCATGCTTTTTGCCTTGGCTGACAATAATACTGCCATTATTGGTAGGCTACCATAGTCCTCTTACATTTATAACATTAAACCTATCAATTTACCACCCCTTGGGCAAAAAGACTGCTGATATTATGACTGACTCCTAGACTCTTGCATCATTTGATGTAGGTGTTTCCAATGGAGTTCTGAATGGTAATGGCACTAAAACAAGCTAGAAAATTTGGATTGGACTCTTCTATGAGGTAACAAATCCCTCCCACGTGAGTATTTCTTAGATGTTTTAGAATGTCCTAAATTTAATAGCATGTCATTGGTTTGAAAGTTATACTTTGGATAATTATTTTGTTGGCCAAATCCTCAGATAATATGCTTGAGAGTTGGGTGCACAATAGTTGGGAATCCCACTGTTAAGTTCGATGTTGTTTAAAACCTAATCAAAGGGTTTTTTCTTTTTAAAAATTTCAAATGATGAGCATTGTAAAACTAACATTGCTCATAGCCCATGGTCTATCTGCAACACCCTTGTGGTTTTCTCCCTTTGGATTAGGGACTTTGTGTGTAAAACTTAGAATTCTAGCGCGGGTAGTGTTTCCAGGTTTGACCGTAGGGTTTTCAAGTTTCCTTGTAAGTTTTCTAGGGATGCCTTTGCCCCTTTGGGGTTTCATAGACTGATTAATAAAGCATTTAGATTGCTTCATATTCCATATGAGGAGCAAATTCTATGCGACTAGATTGCAAAAGCGTGTGTAGAGTTCGATTTTTCCAAGGATCTTAAAGAAATGATAGACATTTATATAAGATAAGCATATATTGTAATGCGTGTTGTATATTAAGCCATGGACCATAAGATTCATGATTAGCCTCTCATGGATAAACTCATGTACATTGGTCTAGACCAAAACCTCTCTTGAGGTGAATAGAAGTGTTACTATTTTCGCACATGGGTGGATCGCGGTCACCAAAAAGGTTAACTAGTAAATTGGTGGAGCGGGCAAAGCATCAATTGTTGTATGCAAACTCATTGGTGATTCTACTATAGTTGACAAACAGTCGGTTCCAATCGCTTCTCAAGTGATGCCACTCATTTCTTGCACTTTGTAAGTGGCGACGATATTCGCAGGACCTCAGAGTTAACTTACAATGCCCCAACTATCATAGCCTCCTTTTGAGGTGAAAGAATGGGGCTTTGATGATAGTTTAGTTGTTTTTGATCGCAAAACGGTTATGCACCATTATTGCAACCCATCACCACCTCCTAAGGATGACAAATATGCCACAAAAAAGTGACGTGCTTTCCAACTCGATGATTTTACGTGTGGCAATAAACAAGCTTATTTGTCTAATAGTTTTTCTGTTTTAGATAATGTGGGCGATGAGTTCAAAATGAACATTGAAGTTTGCCAATGATAGTTTATTCTTGAAATGTATGTGGCCTTATTGACATGTCTTGAAAGTTTATAGTAAATGACACAAGTTTTTCGATAATATGAAAGTTGTGTTCGCAAGAAGTTCAAATCACAGGGATTTCACTTAATTATGCTTTCAGATCTATTTGACCTAGAGTGGTTTGCCAAATGTCAAATCTTTAGAACAAATGTGGCAAAATGGTAACATTTATTGCACGTACCTTGGCTTTGCATGTCATGTGTTGGGGTTTTGACCCCACTCATCAGATTGTGTGAGCTCTTTTCGATTTTGATGGCCATTCCCTTGGTATTGCCAACATTTACACCTCTAATGTCATCATTGAAAGCGCGACATTTTGGCAGTGGATTATAGATATGCTCTCAGACTTTGGTTCTTTGATAACAACCACCGCAAGTGTCAATCCTCCACTGCCTCGTGATTTACTTGGTCTAACTTCAGACAATCTGGCAACATGGTGGTGAAAATGTTGGATAGAGCCTTATTAGCATAAAAAAACCTTTTCACACATGCAAATAATTTTGTTTGCCCAATTATTGGTGTTTAGGGAGCCATTCTTGAAGACCACCTTCCCAACAAGTTTGGTATTGAGTGGCTAACACACCAAGTGAAGAATTCCAAATCACAATTTTACCTTCAAACAACTTACCTCAACCATGAATGGCCTCTCTCCCATATCGTTCGAATCTAGGACCTTGTTCCATGCCCTTCTAGGGAGTTAGGATGGATACAATGGTGTGGGGAAGCCATTTCACAAACAACAATATTCCTTTGTATCTACAATAAACAAATGTCGAATTTTCATCGTAAAGCCCATGAGACATCATTATGCGAGTGCCTTCGATCCTCATAGGGATTAGAGATGTCTCCTTTCTATGAGGAATTACAAAAAGCGAGTGCTAGGGGGAGGCATAAGCTCAAGGTCGAAGAGACCTATTGAGCTTGTGGCACCCAAATCTATGCCACTATGCATTGGTTGAAAATTGGAGATTGACCTTCAATGTAAATTTTTTCCCTTACTCGTTCTAGACAAGTAGTTGATAGGGTGAAAGCCATCTCCGATGCCAATTAATGACTAGATATCTTGAGAGCTTTTGTGTGTCATTATCATTGATTTTTTATCGCTCATCTAGCTTTCCCAGCGCGTGAAGATGCCCTAAAAAAATGTTTACAAGTGGCTCCTTGCAAACTATCCGAGGGCCAAAGGGTTTCCTATGATTGATTATTGTCAATTGAAAATTCCCTGATGCAACAACTTACATCCCTGCTGATAAGGCCCCTGGGATTGATTGTTTGACTTGGGAGTTTTATGAAATTCTTTGGGACACTGTAGGTCCAAACTTGTAGAAAGTCTACTTGGAAGTTATTTTAACCAACTCTTCAGAAAATCCATTACCCAAGGTAATATCAAGTTCATTCCTAAGACTGGGGACCTAGAGCTCATTGCCAATTGGTGTCCTATTACTCATTTGAATGTGTCTAATAAGATTATTGCTGAAGCTCTTGGTCGTTGGGTGAGATACTTGTTGCCTTTCATTATCCACCCCTAGAAAATTGGGTTCATTCGTAATAGATACATTTTAGATAATGTTATTGCAATCTGGGAATGGATGAAAAATGCTTGCATCTTACAATAGAAGGCTTTATTCATGGAAATTGATTTTGAGAAAGCCTATGACAGAATTGAGTGGCCTTATATCAAAGCCATACTTCAAGGATTAAGGTATTGCCTTATGTGTCAAGTGGATTATTTGTTCCCTTGAAGGAGATGAAGTATGGAAGATTTTATTTTGCCATTGCATTTCTCAAGGAAGTCCTTATGGTAGGATGACTTAGAAGGCTTTTGGTATTTGGTCTATTTTTCTCACTCAAGGCCCTATCAAAATTGTGGTATCCTTTGTGGCCTAGAGTATATGGAAACCTTGGGAGTTGCTTAAACCTTAATTTGGGATGGAGATGGTTTCAAATCTGGTTTCTCTCTAAACTCTCACTCCCTCTGGTGGAATCTATTTCTCTCGTACTACCATGTCCCATTTTCCATGGTCCCTTGGGTCAAGAGTTTCGGATTTTTTAAGAAAGGGATAACTCAAATCTATTTTGTAAATGGTCCCATGATTGGCTTTCATGCGTGTCCTCCGTGATAAGTTTAAACTTACCAATAATGATCTTTCCTCACTCATCGAGATTAAAAAATCTAGTCCAAATTAACACCTCCACAAGATTGGAGTTCAATCACACACTAGGTGGTAAATTGACTTGAAGTGACTTGTTGAAACTCCTTTTCACCAATATAAACCTCAACCTAGTTATCGGTTTCTCTCTCTTCAACCCATTTAGGTGGATTCTCTAAATGCTCGTTGGAAAGTTTATTCATTTGGAAAGACTTGGGGCAAAAGCTTTGCCAGATTTTGGAAAGCTATTATTGAACCCAAATAGGTACATTCCATGTGGTGTAATATAAATCAAAGTTTGCTTGTCAGTAGTAGACTTGTTCATTTAGGTGTGGCTAATCCTTTATGCCCATCTTACAAACAACCAAAGTTGCTCAAGAATCTCTTTTGGTTTTGCAATCATGCTTTAGTTAACCTCGATGTGGATTCATACCCTTTTTCAATGATTTCATCCAAAGTTTGTTCCCTGAAAAGGGTGCTCTTAGGGGATTTAGCCATATTACTTGCACAATACAACAAAATATGGCATATTTTTCTTTCTAAAATTCTTTTTCATTAATGAAAAGAAAGGAACAACGAAATATTTAACCATTTATCTCTTAACTATTTTTCCATTAATAATCAAGTGCAAGTGATTCCTAATATTATGCTTCATATTCAAGTGCAAGCGAAGAACGTTTGGATGGAGGTTGAACGCCTTCAGTCTTTGTTGGACCATTGGGGGAGTGCTCCATATGCACTCAACCAAGTCCCCTCTAGATTCTCATTGTGACGGTCACCTTCATAGTGTTGTGGCTATAGATCTCATGGGAGGCATCATTCATAAAGCATGAGACAAAGTGGTTTACCACGTTCATGGTGGCCTTTGTTGGCTCACAGCTCTCATGGCTATGGCATCTCTGTGTCCCTAGACACTAGTGGATGGAGGGCTTAGTAGCAAGGAAATATCCCCGAGTTGGCTTTAGCAATTTATCTGTCTAGACAAGAGCTAGAGGATGATGCAAATACATATAAATCTAAGGATGGGTGGGAGCCGATAATTGATATAATGGATCCTCATTGGGGGTCGTTGGGGTGATAAACTGAAAGATCCTCTGCCTAGGCCATCTTCTTTGATTGATTTTTCCATGTGCACTGATTGCTCCTATGGCTTAGTGTTCTTGTGCCTCAGCATTTGGTTGCCCAATGGACTATTTATCACGCTGATGGTTATGTTCAAACTTGTTTGATTGAAAAATGTTAATTTTACATTTAATTTTTTATTCATTTTAAGCTAAATTTAATTACTTCATCTCAGTCCTAAAGATCGATGTGATATTTTGGAGTGTAATACCATTCCACTCACTTTGTTTTATAAGATTACAATATATATTCATATATTCTATTAATAAAAAACACTTTATAATAAAAAATTAAAAAAATTGCCCTATTTAAATATTCTTGTCCAAAAATTCTTAACATTGATACCATTTATCTTCATAAATGATTATGCCCATTTATTTGTTTAATATTACAAATTATAAAAAAATCATACGATGAGTATTATAGAGATTAATTTAGTTATTGTTTTATTTTTGAATATAAAATAAAATACATTGAACCTATAATGCAAAGGATTCAAAGGTTTCTTAATATTAATGCCATTGATTTTCAGAGAGATAATGGCCTTGAATTGAAGATAGCTACTATGTATTATCTATAATATTAATGTCATTAATGTTTATAGAGATAATGGCCAAGAAGTGAAGATAACTACCATGTATTATCAAAATTCATTTTAAATTGGCCAAGAAGTGAAGATAACTACCATGTATTATCAAAATTCATTTTATTTAAATATTTATCATCTAAGATTTCTCAGCATTGATGTCCATTATTTTCATAGAAATAATATATTTGAAAACTAAGATAGTTGTAAGTAGACATTATTAAAATTTGTAACATTAAAATTGTTTTGTACTTTTATATTCATAGCTATATTATGTCTATTGTTTTTTAATATTACAAATTGCAAAATGATATATAGAATGTATTATAAAAAATTATCTAATTATTTTTTTATTTGTAGATACAAAATAAATCACATTAAACTTATAATGCAAATGATTCAAATGTTTCTTAACATTGATGTCATAAATCTTTATAGAGATAATACCTTGAAGTAAAGATAACTACAAGGTATTATCGAAACTCATTTCATTTAAAGATTTATTGTCAAGATTTTTAAACATTGATGCCTTTTATCTTTCTAGAGATAATATCCTTGAAAATTAAAATAACTACTGGACATTATCGGAATCCATTACATCAATATTGTCTCATGTGCTTGTGTTCATAGTTATACCATAGTCTTTTATTTGTTTAACATTGCTAATTGTTACAATTATTTTTTATCGTCAATATGGAAATTGTCTTCCATGGTCTACCGTGTTATCTTTAAAAGTGAATTCTCTATTGTTATTAAAGTATTGATCTTGTGTGCTCATGTTCGTAGTTACACCATGCCCATTTGTTTGTTTAACATTACTAATTGTTACAATCCTTTTAATCATCAATATGGAGATTGTCTTCCATGGTCTACCATGTTCTCTTTAAAAGTGATTTGTCTGTTGTTACTAAACTAATAAGATTTTATTATGAGTTTTATCAAGCATTGTGGGATATGGTGGGTCTTGACTTACACAAAGTCTACTTGGAAGCAGTTTAAACCAATTCACTTGGCAATTTTATTAACCAAGGCAATATCAAATTTATCCCCAAATTTGGGGATCCTGAGCTCATTACCAATTGGTTTTCCATTACCCTTATCAATGTATCCTATAAAATCATTGCCCAAGCCTTTACTCTTCGGGTTGGGTATTTTTTGCCTCTCATAATTCACCCCGAGTAAACTGATTTTATCTATAACTAACACATCCTTGATAATATCATTAATGTTTGGGAGGGAATGGATGGGCCATGAAGTCCCTTTAGAAGGCCTTGTGCATCAAAATCGACTTTGAAAAATCTTATGATAGATTTGAGAGTCCTTTCATCTTGGCCATGCTCTAAGCACTTGGCTTCGGTTCTAGGTTTGTCAACATGGTTAAAATGACATTTTAAGATGCAGGGGCTTATATCACCATCAATGGTGTCCAATCTGAGTAGTTCGATCTCTTTCATTCTACTTGCCATGGATGCCTTGTAGTCCGTTCACTTTATGTGTTGGTTGCTAAGGGGCTTAACTATCTTATGGCTGACAACACCTCCAAAGGATTGGTTAAGGGTATTTCTCTCCCCAAGTCTCACGAGAAAATGGTTAATGAACACTTCGCTAATGACTCCTTCCTCACCTTAGCTAAAGAGGGTAATTTTATTTCCAATGCTATGGAATGTGGGGATATTTTTTGTTTAGCCTTTGCTTCCCCCATCCAATGGAAATAGACCTAATGCTAAAAGAACTCTATATCTCCCTTACCTAATTGGCTTCATGAATATAAGTGGCTCTGGATTTAGCTAGGGGAATAATTTAAATTTATAGCCATCCCCTTTGAATTTCAAGCTACTCCCTTAGATATTTGGGGTTAGATGGTTCAAAGGGTTAATTAAAAAACTAGATTCTAGGCTTTTAAGCTTCTCTCTTTAGTAGGAAAGTTTCAAATTTGCTCTAAAGTGTTGGCCGCTACTCATGTCTATTATTATTTTTGTTGGGCTTCCTCCAAAGCTGCCAACACAAATCTTGAAAGAATTTTAAGGGACTTCACGTGGGCCAAATATAAAGGCACCAAAGGAAATTTTCACTAGGTTGCATGGGGTATTTGTTGCAAGCCAAGAGCTCTCGGGGGTCTTGGTCTCCTTGACATCAAATTACAAGGCCACACCTTGGGTGCCAAATGGAGCATTCATGCTTTGGAAGGGAATGAAGCATGGAAAATTCTGCATAGTAACTACATCACTCAAGGCAAGCCTATGGGAAAGGGAGCCTAAAAGGATTTAAATTTCAAAAATATTCTTATCACTTAGGTACCTGTAACCATTGTTGGCACATTTGTTGCTAAGAGTATTTGGAAAGCTTGGGAACTTCTCAAAAAGTGCTTAAGATGGATGGAGATGGTTTTAGGTCTAGGCTCTCTCTCTATTTACACTCATTGTGGTGGTCCTTTGTCCTTACCTTATATGAAGTTACATTAGCTCTTGTGCCATATATCAAGATCCTTTAAATTTTTAGGAAAGGCATCAAGGTTATTTCTGACCTCTTTTGTAAACAAACTAGGGATTGGGTTCCTTGGCAAGCTCCTAGGATCTATAGGGCAGTGACTAAGAATATATCTTGGAAATATAGGATTCTATACCTAAAGTGCATCTTCAAAAAATTGAAGTTTAATTTCCCTCAAGATGGTGGATTGATTGGAAATGGCCTATTGAGACACCATTCCTTTGATATCAACCCCAGTTAGGTTATCAACTTCTTTCCCATCAATACCTTCAAGTTGATGCTCTTAATTCCAAGTTGAAAGTTAACTCCATAGTACAAGCTTGGAAAATAAGATTTGAATGTCTGTGGGCTGCCATCATTGAGCTAAACAAGCACACTTTCTTTGGTGTATTCTTCACCATGGGCTTCCAATTGGTGACTGATTAGTTCACATGGGAATGGCTCACCCTGTCTGCTTGGTCTGTAACTATCTAGAAATCATTAAGCATGTGTTTTAGTTTTGCAAGCATACCCAATCAGTGTGGAATTGGATTCTTACCCCTTTCAATCCTTTCTATCTAGAAATATCTACCTAGAATATGGTGCTTTTAGGATACTCAACATGATTATTGAAAAATTCACACAAATTTGGAATAATTTTCGAGCTCAAATTCTCTTTCAACTATGGAAAAATAAGAATGATGTTGTAGTGAAAATGCTTTTGAATATCACTGTGTGAAATATCTTGGAAACACAGTGATGTCCAAAAACATTTTCACTACATTGGCAGACCATGGACACACTCTTGTTCTTATTAAGAATGATGCTATTTTTTCTCACGCTACTTTGGAGGATTATATCCTTAATTCTAACAAGGTTAATGTTATATCCAATTTTATGCTTCAAATACAGGTTCAAGTGGAGAAAGTGCATTTGGAGGTTGAACACCTCTAGACTTTACTGGATCACTAAGGGTGTGCCCCTTACACCATCAATCAGGTCCCTCCCAATTCTCCTCAACATCGATCGCCCCCATGAGATCGTCGCTTCAGAGAGTGAAGGAGAACCTAATCCTAGAGCACATGTCATAATGGATCCCCTTAATGACATTTTTCAACACCACTTATGAGTCTTCCAGTTGTTGCTAGATATGGGTGGTTAGCACCATCTCAAGGGAAATTCCCTTAGCTGGCACTTGCCATCTCTCCCCCGAGGGAGGTTGCTGAATATGACAAAGACAAAGAAAAATACAATGATTATTGGGATCCCATACTTGATACTATAGACCTGCTTGCTGGAAGTGGCTAAGGGGTTTGGGGGTGACAAGCCAAATGACCCACCACATCTTCCTCCATTACTTCTTGTTGCTCCAATTTCTTAATATTCTCTTATTATATGTTTTTATATGGCTCTATTTTTTTGTGTTTACACCTTTTTTGGTTGAAAACATTTTCATGCTAACTTGTTAAGTGCTTTTTGGATGTTACTTTCATGCAGGGTGAATTTTCCACTCATTTTTTTGTACGATTATCTTTATAATATAGTATTTTATTAGTATAAGGGGAAGTTATTTTCAATAAAAACTAATGACCTGCCTTATAAAGAAGAAACTATTTTTTATTTCTCCATTTATATAAATATTATGTATTGAAAAATGGTAGTACACTATGCCCATTCAATTGTTTATCCTTACTAATTATTATTTTTTTCAATCATCAATATGGAGATTGTCTTCCATGGTTTTCCATGTTAAAAAAAATCCTCTAATATTTTTTTGTTGAATTAATAATAACCCATTTTATAACTCAAAATATACTTTTTATTTCTCCAGCTAGGTAAATATTTTATGTAATTAACTATGGTCAACAAGTATGTAAGTTAAATATAGTAATTCAAAAATATGATTTAATATAGGAAAATGTAGAAGGCTACATTGGATCCAACATACATCATTCCAAAAATATTATATAATTATAGACAAGGATCTATCGGAGTGGGCCACACTTGAGGATCGGTTTGGATAGGATCGAATGCATGAAGAAAACTTGTATGGAGTATTGAAATCTAAAAAACAACTCAAAAGGAAGAAGCATGCCTTCACAATAAATAAATTGTATAACAACATTTATTCTTTAACCATAAAAGATTCAGGAAGGTACATTATATAGGTGAAAGATAAACATGTCCTCACATGCTCATGAATGTGGGATTATCTTTCACCATGACCTTTATTAAACACTTAAATGACACCTAAGCAAGCTAATTAAATGTGTAGGGAAAAAATATTAAAATGGAATAAAAACCTACACTAACACCCCCTTAAGCGTAGCTTAGGTGGGTAGTGGAATTGGGTCCTAGAATAAAGGCCTGATAAGGTGCCCAAGTAAAATAAAATGCCCCTAGAGGAGGATGCCAAAGCTTCCTGAACCCCAAGAAGAACTCACAAATGAAGATACTTGCTCTCAATGAAAGGTTTGGTGAATATATCAGTAATTTGTTCCATTATCTAGATGTAACAGAGATCAATGACTTGCTCATGGATGAGCTTTTGAATAAAATCCATGTGAATCTTGATACACTTGGTTTATTGATGGAGGATTGGATTCCTACAGATCTAGATTGTGCTTTGGTTGTAGAAAATGACTATTTATCGTCAAAATTGGATGCCAAACTTAATGAGAATCCCATGAAGCCAACTAGCCTCAATGGAAGCATTAAAAACTCCTTTGTATTCTGCCTTGATAGATGATAAAGTAATAGAATTTTGATTCTTATTTGATGAACTAATTAGACTTGAACCAAGGGAGAAACTGTAGCCTAAAGTAGACTTATGATTCTAAATATCTCCAACCTAATGTGAATTTGTATAACCAATCAATTTGATGTTAATGCCTATTCCATAGTGAATGCCAAAACTATTTGTACCCTAAATGTAGTGGAGAATCTGCTTAGTTGATTTACAATGCAATTTATGTGGTTCCTATATGAATTTAGAGACCATGTCCACTGCATATGAAATGTCAGGTTTAGTGTGTATAAGGTAGATGAGATTGCCAACAAGTTGTCGATACAAGGTGACATAAACCAAAGGAGATGGAAAATTAGCTTCAAGATTCACACCATATTGAAAGGGAGTCATAGCTAGATTATAATCAGCCATATTAAACCATGCAAGCAAATCAAGAGCATACTTGGATTGTACAATAGTGATCTTAGAGTCAGACTGAAAAAATTTCAATCTTGAGGAAATAATGCAACAAGACCAAGTAAGTCATTGAGAACCTATCAGACAAAGTAGTTTTTACTGCTGTGATGGTGGATGAACTCCCTGTGATCAATAGGTCATCCACATAGAGAACCAAAATCAATATTGAATCATCCTACCACAAGATGTAGACATTCAAATCATAACATCATTTGGAAAACCCAATCAAAAAAAGAAAGGAGTTCATCTTGGCATACTAAGCTTGAGGATCTTGTTTGAGGTCATAGATAGATTTTTGAAGTTTACAAACTAAGAAGGAATCTTACACAAATCTTTGTGTTCAATCCATGTATATTTCCTCTTTAAGGTCACCATGAAGAAAGACACTCTTCACATCCATCTAATGAACATCCCAGTGATATGATGTGGCAGTGGTGAGAGTGAGTCGAATTGAGTTCATTTTGGCAATTGGGGGGAATGTCTCAGTATAGTCAATGCCAAGTATTTGAGAAAACCCTTTTCTACCAAACATGTTTTGAACTTGTTTACAGACCCATTTTCTACAAATTTTGTTAGATAGATCCACCTACATTGAGCAAGTTTTCTTCCCTTAGAAATAGGGACTAAATCACAAGTGTTGTTTCTTAACAAGGAACCATACTCCTCTTCCATAGCAGTATCCCACTCAAAAGTTCCTGATGCCTTAGAAAATAAGTTTGGATCACAAGAAAATGTAATGAAATCATGTGGGGTGTTTTAGAATTGTGAACGTGTTTACTTGTTGTTTGATGGATCTCTAATCCATTGGCCAACACTTTGTAGTGGCTATCTAGACTAAAGAGGACTAGTGCTCATAGAGTTAGGAGGAGATTCCTTGTCCTTTGAATATATTTTTGGAGAAGGAGGTGAGGCCTCATCACTACTCTCATCATTAGAATTAGAATAAAAATTTGGATTATCAGGAAGTTGCTCAGGCATATCTGAATCATCAAAAATATCATCAAATTTGAGTGCATCTAAAGAAGGGGGAGAGGTATCAAGTGTAGAATCAAAAAGAATCTCTTGAAAATGAACACTCCTCTCAATGAACAACTCATGAGTGGTATGACGATAAGATTTTATCCCTTAACACCCTTAGGATATCTAATGAAGATGCAAGGCTAACTTTGAGGTTCCATTGATTTACATTTTTTTAGTAAGAATTTGAAAGTGATTCACTGTGGGTTTCTAGCTGTTCTAAGCTTCAAAATGAGTGACTTCCTTCCTTCAATGCTTTATAAGGAACTCAATTCTTGATATAACAAGCATAGTTGATGGCCTCAGACCAATATTGAGGTACAAGATACTTGGAGTGTAGCATACACTTTGTAATTTCCTTCAAGGACCCATTCTTGCACTCTACAACACCATTCTACTAAGGACTGTATGAAAATATGAACTATAATTCAATACCCTCTAAGTACAAAATTATTCAAAATGGTTACTGACATACTCACCAACATTATTAGTACGTAAAATCTTGATGGCTTTACCTGACTATTTTTATTCAAGTGTCTTAAAGTCTTGAAAATGATCAAAGACCTTAGATTTATAATTAAAAAAGTACACCTAAGTACACCTTGAAAAGTCATTGATGAAATTATGTATCTAGTCCTATTAAATGAAGGAGCTATAAATAGTACAATAATGTCACTGTGAACTAGCTCCAATATGTGGGGCTTTTCAAGATTTGCTTGTCATACTTCTCCTTAAAATACTTACCAAGTACGTAACCTTGGAAAATTCCATTAGAAAAATGAACACGTCGCAACTTTAAAACCATGTCATGATGATGGAGTTGTTTTAGGTAGCGATAATTGAGATGGTCAAATCGCTCATGCCATAATTTACTCACCCCATCTGAATGAGTGAGCAATATACTGTAGGGTTGATCAGGAACAAAATGTGAGAAAGTATATGATTGTGATTGGTGATCTACTTTTACAAATGTAATAATGGAGTTGTTGTCTACTTCCCAAATAACCATTGAATCAGGTGTGAACTCAACTTTCTTACCCAAACCGATGTGAGTGATCTAATAAAGAGGGAACACATAGAACATCATAAAATGTTTCATCATTCACTTCAACAGATCCTCTCCAAGTTACCTCTACAAAAGTATTGTCACCCAACAATATGGAAGGCATAAAATAGGGCTCCAAGAATGATAACATGCCCTGTGATGGATCCATGTGGTGCAAGGCACCAAAGTCAATTATCCATGTGGAAGGCTGGGATGCAATAAAAATAAGCGCTTTGCCCTTATCTTTGCCCTTTTTATTATCTTTGGTCTTAGAAGACTCATGTGATGATGAACTATGATTGATTGAATCAATGACATTGATTTTGTTTTTCTTAACATATTTTTCAGTTGGTTAATTTGTTTCTTCATGCACTTGGTTTCATCATACCTAGATTTATTTCAATACGCACATGTGAGTCATTCTTTCTTGGGTTTCCCATTTTACGAGGACTCTTTTGATGCTTTGGACTTAGCATTAACTTTTTTACCCTTTCTTTGCTTTGGGTCCTTGTTTTGTTTCTTCTCCTTGCTACTAAAAGCCTTATATTTATCATGATTTAAAATTAAATCATGTAATTTAGATGATACAGTGTACCGATTTAAATAAGTTTGTCTTACTCCTGAGTTAAGTCAGAAACAAAGTCATCCAAGGACAACATGGTCCATGTAGCTCCAAGGGCATGCTTGGTGGTGTGGAAGACAAAAATGAATATAGAATAGTTTGAACCTAATTTGGCAAGGATGGAAAGAATAAATTGATCATCTTTTTGTCAATGTTGTACATTTTCAATTATAACTTGAGTGATTTGAACATTGTGAAAAAGTCTTGTATAATGTCAAAGTCATGTGGGATTAAACTGATGAGCTCATTCTATAACTCATAACGTCTCATTATATCCTGCTTTCCAAAGAGTTTTTCTAATGTGGTCCAAACTTAATTAGGAATAATTGTAGATTCAATATGAAAGAATAAGTCGAGAGACATAGAAAAACATAGTAGATCGTAGGCTTCATCAATTCTGTTAAACCACTTCACCTTATTTGCATCAAGTGTCATTGTACCCATCATGATTTGGTGTAAGCTTTTGCTCCTCAAAAGGATTTTCACTTTGAATTCCCACTCGTGATAGGTGAACTATGTAAGAAGTAGAACTGAACTTCGATCCATGGTGTAGAAAAGAATTATGTGCTGAAAGACTAAAAATGTGCAACCCCTTGAATCTATATAAATTTAATTTTAAAAGGCACAAAAATATTACCAATGTATAGATCTTGAAAAAGCTTGCACTTTAAAAAAATATAGTGCCTAAAAATATGTTGTCAGCTGAAAGTTATGGAAGTTTGATTTTTTTTGCTCGTAAGAAATAATGATCTCCACTTTGTGGTGTGAAAATAGTTTGGCCCAACTCTGTGAGGAAAATTTAAGCCCCCTTGGGTTGTTTGTGACCAAGGGCTAATCTCCCATGTGACTAGGGGATAAGGGCTAATTGATTTAATTGATGGGAAAGTGAAGTCACCTCTAAATCATTTCTAATTTTTTATTGAATAGTGATGAAAGAAATGAAGAATAGATCGTTCTAAGCTATAAAGATCACAAGTGATAACAACAAAACATCACATGACAAGCAAATGTAAAAAATAAAGAGCAGTATCATAAATCTCCATATTACTTCTTCTATAAGCTTAGCTTAAGAGTTTTGCCTAAGATCTTGCTTTAGAGATTCAAAGCTTCAACTTATTTAATACAATGGAAGAGCCTTACATATATATGCAAGGAAGATCAAGAAGCAAATCATCATAACCAATATGGGATAAATACACAATAGAAAAATAAAATAGTGAAAAATAGTGCACCTAGTAAATATGAGCTAAGGTAGATACATAACCTACTCTAACACCCCCTCTTAAATGAATCTAGGGGTTAAAAATAACAAAAAACAAAGTGATGTATCCATAATATGAGTCCCAATAACAAGTCCTGATCAGGTACTTATGTACAATATATCCATGAAATGGAGAGATAAAAGCCATAGGAAACAAAAATCCCCCCAAGGACAATTTTTGTTGATACTGAAGTTTTCTATAATCCAAGCCAGGCTCACAAGATGACCAGTGTTGATGTCAAGATCCTTGGCTAGAAGACTATAGAAACTCCACCCGCATCAAACAATGTTTCATCCTTTTGCCAAAGGAAGAACATGAATGGTGTACTAAAATTTTTCCCATTACATAAAGGAAGATGAATGAGGTAGTAGTATAAAGATATCATAATCATGTCCAAATATGAAGTGTGGCATAGATCTCATAAGATCATACACAAAAATTTAATGTAATGCCATGGAAGTGAATCAATCAAAAGAAAGACATGGAACATTCACTGAATAATGTCCATGGGAAGTGGAGCATAATGCTCAACAAGTGTACTCTCATTGGAACAAGTAGAGTCCTCTAAAGTGATAATCTGTGATAGTTCAACATCCTGCACAGAAACAAATATAGTTTCTACAAATAAACATCCTAAGTTTGGCAAAAACTCATCCCATAGAGGTGGCTCAACAAAAGGAAGAGCAATGTCTATTAGGAATGTGTCATCACAAGAAAATATAATATGAGGAGAGAGTACATCATTAGAAGAGAAAACCTTGCTAACATGAGGAGAAGAAGGAAGTGCCAATAGTGCCTCACCCTTGTCACTATCAAGACTTAAATCTTGAAAAACATCAGTGTCATCATCAAAAGAGTAATCCTCACTAACATGAGGAGAGGGAAGTGGAACATATGGAGGTGGAGTAAATGAGGGTTTAAAAGACTTATAAGACTAAGTATCCTTCTCAAATAAGATTACAATAGGATCCCATGCTTCTTTTGGTGATGTGACACATGTGATATAACACTGCAAACTATCTAAAACATGAAGACAAATCAATCAAAGAGCCTCATATTGCATAGATGCAATCTAGGCAATATTTTCCTCATCTGTGAAGTTGGGAAGGTCACCAAATACTATTCTCCAAATGCCTTTCAGCTGAAGATGTATCTTCATTTTTATTTTCCAAATAATGTAGTTGGAAGTCTTGAGGGGATCCATTATCGAAATACAAGGAAGAAGTTGGGAAGAAGAAAGAATGATCCCCCCAAAAGAATAACTCTCACTTCAAAAAATGACAAGGAGCCCCCCAAAAATGTGCAAGCCCCCCATAATTTTAACACTTTATAATGAGTGTATTTTACAATATAAATGACCTCAATAGATGAAGAATTAAAAAAACATACACTTTTGAAAAAAATAGAAATGAAATTTGAGTTACGATTTAAAAGTTATATCTTTTACAAGTTTCCCATCATTAAAAGGGTCAATTAAGTAAACATGGCACCAAAGAAATCTTAAATGCTCTAAGGGAAAAGGTAGCAGCCCTGGCCTTCCAACCACTCATTGGAATTGGAATTGAACCATGGAAAATTACAAAGACTCAAACAATCCTCCCATACACCCCTATGTGCACTTTCATGGAAAAACAATTCCACTTAAGGGATAAGAAATAAAAACAACCTATTTTTCACTTAGAAAAATATAAAATAACTATTATTAAAACTGCCATAACTTTTGCATTGCTCAATAAAATTAAGAATTTCAAAATGATCTAGAAAATTGAAATCAAGGCACACAAAACCTAGAAATTTTTTGGTGTGATTCGTCATAGATCAAGAGTAATTAGCATAAAACCAACCATTTTTATTTGATAGATGATTAGTGTCCAACTCACTAAAAATGCCTCTATGAGAGCAAATTGCACATATGGACACCACAAAGAGGAAAAACCCAGATGGAAAATAATGTCCATAATAAGGACACAATTTGAGAGTGATGATGCAAACCAAAAACACTGATGATGCAAATCCAACAATGGCAAAAATACATACATGTTTATTTCATAACTAGGTAAGCTTTGACATGTAATAATATAGAAACAAAACAATCCACAAAGCCTCCAAAATCTACTCATTATAATTTCTTGCACACTTTTTTGATTCTCAGGACCACCCAAAGAGGATGTAAGAGAAGAACATACTTAGTATGGAAAGAAGATCTATAGAATGATCACAAGTCCTTGCTATAAATTTTAAATGGATGTTTGTAACACCTCCCGCTTTGATATCATGAAAGGAATGAAGACTAGATCATTCCAAGTCACAAAGATCACAGGTGTTAACAACAAAACATCACATGATAAGCAAATGAAAAAAAAGTAATATCATATATCTCCATATTATTTATTCTACAAGCTTAGCTTATGGATTTGATTAAGATCTTTACGTAAGAGCTTGCTTTAGATCTTTAACTTGTTTAATACAATGAGAGAGCCTTGTAGATATATGCAAGGAAGATCAAGAAGTAAAGCATCCTAAGCAATGTGGGATAAATCCACAATGAGAAAAACAAATAGTGCTAAATAAGGCACCTAGTAAACATGAGATAAGGTAGGTAAATAACTTACTCTACCAAGTGACACATGTCACTAGCTTAAATTTGATGATTGGATGGATGTCATAGTTGAGTGACAAGAGCTAGAGGGCAAGTGTTCATGGATTTGGAGGATGGTTAGATGGTTGTGATAAGATGTGGGAGGTAGGCAGACATAGTAGACATACATGACATGATAGGTGGATGCTATGTGGTAGGTGAGCATGACACAACAAGAAGGTATAACATAATAAATAGTTGTGGTGGGTACGATGTGGTGGGTGGATGTGACACAATGAGATGGTGTGGTAAGGCTCACATCCTCATAGCTTGAGAGGATGTAGCAGGGTTACTCATGTTTACATGGATCATGGGAATGTGGTGGTGCAATGTGCATCAACATGTCTCTTACGAACATGTAAGAACCCGAGGATAAATTTAGAGTTTAGTAGAAGTCCTTGAAAATGGTGAAAAAACTAGCATGAAAACTTCTAATCTTGAAAAATTTGTATGGTTTCCATAAAAAATGGTAAAGACCCACTTTGTGTTTCAAAAAAATTAGTAATACATAGAAAATATTTTTCGATTGAAGACTCTAGCACTACAGATATGCGTGAAATCAAGAAAAATACCCAAAACTCTTTAAAAATGGTAAAAAATAGTTGTCATGAATCTAGGTCATGTTTACAACTAGTCTTAGGGTTTTGACACCTTTTGAATCCAATGGTGATGCCTATTTTTTTTTTGGAGACTCCATTAACACATATCTACATGGATATTCTAGAAACGCCACCAAACACTTGAAAACTAAAATCAATGAAAAACACATGAACAAGTTAGAATGCTAGATCTCACAATAGGAACAATGGCATTTGGCTACCAAAAAAAATCTAATACCATGTTGGCCACACTTGAGGATTGATCTGGATAGGATCAAACACATGAAGAAAACTTGTATGGAGTAGTGAAATCTAAAAACCAACTAAAAAAAAGCTTATCTTCACAATAAAGAAATTGTATTAACATCATTTACTCATTAGTCGTAAAAGCTTTAGGAAGGTACAATATATAGGTGAAAGATAAATATGTCCTCGCATTCTCATGAATATGGGATTATATTTCACAATGACCTTTATTAAACTCCTAAGTGACACCTAGGCAAGCTAACTAAACATGTGTAGGGAAAAACTATTAAATGAAATAAAAACTTACACTAACTGATCATGAATGAAGGAGGTTATCATGGATCTAACATAGGAATATGCACATATAAAGGGCATGCATAGTCCCAACTAGATCAAAGGTGTCATTAGATAGTAACCAAGAGGTGTAAACTAAAGTGATACAGGGAAATACAATGCAATTAGGTGGTAACCATGATATATCTAAGAGTTGTAAGGGTGTCATTAGACAATAACCATGAAGTGTAAATAAATAATAAAATGTAAAGATAAGAATATACTAACAATCTTTTTATTAATCTAAACATGTAAGATAATAATATATCAATATAATATATGCATTGAATTAACAAAAATAAAGAGTATAGGGTTATAACACTTACATTGGGTTGATTTGTTTGCACATTAATCTCTCAATTGGCTCAATTGGCACTTTGTGAGAGATGTTATAGGGAAAGCTCACAAAGAGAGAAGAAGACCCAAGTGTCCTTCGATGGAGACTCTAAATACTAGGTGTACCTTGTTGGTTTAACTTCTCTTCTTAATATCTACTATGTACCCAAGGATATGATATTTTAATGTATATGGGTTGATGGAGATGATGCTATATCAAACACACCCCTCTTAATTAGTCATATGAGTCAAATATATTAGATCAAATGGGTAACTTGTGGAATTATTTAAATGGGGTATTGAGTCAACCAAAATTGGGATTAGGGATGTACCCATCCATGATTAGTAATAGAGTTCTATATAAAGGAGAGGAATATCACTATGAAAGATATCAAGTAAATGGGAGAGTATCCTATTCTAAAAAAATATATTGGAGGTGTCTCCCTCAAATTGGCATTCAAATATTTGGAGATCTCATGGAGTTATTCCTTCTTTAAGGAGTATGTATGGTGTTTTCCTACCTTACAAATATTATTATATCTTTGAATATATTTCATATTAGGGCATCTTAACCCAAAAACATCTCTTTTGTTGTGTGATATAAATTATATTTTGTATACTTAAATTATTAAATGTGTGGACCTTATCAAGTGGTATAAGACCTACGGTTTGGGCAAAGTGGATTTTGTTTTTGTAATATTTTATAATTTTATAGATTTTTATTTTTAAGTAGATTATGTAAAGAGTATTTCTCCTCACATAGGGGTTTTATTGATTCCATTTGTGTATGGTTGGAAAGAGATTTTCATGTGATTTATGAAAATTGGTCATACTAAGGATTCTAAGCAATATCAAGAGAGATATGGCCATGCAAATTTGACCTCAAAAACCTTATTTATAATGAGTTTTTGACACAAAATTAGGGGGAAAAAAATCAAAGTTAGAGTAATTGTTTTTCCTACTAGATTGTTTAGTTGTGATGAAACTTACATCATCAATAAGAGAATTTTGAAAGCTTTTTAAAAAGTGGCCACACTAAGGATTTAAAAAATATATCAAGTGAGATATGATCATGCAAAGTTGACCCTTTGAATATGATTTTTTATGATTTTTTCAATGTGAAATTAGGAAAAAATTAGTTAACTTTAGAGGCTTAATTCTTCCTACAATATTGTTATTCCTACTAGATTATTTAATTGTGACGAATCTTACAACATCATAAAGATATCTTCAAGGGATTTTTGAAAAGTGGCCACACTAAAAATTGTGAGCAATATAAAGGAAGTTATGTCATTCCAAAGTGGGCTTTCAAAATGGTAGATATATCAAAACTTTAAGGTGCGATTGAGGAAAAATATTAATATCTAACAATTTAGGTAAAAAAATTAAATGCCATGTTTTGAAATTCAAATTAAATATTCATATCTACTTACCTACGTGTTTTTATTCTCATATCTGGATAAGAAAGGAGATCTAGTGAATACATTTATTCTTGAAACCCTAGTTTTTATGAATTATGGATCATGGGGTTTTAATTTTTCTTTGGAGAGGATGACAATGATATTAGAGAATGGTAATTCTACTTTAAGGAGATCTCTTTTCAAAATTGACCATGACAATTTATATTTTCCATTCGTCTCAAGGGTCTTGCATTGAATTGGTTTATTGAGTTAGAAAAAGAATGCTTTTTTTGTAGGAAGAAATGGAACATGTTTTAATAGATCAATCAGAAATTAAGGAAGTAAATAATGATACATACGAGGATGTGAAAAATGAGAATAAAAATAATTATGATGTTAAGGATAAGGATACATATGATGGAGAAGAGAAATAATATAATGATGATGTTCATAATGTTGATAATGAGGAAGAGAATATATATGATGAAAATAAGAGGAACATAATGATAATTAGGAGGCTACAAATGATGCAAATGGGGAGGTGGAGGATCATGATTAGGCATATATAGAGATGGAGGATAAGGATGCAAATAATTTGACTCCCAAGAAAAAAGCTTCACTATTTCAGATTCATGGATGCAATTAAAAGAAGTAGGTTTGTTGTCAATAAGCTCTAGTAGCACGTATAAATTCATAAATATTTATGTGGCTCATTATCTAGAGTTTTAAGCAAATAATATCAAGGAAGATGAATTAGATGGTAAGAAGATTCAAATTAATGAATATTTGAATCTCATTATAAACAAATATGTTTTGCATTCAATTTTTTATGCTTTAAATATGGTTGGTTTGGATGTTTTATTGGATACCCTTGGTTATAGATTTGGGAACAATAAATAGTAATGTGAAAAATAAGTTCATGAAGTTTTGGTATAAGAGAAAGACTACCACTTTCTAAGATATCACACTTTTGGAAGAAGAAAAAGAGGAATATGAATGAAAAAATGCAATAAAAAAAATAAAACTTCATCTACTCAAGATAAAAATACACTAATAATGAAAGGTGGAAGAGGCAAAAGAAAAGGTTGATAAGATCAATGTTTCAAAAAATGATACTAAGTTTAAGGCATATAAACATTAATATCATCATGGGAGGAAACAATCATGGCGGCATGTTAGGGTGCATTATAAAAATAATAACTATGGATATATATGGAATCATAGGAGAAACAACTATGGATATGCATGGGATTAGTGGAACAATCATTATGGATATGCATGGAAGCCAAATAAGAAGTACTATGGTCATGAATGGAATCAATGTAGTGCAATTGAGGATGGAACATAAAACCAAAAGATAAATAATTATGATTATGCATTGAAACTAAGGAGGATCAACTATGATCGTGAATGGAATTAGAGTATCATAGTGGAATATGGAACCGAGTTTGTCAAGTTATCACTTACCAAGATCACATATGAGTGGTTGGATAATTGAGCATAGTCACAAGTGTAAAATGATTTGAAGAAAACTCATTACTTAGTTTCTTCTCATGTTTTAGGGATGAAATATGTTAAAGACAGATGAAATATTATCTACTTAGGGATATGATATTATAATGTAAATGGGTTTATGGATATGTTGAAATATGACACCCTTTATTTAGTTAAATGGGTCAAGTATATAGGGTTAAAATGGTTAACTTATGGAATTAGTTACATGGGTTAATGATTCAAGTACATTAGGATTAGGGGCGCATCCATCCGTTATTTTTAATAAAGGTATATATAAAGGAGAATAATATTATTGTGAAAGATATCAAGTAAGTGGAGAGTATTCTATGTATCCATCAAAGTGGCATTCCAATATTGGGAGACCTTATGAAGTTATTTCCTTTTTTAAGGATTATTGAATTGTGTTGCCCTACCTTAATGATATTATTTTATATTTTATTATATTTCATATTAGAGTAACTTAGCCCATAAATATCTTGTGATGTGTGATACAAATTATATTAAGCATATTTATATATTTATATATGTGGATCTTACCAATATCTTCAAAGAGCTTGTGCAAAGAAGTTTTCTTCAAGTGTAAGCTCATTAGCCCCAATTCCTCTTATTCTTATCAAGGCAAACTTACATGCACAAGTTGAGTATTGGATTTATTATTTTTTAAAAATGACAAAGAGGAACCATATAAATATGACATAAAACCAAAAACCCCCCAACACAAACTTAGTTGATGTCATCAACCCAACCAATGAAGTAAAAAAATGTCAATAAACACAAAACTAATCAACCCAATCGATGATGTTAGACAAGGGGGAACACTATAGATTACCATTAGCCTCGTTGATGCCATTGGGGAGAAACACACAAAAATGAAGAAGAGGAGTAGAAAGGAAGAAAAAGAAATCCTAGAGGAAAAATAAGTAGATGACATGGCATAAATGAAGGTAGACATAACAAATGATCATCGAGGAATCTCTCACAAATCATCTTGAACCATCTCAACACCAATCCTGATACAATTCTTAGGATATGCACTTAGGAAGATTGATGTGCTAATAAATCATACAATTAAAATCATCAGTAAGTTAAAAATAAGGTGTATACATATTCCCCACCCAAAGCTCATCACATGTCACAATAGTGTAATGCAAGATGGTGCTCTAAGAAAAGAACATAACAACATAGACTAAAAATTATAATAAATGTAAGATAAATATAAGACAAATGAAAATAAATAAATAAATATAGATACCTTCACTTATGTAGTTGGTTGTAATAAGAAATGGTGTACATTGTGAAAATGATGTTGAGATGGTTCTGGTAGGTTAGTGCATAATATGATGGTGTAAGGTGTCCAATTGGTATTGAGACAAGTTTGGTAGGTTTGGAAAATGAGAGAAAATTCAAATTTTTTACAAAAATATTCTATTCGTACCATAAATTCCTTGCGACACCAAGATTCTAATATTTTTTATGGTTTGTTGATAGGAGTTATGAAAATAAAGATATGGACAAATTATGGAATCTAAAGGATATTTTGTGAAAAGCTTAAATTTATGTTTTTTTTTTGTTGCTTGTAGAAGATGCCCTCATTTATTAAAAAAATTAGGGAACCTCTTTTTATGTTTATGGTTGCTCATGTTTGTGCTCATGGTTCATTGGTTTAAGTGCTCTAAAATTGATTTGGTGGTTCATCTAAGTTTATGTGTCAAACTGGGACCCATAATCATCTCTATTAGAAATAAAACGATTGTGTGATAAAGTTTCATGTTTTACACTTAGTGTAAAAATAGGGTCTTTCTCCTCGAATCTGTGTTCAAATGTCTCACATGCTCAGATATGCACACTCGCATCCCCATATTACCTTTAATGTATCTCAATTTTTATGCATCATAGCTTTTTAAAATTACTACCATTGTAAAGCTCAAGATTTTGTGAATAAATTTCATGTTTATCACTTTGCTTGAAAGCACCATCTCAACCCTCTATTTTTCCAATGAAGCAACAAACCCTAGAAATCCCAAAACTTGGATAAAAAACTTGAATTTTATAAAATCATTTATTTCATCAAAAAATTCAAAATTTTAAAAATATTTTTTTAATAATTTAATAATCCTAAAAGGCCCAAGGCCATATGAGACCAAAATGATTTTTTTATAGTAGTTTGACAAAACCATGGTTTTGGCCAAATCACTCTTCATGACACCTCTCCTCCCATAGGGGGCTAAATTAAAAATTTGGATTGTTTTTGGCATGTGGCATGTTAAAATATCATGCAAATGCATTGGTTGAGGTTAGTCAACCCATCTACTTGTGGTGTGGTTATGTGGAATAGGGTCGACCAATCATGCCTTTTTAGATGTGATAGCCTCCAATTGTATGATCATGTGGAATAAGGCTGGCTGGTCGAGCCTTTGCAGACGCTTAGATAGGCCTTCTCACATATACCAAAAAGTATCTGGTTTTATTTATTTTTTAGGTGTGAATGGATCTAAATTATAAGATCACTCTTGGGGGGAAAATGTGAAACTCAAGTTTAAATTAAAGTGCTTTTTAGTTTTGGAGGGAAATTATTCCCCTTCATTAACCAAAGCTGTTATATATACCCAGCTCTTGGTTATTTCAAAGGGATGGCTCTTATTGATTCTAAGTGAGGAGATATTGGACCAAACATTTTTATTGCCTTATAGTGTGATCTCTTCCTTATTTTTGATTTGGCACTACTATTATGTTACCAAAATTTATAACCGAATGGTGAATGTATAGCCAAATATTGTGTTATTGAAATGAATATCATCATTAATCAAAGTTGCATAAGTTTATTTTCATTTTTTTGTGCATGAAAATAGTGGATATGTTATTTATCTTCTCAGCTTATTGTTCTTTAGACTCTTGCATCATTCTTTATTGGTGGTTATGCATTCATTAGATAGGTAGGGAATCAATTTTTTGGGTTGCATTTGTTCAAACAACTCAGATTTAGATGTATTCCAACAAGATTTTTCTTTCTTTCCCCTTTCTTTTGCTCTTTTTTATGAATATGACTAGGCTAGGGTTTCTCTTAAAATCAATTTGCTTCTCGCATTTTATCTTGATTGCTAAAGTCATTTATTGCCATTAATGCATTGTTGAATAATTATGTATGCAATAAATATTTAAAAATCATTCGTGTCTATTTCATTTAAATTCAAAATATTGATTTATTTAAGTAAATTTATATGCAATTCATTGTTCACCAAAACAAGATCAAAACCTACAAAAGTGAGACAATGAAACTTGCATATCCCTCTTATTTGTCAAAGGCCAAAAGAAAATTTGAAATTTCTAAGGAACCAACAAAGGCCCTTTGTATGGAATAGTCATAATGATCTAATGAGTGAAGATCATTGCACCTTGACTAGGTAGATAGAAACCTTGAGGATATTTCTTAGAATATCCTTTCAAGAGAGGTTGGACGGTCCCATCCCTCCTAAAGTTGGTTTGCTAAACAACCCATCAAAAGAATTGGTGCTAGAATGAGGGCCTGACGTTGAAAAATTTTAAACTATTTGACATTTTAAAAGTGTTACCCACATTGGAGAGTTGTAAATGTTAAACTAGAAAAGCGACAAATCATCACCAGGTCAAAATCCATTGGGGCTGATTCGAATTTTTACAACTCACTGAACATAAAAGACTTAAAGTAAATAAAAGAAAATTGAAAACAAGACATATTCAATCAGCTACTAGTTCACCTATAGATGTTACAGTTCCTTTTGTTATTCCATTTACTGCCCCTTAAAATCCACCAATGGCCCAGACTTGGCTTGGTGGAGGCAACTACCCTATCCATGTTACAGGTGTTGCCCATGACTTACTAAAAAATCTAGAAAAGTTTTGACCTAGGTATGTGTATGGTGGAATCCACACTACTGAAAAACATATTAAAGAATTCAAAGACACTATTATCCAAACACACATTAATCATAAGGATGTGTCTTTCTACCTATTCCAATATACTTTGGATGAGATGGCCTATGGTTGGTATCTAGGATTGCCAAACAGTTCTATCACCTCTTGGAATGACCTAGAAAATGTGTTTATCAATCATTTTTGGCTACCCATTGACCCAACTATCTTATGTCATCACTTTGTTACTTTTTCTAGAGAACCGAATGAACCTATGAGTGTCTTCAATGCACACTTCCATAAGCTTTATCAAAGGTTGAAAGACTCGTACACTTAAATAGAAACAACAACCATCTAGACTTACTAAAGGGCTCTAGATTCTATGACTTTTATGTTCCTTAGAAGAACTCCGAAAGCCCTCTGAGCCTTATCTTTGGATTATAATGAGGCTATCGACATTGAGCAACAAATGGTACCACAAGGTTATGGAGTTGGTCCTTTACCTTCACTTGGCCAATCGGGTGCTTATAATCAGATTCCAATAATCAACCATGCTCTTTAACATAACACTCTATTGATGAATCTGATCTCAGGTGCCTTGTATGCAAGCCCAAATCCAATCTACAATCCAACACTTATGGATTATATGCTTGGTGGTCAGCCTTATATGCCTCCCAATCATATTTTTCTGTAGGTAGACAACCAAAAATTGGTCTTTATTACATACAACAACACTACTATGCCTAACACTAGTGGTTATGTTACCTCTATAAATAACCAACATGCCATCCCATCATTTTTAAGCAACCAAAAACCTGCTAACAATTCTCATAACCAAGTACATCCCACTGATCCTATGTTTCTAAATACTAATGCACCTATGGCTAGCTCACAATCACATGCAAGAAATCAAAAAAATGTAGGAGTGAACCCTAAAGTAGCTAATTTATAAAAAATGGTTCAGAAGTTGACAAATGATATGGTTAATTTGTGTATGCAAGTGACTCCAAAAACCAACCAAAATGAAAATAACCCACCATAAAATAGAAATTTTAACTTCCAAAAAACCAAGAAATATTAGAACACAAGACCAAATAACAAAGGTGTACTAGCCCATTGGATAATAACAACTAGAATAAAAACAACAATGCTTCTAATATGGTAAACTTAGCTGATTTAATATTGCCCATTTGGTGTAGGATACACAATATAGCTGACCATGCTAAAATTGATTGTGCATAATTTATATATGCCTCAAACATCTTCTAGAAGGAGATGGATAATTTAGAACTAGTTCATGTTCCCAATAACAAATCTAATCAAGGCAGAGGAAACTATGGTATGGCTCTAGTCTTAGAGACTTATGAGTTTCCATTTGAAAGTGATAATGGACCTGAAGTTAACCTAGATGAGGTCCATGCTTTTAAATAATTTCAAATGGGAAATAATTAATAGTTTAGGAGTAAATTCAAAAATACATTAACCACTTCTACTCCTCCAAACAATACTCAAATTCCACCTGATGCAAACTTGAGTAATAACCCATTTCCACCTAAAGGACCTATCACATCTTATCAACCAAAGAACAACTCTACTCTAATACCAACTAACAAACTAGTAGAGTCAATCAAACATGGATATAACATTGTAGCTGACCTAAAAAATTTAAGACTAATATAACCATGTTGATTTGCTCCAAATTTATAATAGAAAGACATGTTATTAAAAGAATTATTTGCTCCTAAAGGGAAAGGAGCTTATAGGACAACAAATGATCATGTTGTAATTTATAAAGAAAAAAATTGAAACTCCTCCTTTTCTCTTAACAATACATATTTTTGGTAAGAACTTACATAATTATTTGGTGGATTTAGATGTTTATAAAAATGTGATATCCTATGCCATTTGTCATAGATTGGGTCTAATTCCTACGAAATCAAATATAAAAATTATTCAATTGGATAAGTTAGAATTTTGAGTGGTTAGTGAACTTAATAACATTTAGATGCAGTTGGCCTTTAATCCAAGAGTGAAACAATTTATTGATATTCAGGTGGTGGATATACCTGATGCATACGAGATGATCCTAAACAAAGATTGGTCAAGAACATTAAATGGATATATGGAAACTGATTTCTTTGATATGTGGCTCCCATGGCATGGCATGTCCAATCATATCTAAATCAAAAGAGAACCCAAGATGACTCATATGATAATGGAATACAACAAAATGAATGAAATATTGTTTGAAGAGTTAGAGTTTAGGTTGTATATGCTTGAGAAAGAGGCATAATCTTATGATAAATTTTTCATTAATATGTTGACCATACAAGAAAAATTAGAGTTTGAAGAGTTAGATTAGTTGGATGAGGATGATATCCTCTGTGTACCTAAGATACATTCATTATCTAGTGCTACCATATCATACGAGAGCGTGAAATAGGCTGATCCAAGTGAAAATAAAAGACTTAAAAACTCTTAAGATGAGAGAATGAATATTATGGACAACCTTATGCTTACTTATTCCACTAAAAACTTAAATAGAATATCCTTATTAGTTAAAAAAAAATGTATATGCCCACTTGGTATGGAGGAAACAAGCAAAAAGATCAATATTACTGCTGCACCTACCTTTCAGACCCCACAGTACAAAGAAAAAACCACTTGTGGACTCTAAAATATGATGCATCTAAGTCCAAGATTAGGTCTGGCACTAAAGTGGAACTCATCAACTCAAGAGGGAAGTCATAACTAGTGTATTTTGCCTATAATTTGCTTGCACAAATAATGTGGTTGAATATGAGGCATTAGTTTACAACATCCAATTTGCTCTCAGGAAGAAGGTCAAGAACATCCAAGTGCTTGGTGATTCATAATTGGTGGTAAAATAAGTAAGGATCCAGTATGCTTGTAATGATAAGTGTTTGTCTAGGTATTGTAACTGAGTGTGGAACTTTTTTTTTTAGCCTAGAGGTATCGTCGATCCCAATTGGGACATTGCAACTCCACCCAACGACCTTCATTGTGGTGATCAAAGGTGAGACTAGTCCTCTGGGGGATGCTGATGGGGCCCACATGCTAATAGAGTGTTTTAATGCATTAAATATTCAGACCCTACCCTGTATAAATAATTACATGGTAGATGCATTAGCTACAATTGCTAGTACTCTAGAATTGATTTATGAATCCAAGTTAAGAAGGTTTTTAGTAGAGTTATTCTCTACTCCATTTTTTCCTAATAATATCTAGAACTTCTAGGTATTTGATGATGATCAACATATCATTGAATTCATTAAAAACATTGATGTGTTCAAGTCTCAAATTATTGATGAATATGAACAAGAAGAATTTGAATTGGATGAATAAGGTGTTATAAATTTGAAAAAAAATAGTATACCAAAGGGCATAGTCTCACTACAAATATTATTTGACATGGATTACCAAGGTGAAAAGGAGAAGATAGTTTATGCCAAAGGTATGCTACATCAACATTGTAATCTAGGAAATGCTAGCGAATCATAAAATGTGCTTCTAGGCACAATGTGTATCCAAAGGGAGAAACAAGATTTTTTTAAATCCCTAAAAGACTTCAAGGATGTTACAGCATGGAGCTACGAAGACTTGAAAGTGTTTAACACTTCCATTCTTACGTATACTATCCCCCTCACACTGAGAGTTAAACCATTTTGTCAGAGAAAAAGACCAATAAACTCATTGCTAAAGCCTTTGATATTCAAGGAATTATAAAAATTACTTTTAAAAAAGATTATCTTTCCCGTTAGACACTCCACATAGGTGGCTAATTTGGTACTAGTTCAAAATAAGAACAAGGAGATATGACTATGTGTGGATTACTGTAACTTGAATAAAACCTCAAAAAAACATAATTACCCATTGCCTTCACTACATGAAGTCTTATAGATAGTGAACGATTCTCAAATTATGTCATTTCTTGATGGGTATTTAGGTTACAATCAGGTAATGGTAAACTATGAAGATCAGAAAAAGATAACATTTACAACCAAATGGGGTACATTTGCATATGAAAAGATGTAATTTAGTGTAATCAATGTAGGTGCCACCTTTCAATGTGTCATGGATATTGCATTTAATGATCTCATTGGTAAATTCATAGTCATATACATGGATGACTTGACTATCTTTTACAAGAATTGAGAAGACCACATGAAATATTTGAGGGTAGTATTATAGAGGTGCTGAGATCATGGAATCCACCTAAACTCAAAGAAGTGTATATTTGGAGTCATAGAGGGTAAATTATTGGGTCAATCACTTAAGAATGAGGCATTTTTATAGATACAAAAAGGGTAGAGGTAATTCTTAAAATCCCATTGCTTGGTAGTAGAAAAGAACTGAAGTCATTCTTGAGTAAGATCAACCTTGTGAAGAAGTTTATATTGAGCTTTGCAGAGATAGTTTGACTGATAAATAACATGTTCAACAAAGATGCAAAAATTGAATGGATGACTGAGGCACAAACATCTTTTGCTCTAGTCAAGACATCGATTATAAATACACAATTGCTAATTATTCTTAACTATACTCAACCCTTCTACATCTATTCATTCACTTATGGACACTCGAGTGCCACAGTTCTAACATAAAAGAAAGAAACTAGAGATGAGAAACCTGCTTCATTTATAAGTTCTCCACTCTATAATTCTAAACTAAGGCATTCAATGATAGACAAATAAGCCTGTTCCATAATTAAAGTACTTAAAGAGTTTAGGCACTACACTCTTCGCAAAAAGGTGTTCACAGTGGTGCCTGACCCAATAGTGAAGGGTATGCTAATGCAAAATGAGTTAGGTGAGTGAAGGGGTAAGTGAATGATTATTTTAAAAGAGTTTGACCTAGATCTATAGCCAATAAAAAATGTAACAAGTCAAGGAATCAATAAGGCCATGGCTGAAGTAGACCCCAAAATAGTCTACCAACAATACATAGTGTAAAATATAACTAATGGTGACTGGTACCAATATGTGGTCTACTATTTACTAAACGAGTGCCCATGACACTTGAAATCCAATAAAATAAGAGAGTTATGCCTAAAAATTAGTAATTTCATGATCAAATCAGGGATATTTTATAGAAAGAACCATGAAGGTATATATTTGAGATGCCTAAACAAAGAGAAAGTAGCTGGAGATTAAGTGATTTCCATGAGAAATATAGAACTGGTCATGAATCAAAAAGTGCCCACCAGATACTCAAGGTAAGATATTACTGGACAAATGATTTTAAAGATGTTCATGCTTATGTTTAGAGCTATCACACCTGCCAAGTTACTACACATAGATAACATACCTCCACCATGCCATTACATCAAGTTATTGAGGTCTGGCCATTCGTGAAATGGAGATTATATTTCATTGGTGTTATCAATGCTAAATCATTTTCAGGACACATGTTCATCTTTACAATAATTAACTATTGTACCTCTTATAATAAAGCTCAAGCATTCAAGAATTGTATGACTGATGTGGTAATCAACTTCCTAGAGGAACACATCATCACTAGGTTTGGGATGCCTGCTACTCTGGTATGTGATAATGGACTTATTTTTTCTTCATTGTAATTAATTGAATGGGATTATGATAACCAGGTAATTCTAAAATATTCATCTAATTATTACCCTCAAAGTAATGGGGTTGCTGAGTTGACTAATAAAATATGTTAGATGCCATTAAAAAATATTGAAAAAGAACCTTGGGAATTGGCATAAAGTTTTGAAGTTTGCATTATGGTTTGATAGGACTATAATTAAATATTTTTTGGGTATTTACCCGTATCATTTGGTATATTGTCAAGATCTTATCTTTCATGTGAACTTAATAATTCTAACCTTGCAATTCATGAAGGATTACTTGGAAACTAATGACAAAATTGAGGCTTGAATCCTATATTTAATACAATTGGAAGAAAAACATGATGCAACCATATTGCATTTTAGTAAACACCAAGGAGTCATCAAATTTTGGTTTGACAAATGGGCCAAAGTGAAAGCCTTATGAATCTCAAATTTAGTCCTTCTCTAAGACAATGATCATGAGAAAAAGGGACAACATGGCAAATTTGATGCTTTGTGGTTAGATCCCTACCAAATATCTAGAATCTTAGGTGAGAATTCATTCTGACTAAGGTGTCTAACTTGTGAGGATGTTCCATTGCCTACCAATGGAAAATTCTTCAAACACTACTTCGAGATTTGAGCGAGCTTGGTAAATTCCTATACATACTTTCTCTTTTCCTTTCTTACTTTTTTTTTCTTCTTGTTCTTTCTTTCATTATTAGTTTAGTTGCTTCTCTTGCTTTTCTTGATTTTTGTTATTGGTTTAGCTTCATTTTTTGTATATTTTTTTCCCAACCCATCTGTTTTACATATGGATTCCCTTGTTGATCAAATAATGAGGAATAGAGGGTTTGTAGGTAAGTGACATGAATGATATTCTGGTGCATAAGTACTTTGATTAATTTGTAATGTTCGATTCTATTTTTTAATATGTTTCAAAGGCTTAGGCTACTATGTGTGTTTTGGATTGTTCATGTTGGGTTTACTTTGGGTAAACTATTTGGTTAATAAAGACATTTTCTCAAAACTAAGCACAAAAATCACATCTTATTAGTTTCCAGGCTTGCCTAGATGAACCTGTTATAGTGAAGTTCTAAGTTAAAAAAAATAATAAAATAAAAGAATATTGATTTATGAAAAATTAAATTATTGGATGATTCAAACAACCTCTACTAGGGCTATGGATGCCCAAATAGTATTAGAAAAAGGCTTTGAGTGGGATCAAAGATAACTCTATTAGGGCTATGAACACCTAACTAACAGAGAATCAATATCTAGCCAAGCGTTCTCAAGGTAAGATTCACTAGTTTGATTATTGGATCTTTGGTAGATAATTCTTGTAGTTTATAATAAATGATAATGAACTCATTTACATACACTGAGTCAACAATAATGTTGGATTTGGTTTCTTAGTTTTTCTCATCTTCTCCTCTCTTGAATTCATTCATGTTTTATGTGTAGTCTTGGTCATAGATTCTAGGTTCATAGACATGTTTATATCATTTTAAAATACTCAAGATTATTTTTTATTAGTTTCTATTTGTTGTTGTTTGTAAAACACCCTCATTTATTTTAAAATTAGGGGACCTCTTTTTACGTTTGTGGTTGCTCCCATTTGTGCTCATGGTTCATTAGTCTTAGCATTCCCAAATTAATTTAGTGGTTCATCTTAGTTTAAGTGCTAAACCAAGACCCATAACCATCTCCATTGAAAAGACCACATTCATGTGATAAAATTTCATGTTTTACACTCAACGTAAAAATAAAGTCTTATCCCTCAAATCTGCATTTGAATATCTCACTTGCTTAGATATGCACACTCGTATCCCTATATTACCTAATGTATCTAGGTTTGCATGCATTGTAAGTAATTAAAATTATTTTCATTAGAAATATTATTATTTTACACATAATTTTTGTATTTACCACGTCTCTCGAAAGCACCATCTCAACCCTCTATTTTTCCAACAAAGCAACATACCCTAGAAATCCCAGAACTTAGATAAAAAACTCAAATTTTATAAAATCATTTATTTTATCAAAATTTTCAAATATTAAAAATGATTTTTTTAATAATTAATAATCTCAAAATATCCATGGTCTTATGAGGCCAAAACGAAAAATTTTAGTGGTTTGGAAAATCCATGGTTTTGGCCAAACCACTCTTCATGGGACGTCACCTCCCATGAGGGGCAAAAATTTAAAACCACCCAATTCATAAAATTAAAATTTTGGATTGTTTTTATAGTGAGGCATATTAAGGCCTTGTGGGACTATGCTAGCATAGGTCAGTCAACTCATTCACTTGTGGCATGTGAACATGATAACCTTTAGTCTCACAATCACACAAAATGGGTCTGATCGATCATGCCTTCCTGATACACAAATGTGATAGCCTCTAGCTGTATGGCTGTGGAATGGGTCCAGCTAGCCATGCCTTTTATATATGTATGGACATGGCATCCAAGCCTTCCTAGATGCATGGACATGATGACTCACCCCTTGTATTTGCATAGATGCATTGGTAGAGGCTAGCCATTTGGGCCTTCACAGGCATGCAGATGCACCCAAAAATTGCCACATGACCACATGTTCAAGGGCCATTTGACCATCCTTATAGTGCACAAAAATGTTGAAATGTGAATGTATATTAATATTTTATAATTTTTATAATTTTTTTTTAAAATTAATGCAATTTTAAATCTAATTTTGGATTTTTTCACCTAATGTGTTGAATGACCCTAGAAGATGTTTTTGTCCATATTTTTCAAATTGGGTGTCCATTTTTCAAACCATCTATGACATTGAAAATATGGTTTTGATCTAGTCTACATAGTGCAATTGATTTCATAAAAAATACCCCAATCAAAATTTATTCATGTTTCCATCACTAATTTTATAAAATGTATTTTAAAAAAAAGTCATTTTATTCACATATGCCAAAAAGTAACTGGTTTTATTTGTTTTGAAGGTGTGAACAGAGCTAAAGTAAAAGGAGATGACTTTTCGGGGGAAAAAGTGAAACTCAAGTTCAAATTAATGTGATTTAGGATTTTGGAGGGAAATTCTTCCCCTCCTTTGACCAAATTGTTATAAATACTCAACTCTTGGTCATTTCAAAGGGCTGACTCTTGTTGATTCTAAGTGAGGAGATATTGGACTAGGCATTTTTATTGCCTTGTAGTGTAATCTTTCCCTTATTTTTATTTTGGCACTGTTGTTATTCTATCAATTTTTTTAACCAAGTGGTGAATGTATACCCATATATTATTTTATTGAAATGAAGATCATTATTAATGAAAGTTGTAGAAGTTTATTTTTATTTTGATACATATGCAAATGGTGGATGTGTTATTTATCTTCTCAATTTTTTGTTCCTTGGCCTCTTTCATAATTCCTTGTTGATGGTTGTGCATTCATTGGCTAGGTAGGGAAATGATTTTGTGGGTTGCATTTGTTCAAATAGCTCAAATTTAGTCACATTCCAATAGGTTTTTTTTCTTTTCCCTCTCTTTTTCTCTCTTTTATGAATATGATTAGGCTAGGGTTTCATTTAAAAGCAATTTGCTTCTCTCATTTTATCTCGATTGCTAAAGTCATATATGTCCATTAATGCATTGTTGAATGAATATGTATGTAATAAATATTTAAAAATCATCCATATTTCTTTCATTTAAACTCAAAATGTTAATTTATTTGGGCAAATATGTATGCAATTCATTGTTCACCAAAATAGGATTAAAACCTACAGGAGTGAGACAATGAAACTTGCATATCCCTCTTATTTTTCAAAGGTAAAAATAAAGTTTGAAATTTCCAAAAAACCAACAAAGGCCCCTTATATGGAATGGTCACAACAAGCCACTGAGTAAAGATTAGTACACCTTGACTAGGTAGATAGAAACTTTAGGTAAATTTATTGGAATCTCCTTTCAAGAGAGGTTGGATAGTCTCATCCCTCCTAAAATTGGTGTGATAAGCAACTCATCAATAATTTTTATCTAGAACATATAAATATGGGATTGTAATTTTTGGTATAGAGAGAGATGATGTTAGCAGATGAAAATTCAAATGTAGAGGAGGGTACATTGAATCATTAAAATTCTTGTTGAGGAAGGTTTTGTAATTAATTTTAGGATGGGTAGATAGGATAGAATAGGAAAAATGGGCACGAGAGAAAATATGTCTAGAATAAGTTTCTCAAAAATGTGTCAAAACAAAGAGAAAAATGAGGTTTTGTTAGAATGTGGGTTTGACAAGTGATTTTTTTCATAACATTAATAGGTCCATGTGTCTACATAATACCATCAACCTTCCCAATGAAATTTTAAAAATTAGAAATTGAAACATGGTTGATTATGTTAGGTAAAATGGTTAATGTAGTTGGGCCATAAATGGCTGATGAAGTAGGGGATTTTACATGGTTGATGAAGTATAAACTTAACATGGTTGATGTAGATGGAATTGACAAAAAATAACCAATGACATACTGTCAAAATGACCTATGTAGTTGTACATCTACATATTTTTGTACTTTTTGAAATTTTATTGTATTTAAACTAAATTTGGTCTAATGGAAGATTGAGTGGGTTCTATTGGTTTACATTTTGCATGTAAAAATAAGAGTCCTATTATGACAAACCACAGATGTAGCCTATATACCATATTACTATCTAGATTGTCTAATGTAGACATGGCTAGCCTGATTAGTCTAAGATTTTGAGGTACCATGGCAATGTCAAGTGGATCTGAATGGAGATTTAATGGTCATGTTTCTGAACCTATGGCACACCTGCACTAACACTTTATTGTGGGTGGTGGAGGGGAATATAATGGAGGTGGGTATCACATTGGAGCATGCCCATGCCAACATGGGGATACCAATTAAGGATAAGCCCATGATATGTGACATTCATGATACTGAAGAGATAGGCACCATCCAATGGGCAATAAGATCAGTCTATTACCATTTACATATATACATAATGAGATTGAGAGATGTATGTACAATGCTAATTCTAGATATCTGGAAGGTGATTGTTGGGATCATGATGACATGAGTCTTGTGTCAAAAGTTAAATTGAGGAGTTATGATTTTTTCCATAATCATGTGATATGTAGATATAAATTAGGTCACAATGGATAATATGGGTGTGGACATTTTAGTGGAGATTATGCATGATTATTATGTATTTTGGCTTGAGAACATCTAGTAATAGGGCTAGTCATTAATTTTTTGGTTTGGATATATAAGTTATTTTTGATGTAGTAGTATAAAGAGACATGGTAGAGACATAAAATATTTTACCTTGAGTTAGGCGATGAGATCAGGGGCCTTTGGTGAGATCATAGACAATATACCCTAGATTGGAGATAGTGCAAATGGATGAAATCACTAGGACTCCATACACATGGATGGTAAACACATGGATAATTAGTCATCTAATAAGTAGGGTTAGAGATTAGATGATTTGATGGGGCAATTCAATCAATGGGTTAATCCACATTCATTTGATTGAATAGCAGGGCAGTTTGGTTTTACACACTCAAAGTTGCCTATAGTATTTCCCCCATATATGGAAAGACATGCTAGGGATCCATGAGGAGAGGGGGAAACGGGCCAAAAATGCATGTACCAATTTTGAGACCATGACACACTCTAAAACCTCATGGTAGGATATATCATTAATATATATAAGTATTAGTCATGATAGGAGGAAAGACAAGGAGTTAAAAAAGGTATAACTTAGAGAGACTGATAGCTATCCCAACTAAAAGTGGGGGGAAGAAGAGTAAATATCCTAGACTTGAGGGAGGGAATTGAGACTATTGAAATAAGGTGGATCCTATTTCTTACCCTAGGGGGATTATTATCATGAATATTTTGAGAGATATACAAAGAGACATGCTTGATATAGGAGGCCAAACATAGTTATTGGTGATATTTAGAGGGAGGTGGGAGCCAACCTTTGTAACATGATGGATGGATGCACATGAGAAGGACTATGTGGTCCTTCATGGTAGACATGATAGAGAAATCATATGTGAGAAACACACACATCTAGATATAAACATTGGTTTTATTTTACACCATGTTTCCTATACTTATAAATACTCATGCTATAAAATAAAATAGTGATGTAAAGATAGATAATGATTTTGATATACTTATGTTTAATGATCAATATTTATGGATTTTTTATAGAGGAGACAATGATGTGAAGATCATTTATCAAGGCCACACATAGGGAGATACTAGATGTTGTGTTTTCTTATCATGATACAATGGTGATGCTATATCTAGTGGCACCATCTATTGGATAACATGTCAAAGATTTTAAGTTTGTTGGAGGAAAAGAGTACTACATAGATGAGGATAAGACCTAGGTCTATCTACATCTATTGTAATTCATGGAAGAATATGCCACATTGATTCAATAGTTGATAGTGACATAAAAATCCTATCAATGGAGTAAGAAAGACACCTAGGTACTACATATGGGAGCATGGAGAGAGAGAGAGCATGCTCTTGCAACATAAATTATAGAGTTACAAAGATAATTGACCATGACCTAAGGATAGGCATGAGGATTATGTTCAAGAAAGAAATAATTGGATCGATCTAGTAGAGAGGTTAGGGAAGTTATTTCACAACAAAGTGTAAACCCACATTCATATAGGGATGAAGGCAACACAAAGATTGTATATATGATGCATATATATTTGAGACTGTGATGTAAAAAAAAGTTGATACATACATACATACATAAACACATATGAAAATGATTTCCTTATTTTATCTGCATTTTTATGGTGATTTGATGTTGATGTTAGATGGATATAACATTATAGCATGGTTTTATGATGTTTTCTAGTATATCATGCACACACGCACGCACGCACGCACACACACACACACACACACACACACACACACACACACACACACACACAAATGCACACACACACACACACACACACACACACACACACACACACACACACAAATGCACACACACACACACACACACACACACACACACACAGAGGCACACACACACACACACAGAGGCACACACACATGCACATGCACACACACACACACACACACACACACACACACACACACACACACACACACACACACACACACACACACACACACACACACACACACACACACACACACACACAAACACACATAACATTTATATCCATATTTGTTCTCTAGGTATCTATGCTGATTTGATGTTGATATTGAGTATATATAACATTGTAACATGGTTTTATAATGTTTTTAATTATGTTTCATTTTCATATGTAATAAATATGGGTATGTATATGAAAACAACAAAAGGTAAAGTGTAAAATTGACATCTAAAATAAGTAGATGGAGAAATACAACAAACAAGAGATGTGTAATAATGTGAAAGAGGTTGTAAAAACATCAAATGTAAGTAGATGAGATAATATAATCCAAACATAAGATGTGTAAAATGTTATATTAAAATAAAATATAAGTAGATAATAATAAATATAATGCAAACATATGATGTGTAAATTGAAGTGGTTGTAATACATCAAATGTAATTAGATAGAAAAATCTAAGCAACCAATATATGTAAAAAAAAATATAAAAGCTTTCAAAACATCAAATGTGTTGTGCCCTAATAGACACCCCATTTTTTAAATCCAAATAGGGACCCGCTATTTATTAAATATCTTAAATTGAGATCTTGTGAACCAAAAGTCTATGATGTCAAATTTTAAAAGTATAAACTTAATGTCATTTCAAAGTTTGCAATATGTTTTGAAGTTATAGTATAATCAAAGCTATGTATAAGCCATATTATATGATTCAATTTTTTCCTTTGATTTTATTTTAACTTGGTACTTATGTAAATGTTTGATTTATGATTGAATGGGTATTCAAATTGACGTGTTATGATTTTAGTTGGATATTTACCTATGTTATGTCTTAAACAAGTTATTTTGTACTTAAGTGTTTTCTTAGTCATTCTAGAGCTCATATACTCTTTGCACATGTCATCATCCCACTCACCTAGAGGTGATGTCAGTAGAGTTCTTTATACAGATATATGGGGTAAAAATATTAGTGAGAGACATCCACATGTCTTCATCTTGCTCACCTAGAGGTGATGTCATTAGAGTTCTTTGAATATATATCCTAGGCAAGTAGAGTAGAAAGATCTATCCACATGTCATCATACCACTCACTCATAGGTGACACTAGTAGAGTTTATTGTACAAATATTCTAGGCAAGTGAAAAAGTGAGAGCCATCCACATGTCATCATTTTGCTCACTCAAAGGTGATGTTAACAAAGCTAATTATATAGATATCTTGAGAAAGTAAAGTAGCGAGAGCCATCCATGTGTCATCATCCTGTTTACCTAGAGGTGACATCAATATATTTCCTCGTATGAATATCTTGGGCAAGAAGAGAAATGAGAGCCATCCATGAGCATTCATCCCATTCACCCAGAGGTGATGTTAACATAATTTTTTGTACAGATATCCTAGGCAAGTAGAGCAACAAGAATCATCCATGTGTATTCATCTCACTAACTTGTAACTAAAATATTTAAGTAAAATAGGCCATATTTAAATTATGAATGGATTAGAGATACATGAACACATGTCCCTCAACCACATAAAATGATAAAAAAGACATAAATTCCAACACTGAAAGTGCAAAAAAGACACATTTATCACATTATGTTGACTAGGCACCTGAGAGTAGGTAAAATAAGTCACGTGGAAATAAAATCTATGAAAATCAATGTTATGAAATTCAAATGGAAAGAATAGATAGGGAATGGAGTGAAAGCCTTTGCTACTAATAATTCACATGAATTGGAAAATTAATACATTCAATTCTCAAGGTGATCATATCTAAATAAATATAATTTAGTTGTCATAGCTAATCTAATCACATTGCCTTCTAGATATCAATTGCAAATTAAGAATTCAGAGCTCTATTGCGACCAAGAGATTCTAGATTCTTCACAAAACATGCATTTTCCACCTAGAGTTTCAATGGCCTCCTCATCTTGCACTCCACCTCCTTCTACATATTTAATTATAGGACTAATTGAGTACACTAATACATCATTTGATTCAACATCTCTCAACCATGATTTCAAACATTACTCTACTATTTTGGATGAGTTCAATGCATTTGATCCATATAAGGATAAGGACCAACTTTAAATTTTCACATAAAGATATTGTTAGCATTGGTTCCTAGAATTAATCTAGAACATGCTAATTATAGGGATAGATTATGCAAAGAAGAGTACCAACAGGCACATAAGAGATGAAAATATTATATACCATATATGATGTACAAGCATACACCCAATATCAATACAAAATAAATAACAACATAAGCCAAACTATGACTAGTATATCATCTAATAATAGATTAAAATAAAATAGAGTAATTACTGCACATAAACCATACATAATAGAAGATAAGGAAAACCATAACATAATGATTCCATTAATATCTATCAACATATTGAACTAGATTCTATTACATCAAAGTGTTGTATATAATCTTTTAAAATTCTATTGTCTCTTCACATTCTAGTCTTTTGAGATACAAAAGGAAAGTCTCTTTGCATTTTTCTATTGCCTGATTAGGCTTACAAGGTTGAATACATACAAAAGTTTATACAAAATAAAAAATCATACACTTTTCATACTTCATGGTTTTACCAAGATCCATTCCACATCTAACACTTTCCCAAACTTAAAAATTTATCTCATCCTGAGATAAATTTGCAAGATGATCTAAAGTGAGCTAAAAAGATAAGCCATAAATAAAAGTTACAATTTCACTCCAGTTACCATTTATCGATTTTCACCCTTTAAACACTTCTTAGCCTCCCTTTTAAGTTTTCAACTAAGTAGCATACTAGCTCACCACCCTTTTGGGTTTTCAATAGACTAACATAACCAGGTGGTCACCCTTTATGGGTTTTCAACCATTTTAGCTCCGATCCTAATGTTTAGAATATATTACCAAAAAAATTGCAATATGCATAAAGTCACAAAAATAAGTATACAAAACTTACTACTATAATTGAGAAGGTGTTTGGCTGGGTGGTTGTAGAGGTTACTATGGTTGGGCAGCTACTAACCCACTAGCTTCTGATGTATCTATTGCCAAAGGTAGCTATTTAGACTATGCCTTTGTGTCCATATTCCTCTCCTATATGATTTATCAAAGTTGTTTTAGAGGAATGAACTGAGGCTCATCTATTATCTGGGCAATAGCTAGATCAACTTGAGATAGATCCTTCTTGAGAATTTTCTAGTTAGTGAGCACTTCAAGTACCATGGCAATAAAAATGCACAATGGTACCTAGATTATCATCATGTTTTATAGATCATCATCATCTAAAAATTCCTTGACATTAGATAATTTTAATTTAATATCTAAGATGAGCTCATCTAATTTGTTTGCTATCCTTTGGGCTTGAATGGATGCAAAAGTGTTGTTTATTATTTCATTATGCCATACTTGTAGCTTCTATATGGTAGCATCCCTAAGGTCTAATAACTGATTGAGTGCATTTCACATTTTCTCCATAATTGTCATTTGATCCTCTAGTATGGATTTAACTTTGTCTATAATGGCAAATTTAAGCTTCATAGTAGCTAATGATTAATTCATATGCTGTCTCCAGTTTAACATATCTTGGGATATCTACTTGTCCTACCTCATAGCAGTGTCTAGAAATTGCAAATGTTCATTAAGGAGTTGACATATGAACTATATTTTTATCTTGAGAGCTTCTCTTGTGTGCACAATGCTAATTTTTTTGGTACAACTCCCCAATTTTGTATGAGCTCTATCAATAGAGAAGTGAATTGCTTGTCTTCTAACATGACTTGATCACCTAGTTTTTGCATAACTAAGGTGGGACATGAATTATTGATTAATTTCCATGCATTTTCCATCTGCTCTTGTACTTCATCCTTTTCTTATCATAGTCTTAAGACTACTTGATCCAAATTTAAGGCCATCTACACAATGGATACTTAGAATGTGACTACTCCTTCAATTTATTTTAAGAGCGATAATTGGGTCACATCCAATGATATGTCCATTACAGTGGTGGTAAGTGTCATGGATGTGGTCGTAGGTTTTGCATGATTAGGTATTAATTGAGCCAAGGTAAGCAAGAAAGTAGTTCACTGTGTTGATGTAGTAGGGACATACCATAGCCATTATCTATAAATCTATGATATTTATTTGGTACCCTTAATGTGAGCTATGGTTGGTACTTCTGCATTGGCTATGGTGTCAAATTTAGCTTGTACTTCAGCCTTAACTTGAGCATCAACTTGAGCTTTAGATTTAGCATCTAACTCAACCTTAGCTTTAGCTTTATTTTCAACTTTATCTTGAGCTTCTTGCTCCTTCTATTTTGGTTACATAGCTTATGCCTCTTGTTTTTACCATGGGGCTTCTTCATACACTTTTTTATTTGCCTTCACTACTTCATCTTTCTTATGCATGACTTCCTCTTCCTCAACTTTCTTCTTTATGGATTTAACTTTTTTGGCTTACTTCAGTGCAAACTTTTCTTCCTCAACTTTCTTTTATTTCTCCGTGTCTATATCTTGTTACTTCTATTGTTAATGCTACACAACTTCTTGTTCTATTTGTTGCGATAATGTTGGTTGTGCTTGTTTTTATGTTTTTTGGCTCCTTTCTTCCTCATTCACCTCTTTATATTTAGGTGTGATCTATGTAGTTTTTTGTTTAGTTACTTCCTCAGTCATAGTTTTATCCATGGATTCTTCATCCCCTTCAAGATCGATGTCAGATTTGGTATGCTTGGGTGATTGCACTTCACCCAACTGAACTTTATGTACTAAATTTTTTATCCTAGATTTTGATGGAGATTTGAGAGTCTGATTTTGATTATTTGTACCCTAAGTTTGAGGTTGTTATTATGTTACTTGAGACTATTGTGCACCACTTTTTTCTATAGGTACACTAAAGACACCATCCTTTTCCACATTGTTTATGATGGATTAGTAGATGGATGTGTGCATGGTCATCGAAACAAGACTTATGTAGGACTTCATTCTACACGTAAATCCACCACCTATACAACTGATGATCCTATGGCTGATTTTGATGAAAATATTTTAGCCTCCAACTTGTACTGAGATGCTTCTTATCTTACAGTTCAACAAGGATAGAAGGAGGTGGTTGAGTAATATCAATTCAAAGGTTACGTCTTACCTAATTCCACACTTGGCATGTGTGCACTACTTTACAAAATAAAAATCCTCATTTTCTAATTTATACACCTCTTTTTTGATATCTTCTAACATCAATTACAACACTTCTTGTTCTTTTACCCACAACTCAGGTAGGTTGCACTCAACAACTATCCATAGAATCATGGGGTGATCGATCCATGACTTTGTTTGATAGGGTTTTTTATTTGGTGGAGGTGGTAAGATTCTATGCATAGGTGCTTTCCTCTTACCTTTTTATTATTATGTTTGAGCTTATGACTATGCTAGTTATGTCAGTTGGGCCTATGGTTGTGTTGATTATTTCAAGGGTGATTTCTCTGCTTGTGGTTATTTTTCCTATGGAGGGATGAATTGCAATAGAGACATCAACATCATAGCTAGGGACTTTTTCTTGTATACTTTAGCCTTCATCTTGACCATTAAAATTAAAAATGGCATCAAGGTGATAGTTGGAGTAGCCAACTCATGGACCTTGATCTGTATGCCATTGTCAAATTTGGTAACTAAAGCATGTTGTCCTAGATATTACATTACATCCTATGGCATCCTAGGTTGTGATTAGATCAAGGCTAGGGATTCAAGCCACCATGTGTTAAATCAACCCAATTTCTCATAATATTATCCTATTTTAGTCCATGTAATACTTGTGAAGGCATTACTAGGCCAAAAGTCTAAAGTTGTATTAATTGGACCCATTAGAGATTTCTATTATGTGAAACACAATAAAAGGACCAAAAATTGGTAATGAAAGGTCTGTGTGATTCTCACAAGTACCTTATCTATATTAGTGGTAAGGTTGACTTTCAAAAATATAAGCTAGTTGAAATGCTTCTATAACTTCATCATGCGATAGATAATGCCAATGACACCTCTTATCACTTGTTTTGCTTGCTTTATGGTTTACCATAATATTTTGGTGATACACCAATCCATGATGCATAGTGAAACATCTTCAATCGTGTCAATAATAGTTATTCACCTTGACCTAGTGGTATAATTTTACCTGATATTTGAATGGGTTAGTGGTTTTATAGACTTATAAGGTAGGAGAGATTTGCCACGATTGAGTAGATCAATTACTCATGCCATAGTGTATACAAAAATATAGATTATAACATCTTGAGATAAATGGATGGATCTTTGATTTTATTGGATTAAAAAAGTCATCATAACCTCATCTAACTACCTAAATTTAGGTAGCTTAAGTAATCATTTAGTGTCAGAGCCTTGTAGTGGATGTTAAAAGTGTTAAGGATCCTACTTATGTTTCTCCTTGAGTACCTTAGGTAGGCATAGTTTTTTCAATGATGTTTATGAATTCAAATAGATATGGATCATTATATTTAATCTATTAAAGGCCTAGCCCAATTCCATTTCCTATTCTTTTCATCTTATAGTGGAATCAATAACTGACCTATGTCCATGGCTTAATCGATGGTCTGGAATAAATGATTATTTTGGTTATTTGTGATCTAATTCAAAATCCATTTGTGATTAGGTATTATGAAAAAAAATCATATAATCCTCTTGTTAGCTTAAGGTTGTAATGATTTGGTGTTTTCCATACCCTGCTCTTATATAGCTTTTGGCACCTAATGTTGTGTCACTGCCTACTTTAAATGCAATAACTACTTTTAAATGAACGTTCCTCTTTCAATTAATATTAGTTTCTATAATTTATCTTGACAGGGATATTTAGTGCCTAGGATATTTAATTTACTTCTTTGGTAGTTATTATATGTGAGTATTTATCCTTTTAGTTAATCATTTTGATTTATGTATCCACTTGTCCTTTTATTACCAAATCTACTTTGAAAATGATGTAATATTTTTGAAACACCACATCATTAATGGCATGACCTAACAATTAGCCTTATATTCACCATACTTATCTTGTTACTGCCTTCCCAAACTTAACTAAAATGCTTGATGTAGTTACATCCAACTTTCTTCGATGAGTTGTCTTTGGAATATGATCACATCTTGCAATGATAACCGTTTGCTGGTGGTTATGATGTGTTGTGCAACAATGAACATGATATACAAACATTATAACCTAATAAAACAAAATAGAAACAAATAATATTAAATGAAATCCTAACTATATGGTTTTACTTAATACCCACTCAAATTTTTATCAAAATGATAGAAATTAAAGATGATATGGCTTAAGCTTATAACCATTTATACATCCTATTAATATGGTTCCCTGCAAATAGTTTAGTACTATGGTACCTTGTGGTGATACTTAATGAATATTGTAGGGTCCTTTCCATCTAATGCTCAAATTTTTTGGGAATGATTTAATTTGTTGTCATAATGTAATATTGTATGGTTTGGGTAAAATTACTTAGATTGCAAGTTGTGATCATGCCATGTTTTTTGACTTTGTTTGTTGATCTATTGTGTCTACTATGATCTTAATCTATTTTCTTCCATCTTGGTGAAATCCATCAACCATGCCTTTAATGAATCCTGATCTCCTAATCTCATGATCATCATAATGTGCAAACTAGGCATAATATATTCTATAAGCATTATTGCCTCAAGGCCATATGCCAAATGGAATGGAGTGAACTCAATAGCTCTCTTGTAATGTGTTTGATAAGCCCATAAAATTTCAGGAATTCAATCCTCCCAATCATCTCTTTGAACTTTGAATTTTTTTGTTAACATCTTCCCTGAAGCTTTATTTTATGCTTTTACTTGTCCATTGGCCTACGAGTGGTAAATCATGCTTTTATGGTGCAATATCATGAACTCTTCAATAAGAGTCTTGATAGGATTATTTAAAAAATATGTGCCTTTATCACTTAACAACTTAACTAGACATCTAAACCTAGGGATGATCTTTTCATATAAAAACTTGGAAGTATATTTCACATCGTAGCTAGGGTTGGTAGCAACTTCCACCCATTTTGTGAAATATTCTATCACAATAATAATATATCAGGCATGATTTCACTTACTTAGGGGAGCTATAGGTCCAAAAAAATCAATTCCCCATTGCTCAAACGGTTATTTTTCAAGCATAGGTGCCAAAGACATTTCATCTTACTAGTTAGGCTTGCCCATTCTTTGATAGAAATCACAATATTTAAAAACTCTATGTGCATCCTAAAATAATATAGACCATTAAAAACCACTCTAAAATATTTTCTTTACAGTGGATTCTCCTACAAAGTGACCTCCTATAATTTTTTGATGAGTCTCTTGAAGTATCTATGGTTGATTATGCTCTAGAGCTATTCAATGCAATACATCATCTTTGCCAAGGTTATACAAGAATCCATTAATGAGGCTATACAATATGGCTTAGGTAACCTTTTTGTTCTTATCTTGCTTAGTGTAGTGCATAGGAAAAATTCTCTATTCCAATAAATTTTCAATGTCCTCCATGTTCTTAGGAACTGTAGAAGTTCTAAATAAATGCACATCAAAAGATTCATCTTTGATTTATTATAGTTCCTACCGCTTGTAAAGTTGATTGAGGTGATATGGTCCCACATTCTCCCATCCTGGCTTAACATTAATCTAGAATTAAAATTCCTAAAAGACCATCAACCACCTTGATATACCTCCTCCTAGTATTGGTTTTTTAACTATGTATCCCAATGCCTAGTGATCCATGAGGAACTCAAAGGGAGTAGACAATAATTAATGCCTAAACATTTATAATGCAAACACCATGGATAGTGTTTCTCTCTCTATGGTCATGTAATTATTTTTTATAAATGATAGTTTTTTGATAGAAAAATGTATTTGGGTGGTCTAACCCACCTTCACATGGCTGCATTAAGATAGTTCTTATTGCAATGCTAGAATCATCCACATGTATGTGGAATGGCTTCTTCTAGTTGGGAAATACCAATATTGGTACTGTTACCAACCTTTACTTTAACTCAATGAAATCTATTTGACATTCTAGTATACATTTGAATTTGTTATCCTTGTGAAATAGTTTCTCTATGGATGCAAATATAGTTGTATACCCTTTTATAAACTTCTGATAATATTTGGTATGACCAAAGAAGGTGCACACTTCAATTGAGTTAGTAAGAGGTAGAATTCCTATTATAACAAATTTTTTAGTTGGGTCAACCAAAATTCTATTGTTACACATAATATGGCCCAATAAGACACCAAAAGGTGTGAAGAATAGACATTTATTTAAATTAAAAGCTATGTGCAAAGCCTGACATCACTCCAACATCAATATTAATTTTGATAAATTTTATTTAAATAGAGAAAAAATAAACTAATCATCTAGATAGACTTGTAAGAAATAATGAATGAAGTCTTTGAATGAATTTAACATAGCTCTATATAATACAATAAGTTCATTATTTAAATCAAATGACATTGTCTTGTATGAAAATGATCCCCATTAAGTAACAAAGGTGGTCTTGGCCTGATCCTCCTTGGAATTGAAAATCTAGTGATATCCATTGAAACCATCAGTAAAGAAATATACCTCATGTCTATCCATGAATTCAAGTACTTAATCCATGAAAGGAATAAGAAATGGATCATTAACACAAGCATCATTGAGAGCAAAATAATCCCCACACATACAGATTTTGCCTATTTTCCTAGGTTGAATAACCACTAGACTCACCTGCTCTACCTTTTCAACTAGATAAATAATTACAACTTCTTACATTTGATCCAGTTTAGTCTTTATTTTGGTCTTCATATTAGGATTGGGCCTGTAGGGTTGTTTTTTAATAGGGCATGCACATTATTTTAATTCTATGTGCATTTCTCCCAGAGATGGATCCACACCTTTTACCTTTGAGAATTTGATTGAAAACACATCTTGAAAATATCTTAACAACTACAAGGCCTCAGAGATTTGCTCTTATCCCCAGTAATGTCTCATTATTTCAAGTTTACAAGCCGATTTTATCCTAATATTTCCTTCAATATTTCACAATGGTTCCTAATATATCTTGCCTAATCCACTTAGAAAAGTATCTTGTAAAATGCATTTACCTTCACATTACAAAATGTTAATATTGCTTAGTTTCTCCTCTTCCATTCAATCTACACTTTGCATTGGTTTGGGCTCATCTTCATGTTGGGGATCAAAGAACCCTTCTAGATCGATATATCCATCACTATCACTATCACTTGATTCTATTACATGGCTAAACCAAGATTTATTCTTTTTTATTGGATTTATAATTGTGCAATGTGAGATCCAAGTCCTATGCAACTTCTTGATGAGATGACAATTCAACAATATTTGTTAAATATTCTATGCATCCATGACATATTTTTTTTCAATTATTTGCAAGGCATTATGTACTAGTGGGTTATCATTTTCAAACATAAAAGTTTGAATGAAATCCTACTAAAGTTGTGTCGAATGTTTAGTTTCCCTTATATGCTCTTGATGCATATACCAAGTTGTTGGAAGAGGTGCAAGGGTATGAATGAATATGTGCACCTTATATCATGGCTCTAATCCTTGTGTGGTCCATATGTCCATGCATTTATAGATGTGCAATTATGGAAATTAACTCTCTTGAAAGAAAGGCCATTCTGATTTAACACTAGATGGTAACTGAAACCTTACATGCAAGTCTTTACATGCTTCATCCCACTATATTTCTAAACAGTCCACCATGTCATAGTAGTTCCTTTCATTGCATATCTAAGTGCACTGACTCACTATTCCACCTCTGGTACATGGTGATCAAGCCTTAATATGAATGGATTGAAATCCTCTATCATAAAATATTGAGGTATATGGTGTTCTGTAGAAAATACCATGTATAGAGGTTATAACTCATGATCTCTATGAAACTAGTTCAAGATGTGCGTGTCTGAGTCACCACTTATGGATGATGTAAAATCCTAGGATAGAATACCTTCTAGGGTTGGTTCATTATAGTCCATCATAGTTGTACTATTATTATATTGGAATTCTATCTCATATCTTGTCAGTGAATACACTGAAGGAGAAACACAATCTTTGATGTGAGCCTGCCTAACTAGAGACTTTTTTATAATAGGTTTGAATACCAGTTGTTGTTCTTACTACGTAGTCCATGGTTTCCACTTTTGACATTCTACATATCACATGCCATTTTGCCTTTTATCTGTACCCACTTTAAACCCACTATTGTACCCATAATCATAAAGAGACTTTAGCTCTTTAAGAATGATATATTACTTTTGTTCATAATTATTTAAAGGTATGACCACTATTTTATCTTTCTGATGTGCTTCTAACTAATGGAACATAATGTTAATAGTAATTTGGCCATCATAGGACCATTTAGTATTGATTAAGTTAGGGTAGTGGGTCTCTATTATCTTCATGTTGATGACCCCAAAATCCCCTCACAAGCTAAACTTAGTTGTTTTTATTTCAACATCTTCTAATTGGTCAATGGGTTTGACTCTACCATATTCCACTAAGCTCAATGTTACTAGATTATAACTTAGGGTTGGTTAACCAATGGCTTCCCATGTGGATCAGGGAGTCATATTGATTATACTTCCAAAGTTAAATACTATATTTGGGATTTCATATCTAGCCAACTCAATATCCATTCATGAATCCACATCCCAAGGCTTCTTGATCTTGACACACCAAACTACTTTATTGGCCCATATTTGTCCTCACTACACACACCCAAGAGATTATGTAGGAGGTTAGTGATATTATAGGATATATACTCATTACACAATATACTGAGTAGTTTCATTAGATCTGTTAAAGTAATCACAATGCCCTCTTGACATATGATCCTAAAATTTTTGCCCATACATTTGAACATCAATAGCGTGTTATCATCATCAGTGATTGGTTTTTTTTGTATTTCTTGTAATACCTATGTAACTTGATACAATAAATTCTTTTATATAATATGACCAAGATACTTATATCACTAAAATTTTATAATACTATGATCCTAAGGCATTTTTAAAGGAGGTAAGCCTTGTTCATCTCTCTATTGCCTTATGCTGGGTTGCATAAATGCATTTTCCTTTGGTTGTGCATGATCATATTTACATTATGCACTTGCTTCTCCTTTCTTTGTTTCTTATAAATAGGGAAATATTCTATTTGATGTTGACGTTCAACCCTAGAGTATACACATTAAAATTGTTTATTAGGATTGGTGGGATAGGTCCTCTCGTAATGATTATATGCCTTTCATAAATAACATTGCATGGGGGGTTGAATTTGTTGATTATCCATGTACGACCTCTCTACCATGATTTTATACCCTATATTCCCCTCTATAGCCTACTCTATTCTATTGATATCCCCGTCCTTGGTATTTTTGTCTAGTATATCTTCCTTGTTGGTTCATGTATGCATCTATCTCCCATATTGATGTTGAGCGAAACTTGGAGTCCAGTTTGCTTATTGTTGTTGAAGATTCGTATTGTTATAAGGTTACACATACTGACCATAATATTAGTATGAGGGAGATGACATATTATTACAACTTGATAGGCCTTGTGGTTGATACTAAGGTGATGAAGGCACCCATCCTACACTACCTTGAGTTACATTTGTCACCTCCATGTTTGGTATTGGAATTTCTTGCTTTATAATGTGTATTTTCTAAGCTGTAACTATGAAGATGTTATTCATTATATCTTGTTTTAATTTTTACAAGGCTTGGCATCTTGTATTATCAAGATTTATAGATTTGTAAAAATTACAGTACATGTTATGTGACTTTTGGATATATTGCTAGAGAAAATGGCACTTGGATGTAGGATGTCCAACTACCCTACAAATTTCATAAAATTCTATTTTAATTATTATATAATCATTCCTATGATGTCAATTTAAACCAAATTATACACACCATAAGACTAATTTAGGCTTATAATTTTCATGCATCTCATTCATCTTCCTTATAAAATCATCTAACTTAGCTTCTACTTTTGATCTCATCGATGGAAGATGTACATGATATTCTATCTTTTCAACTCGTACGGTAGTAGAAAGAGCATCAAAATTAGTGTAAAATTGGAATTTAATAATAAAAAACCTTATTCTTTTTTGTAAACCCTTTATGAACTAAGTAGCCTTGTATTTATCTTTTAAAACAAAATCAATTTTGTTCTTAACATTGAAAAATTGCGATCATATTCTGCAACTGTTTCTTTGGATTTTTGTCAAATATCCTTTAGGTCTTGAAAAAATTATCTAGAACATTTGTTTACCTTAAATTATACTAATATAAAATGTTTAACTTGTGTGAGATCAAGGGTATTTACATTTCTTTTACAAATGAACTCCAAGGCTCACCCTGCCAAAGCTCCTATGAGTTCACACTTTTCTTCACATCATCTGATGTTATCCTTTTTACAATCCATTTCATTTTTTAGGTACTAAGTATTATTTAGAGTCCATAGACCCATCATATGGCATTAAAGGCACCAACATACCTACATTAAGTGCCATAGATGGTAGGTTAGTAGTTGTTACTATAAGTTTTTGAATACTAATAATTGTGATTGGTGGTAACTACATACTTGTTATTATGATGTTAGGTGACTACATAGTGTTCATTATGACTGCATGCTACTATGCACTAGGCTTCTTAGGAGTAAGGAGAAATCCTCTTTCTTGTAACTTATTTCTTTATAATGTTCACTTAGTTTCTACACTGAGCCTTCTAAACTTGTTAATAAATGAATCAAACCAACCCAAATTAGTTTCTCTTTGTAATTTTTCTACCTTATATAAATAAAGTGGGCTTGGGGGATGTGCACCCTTGAAATGAATGACATTTATTTCTAACTTATTATAGCTTCAAACTTGAATTTGTAATATTACTACCTTCAATTTTAACATTTTCTTAAGAACTTTCCTTTCTGATTTCAGTTAAAAACCCCTCCCTTAACTATGATCTACCTCTACTTCCTAAATTATCTACCTCAGTATCACCACTTCTAGAATATTCTTTCTCATCAATCCCTTTCTCATATTTCACATACCCTCTTATTTTAGTAGTTTCCACATCTTCTCTAAGCAACATCTCTTCTCTAGCATCTTTTTCTTTTCTATTTCCATCTCTAGCAATTTATTATTTACTCATAGTCCTATTCATAGTTACTTCAAGTTCATTTGTATTATTCCACCTTCTTTGTTATCATAGTTCCCTTTCAAGTCTCAAAATTTTCTTCTCACTTTGAGTCTTTTCACCTTCAATTTTTTGGGATCAAGTTCAAGTTCCTTTTACTTAACTCTTCATCATTCAATTTCTCTTGCACACACCCTCATGGTGCCTAAAATGACTACTCCATGTTGGCTAGAGTAGGTACCATGGCCTTTTTCATAACCAACATATTTATCAACAAAGGTATTCATTGCAAAATAATTCCTCTAACTCCTTAGAAAAATTGATCTTGTCCAATCTCAAAAGCTACATATCTTTGTAATGTAAATTCAGTAATATATCCATCGATTGTAGTCTTCCTAATAATATACTTCTTGAGACCAATCAATATCTAGGTTGTGTAGTCTTTCCAATTTTTATTTAGTATATACTATAAATTATTTTCTCCTTAGACAAAAGTAATAGTATTCTAATCTAGCTAGCCATGCAACTAACAATCTAGGCAATTCACATTAGAGAATTTCATAAATTTTTCCATATAGGTGTTCTTGGATAACCTCCTATATAATTTTTATGACTCTATATGATCATTATTTTAAAAATTTCTATATTCTCTCATCTATCTATATTTCTACATCTATCTACATTGACAATTATCTCAACATATTTAATCCAAATAGTTCCATGTTCACTACACCGTTATTAGTAGAAGTTCCTAGAAATACTTTAGAAAATGTTAATTATAGGGATAACTTATGTATTGGAGAGTACCAAAAAGCATAGAAGAGATGAAAATATTATCTACCATCTATGATGTACAAGGATGCACCCAAGAGCAAGATGAAATAGATACTAGCAAAAGCCAAACCATAACTAATATAAGATTCAATAACAGATTAAAGTAAAATAGAATACTTACTATGCATAAACTATAAATAAAAGAAGATAAGGAAAATCATAAAAAAATAATTATATTAATATATATCAACACATCAAACTAGAGATTCTATTACATCAAAGTGATATATATATATAGTCTTTTATAATTGTATTGTCTCTTCACATTCTAACCTTTGGAGATACAAAAGTAAAGATTCTTCACATTCTTATATTGCTCGATTATGATTACAAGGCTGAATACATATAAAATTTTATACAAAATACAAAATCACACACTTTTCACATGTGCCCATCTAATATACTTCATGATTTTACCAAGCTCCATTCCATGTCCAATAGATATAAGGATGATTAGTTAGAAATAAAAGTGGTTGATCTACATAACATTGTAGCCAAACTAGAGGTGATTCCCTACATTGACCTATTATTTAATTTATTTTTGAATGGGAAAATATTATATTTTATAATTATTAAGAATCAAATAGCATACATAAGTGTAAATTCTTTTGAAATATTCTATAGGCTCCATCTGCCAAAAATGACCTATAGGCAAGATGTGGTAAATTCATGGCTCCTTGTAATCAACATCCACAACAAGTTGCTAGAATAGAATGGAAACATAAATAGCTTTGTGATTCGAGGCCCTAATTCAACTATCCCCATTTCTATCTTCATACTGGGGGTAAGAATTTCTATGGCCCTAATAAACAAAGTATATGGTTTTTAAACCCTTTCTTATGTCAATGAGATATGGGTCACATTTATATATATTATCCTGACCTCTAACCAAATCATAGCCCTGGTAGAGATAATTGGCTCTAATTTAATTCTATGAATCACAAATTTAGAAAGCTTACTAGATGGTAACTTCTATATGATGTCCCATTTGGTAGATATTGTGACTACAATAGTACATTCAACCTATCAAAAACCTTGACAACCATTTACATACTACCCAAAAAACATGATTTATGATGAATTAAATATCCTCCATGTGCACATATTTAGAAATAAAATGAAAAGTTTGATAAATAATTTTTACCCTATGGTATACCAGGCCATATATGATAGGAACATGCACAAACTATCAGATCTAAAGTCTATTTTAAAAATGGGTGACTATTGGTTTTATCTTGAATGCACTATAGTTAGGATAGAAGGTACCAAGGCACACCCTTTTTACTTACCCTAAATTGTGCATGAAAAATTGGTTGAGCAAGAAATTATTATTTAATTAGTTTATAGTATTGATGTTGAGTTATAGATAGATAAACATGCATCCATCCACCTAACCCCTGTCAACATTGGTTGAATACAATATACAAGGTGAGAACACTTCCATTCTATTGAAAAAATAAGGATGAATTATGGATTTAAATGGTCACCATTTAGGCATTGGGACCATAGGAAGAATGTTAAGGAGCATATCAAGAGATATGCAAGGAAAGTGAAAATTAACTATGGTCACCAGTATTACAGTCATGACAATGTATTCTTGAATGCAAACGATGACACAGAGGTTACTATCAAGATGCACATGGTAAATATATCAAAGATCATAACACATAGGATCCAAAATGATCTAATAATTACTAAGGAAGATGCTAAGTATATCTAAAAATAACAATGGGGTTCTAAACCTATTCATGGACCTCTTCACATAGAAACAAACATATAAGAATAAATTGGCCCATTTAGGAAAGCACGTATTAAATATATAGTTGAGACTTCCCCTACACATTAAGTCATTGTTGCTTCTCTTCAACATCCAACTAGTGTGTAGAGACATGTAAGTCCTACTATAACAATTGGGATATTTTCCATGTTACCACTACCTTAGCTAACTATATCACAACAAGTAAGTATTCTTACTTTTTGTCTCATTTTTCCATTATTTCTCCTCCTAGGTAACCCCATATTGTGATACCAACATCAATGATAGTGATCCAATATCTTGGGAATCCATATCACCTACTATAATCTCCCAAGTGGTCACTCCCACTTCATTACCACCTATTACCACTAGATTCCCTTCATCTCCCACTCTACCTTCTATAGGGACAACCCCTACTATGACTAAATAACTAATTACCTATAAAAGGAACCCATAGACTCTTCTTATCTCAATTCAAAAGGTGTAAGTAGAATGGAAAAATGCAAAAGTTTCTAGGGAAAGGGAGCATAGAAGAAAGGGTAGATAAAAATTAGACTCTATTGAAATTTTGTATAGTGATGAAGAAGATAGAAGATGGGTAACTAAATAAGAATGGGTGTCTAAGACAAACACTGAGGAGATAGATTCATTTGATGAGACAACAAAAATAAATAAATCAGATGAATGGATAATTGAAGAAAGTACTCAATTTGGAGGAGATATGATATTAGGTGAATCTAAGGAGGTTAATCAAGAAGATGTTAACTCAGTGGCCACTAAGTTATTATCAAATAAATAAGGAGATGTAGAGTCACAACTAAAAATCTCAATACAAGGGCCATCATCAATTAAACCCCTATACTTCTCCATATTAGGCTATAGTGGTGATAATTACAATAACCATTACCCCAACTATCCCCTCTTAGATTATAAGTACACCAATTTCTCATTCTTTGATAACTTCCTCTATTACTACTACTACTACAATTAGTGTGGTAGATACTATTCATTCTATACATTCTTTAAGCCAAGCAAATATGTTTTAGGTAGTTACAATGCTAATTTTTCCGCTATCACCCAATTTCATAATATGGGTCCTCTTACTATTTTTATTACTATCAAGGTTGCATATACACCAGTAAAAAAATTAATTGAAAAATATATTTATCACCCCAATGTACTATTCATTCTTTGTTGGAACTAGTCCCCAGTTCCCTAAATCATTAGTGGGAGTACATTTTGAAAGCCTAGTGTCCACCTCCAATTTTGCTACATAGGCAACACCCTCATGTTGTCTATAAAATTAGGAATATCCATTGTCCAAGCTATTCAAACATATTCCCCTATAGTTTTAGTGCACAAGGCATCTAAAAAAACTAAATACACCATTAATACACTAAAACGTAAGTAGGTCACTCAATGGAAGAAGGTTGTACCTCATTTTCCTAAATTATAGACATCTCCCCATAATGATGCATCCTCTATTCCTATGATTATGGATCAAGCAAAGTAACAAGTTATATTTAGAATTCCTTCATGGATTAACAAGCTGTAATAAGAGGAAGCAAGAAGGAAAGACTTAGTAATTACCAAGCAACCAATAATTAAGTTCCACTTTGATAGAAAAATAAATACCTTGTGGAAGGTTAAAAAAAGACTGTGGTTGCATAAGGATAATAGGTCAAGTTAAAATAGAGATAAGAAATATTCTCTATGACAAAGAGAATAAATTTAAATCCCTCAAACTTGGATAGGTGTAGGGAGGATCCTTACAGTCTTATGGATACTACTGAAGGAACAATCAAACAATTTTTCAAAACTTATGACCAATCTATTCAGAGGTCACAAGAGAGGATCACTATTCAGGCTCCTAAGGAGATAATAGATAACTTGTAGGGGGCATCTAAAAATTTGTATGACACCATTGTTTTAAAAAGGTCTTCTAAGACTAAATCATAGCTTAAGTGGAGAGACATATTTCAATTTTAAATAAAATAAAGGATATAAATGGCAAGCTTTGCTTCTTAATCTAGGTGACTAGAAATAAGGCATATGCCCACTTAAACCTAGTAACAACAATAAAAGTTGTATGGGCCTAAAATTATATTACAATCAAGAGAGATGTCTTTCTTGACTAACATCAAGAGATGTGAACTCTGGCAAAAATAAATTTGAATCAAGAAAGAGAAGAAGTCTCTATTTTGAAAGATATGAGAGTCACTAAGGTAAGCACTTCTCTTGGACAATTAGTTTCTAAGCCCATTTTTGAGAATCTCCTTTGAGTTACATATGAAAAATTTTGAGCTAAAATTAAAGGCATAGTCTATAGAACCAATGAGGAAATTATGCAATTAGTGAATTTTGATAGGGATAAAATTGTAGGAATTGATACAATTCATGTGGATGTCAAATATTCATTATTTACATAAAAGAAGTTGATGGAAAAGCTACCATAGTTTTTCAAAAGGTATTTGATTGATTTTTAAATTATTGATATCAACTTCCAAGTTAGCCATGTGTTATATTTAGAAATAAAGATAACAAAGTGATCAAAATCAATGGTAAGGGAACCACTGACACCTCCTCAAGCTACTCAATCTCTGAGATATACACTAGTGAAAATGTAGACAAGACCATCATATGTGCCACTTCTAATACTCACTGTTACAAATACATTAGTAAAAATTTATGACATATATATAGTGATAATGTCTATTTTAATATTAACTCAAGTTACTATAATAATTTCATTCACTTCAGTTTTTACAACTATTACCCCATCATTTTCTTGTTTTAGCGATAACACATTAACACCCCCTTAAATGCATATGTATTTACATGATTAAACTAAGTTGGAACTATTATTTCCTCTTATTAATCAAATGATTAAACATGTTCAAAATGAACATATTACACCTCAAATTAACAACATAGATATAGGATATATCACCCCTACCATTAGCTACAATGGGTCCACTTATCCTACCTTGCACTTAAAAACATTTAAAAATATATACAAAGATTGGGTCAAGTTAGAAAATTTTGATGATCCTAATACCTCTTTGGAGAACTTTAGATTGGTATAACTAACTCAAGTCTCATTCCATCACTATTTTGGAAGACTTAGTTAATGCTCTAGTACAAGAATTTCAAACTAGTGATCTCCCTGAAAATACCTTGGCTCATTTATTTAATTGCAAGTAACTTGAGATATAAACTACACAAGATTTAATTAAATGGTTGAAGACCTTATATAACAAGTGTGAGCAAAACATGGTGGATGATAACCTCTTTTATATATTCACCAACACTCTCTACCTTAAGTTTCAATATTAGGTCTAGACTCTCCATGAACTTTGGAAGAGGTCCTCGACCAAGCCAAGTGCCAAGATTTCTAAAGTTCATGGAAATTCTAGACCTAATATTGAAACTTAGGATATAGAGTGTTGGTGAATATATAAAAGAAGTTATCATCCACCATTTTGTGCTCACACTTGTTATATAAGGTATTCAACCATTTAATGAAAGCTTGTGTAGTTTCTATCTCAAGTTACTTGCAATTAAATAAATGAGCCAAGGTATTTACAGGGAGGTCACTATTTTGAAATTATTGCATTAGTTTGAGACATCCAAACCTCCTTTGGGCACTTACATGCTCATAAAAAATAAAAATGGTCATGCTAATAATGATTGTGTCACTGATTCTCATGATACCATTCATAATATTCAAGATATTACTCTCAGTCTTACTCTAAAACGAGCTCCCCATTTAAACCACACCCCTAATCCTCAATTTTATCTAATAAACAACATGAATGTTCATAATCCATTATCCTTAGCATAAATTGAAAAGTGTTCAATAAGGACTCTTCCATGAGAGATTGATCCCATTCTCCTTATCAAATCAAGTTATGATCCAAATAATTTTTGTTTTTTTCATGTTAGCTGGGGTCACTCTCATGAGGCTTGTAGGAAATTATGTAACTCAGCTATAAATTTCCTCCTTGATCTAAATTTTGACCATGATTCCCTCATTTGTAAATTTACACAATCTTATGACATTGCCTTTAAAGCTCATGAAACACAAAGTAAAAATCAAGCTTTGAACCAGGCTAATGCTCATATGGCCATTTATAAAGACCCTGTTCCAAACCATTAAAATAATAATGATAAGCCTAATCTTTCCACCAATAACATTGATAGTATTATATACATAAATCCTAAAGATAATATGGTAAACATGACTAATATGTGAAGGGTAGTTGCCTTCATTGATTCTCGTCCTACCCATACAGACCAATCATCTCACACATTCTATGTTATCCAAGATTTTTCCCCAATTCACCTAACAAAATTAGGGTGAGAGGACCTTATCTCTTTCAATAAATAAATTCAAACACTTCCATTAGATAACACCTCTCATACCATTTATATAATTTCTCCAATCTCTTTACCCATCGCTAATAATATTCAACCTTATAATATCACTTTTTTAAATCTATCACAAAATAAGACTAAATCAACTACCTTATCCTCTCATGATAATTAACCAATTTATCCCCCAATTAAACCTCCTAAATCCTATCAACACAAATTTACATGCACTTCTAATCCTCCTTTTAAGGAACTCCTCCAACATTACACCCATTTATCTGGTAGTCCACTCATGGGTTATGATGAATGGGATATTATCACATAACTTACCAATCTCCCATCTCAAATTCCATGTCTTGAACTCATACAGACTTATCTACATCATCACAATTTCCTTATGTAAATCTTATTTGAAATGAACATCCCCCATCTTCCCCTAGTAGGATGTGAAGTTACCTTATCTAGGTTAGAAGATAAAATATTAAAACAATGTAAAGATATGCCTATACACACTGATAAAACAATGGACACTTCTCTCTCTCTCTCTCAAATTTCCTGTGGCTTCTATGATTCCAAATGAGATTTTGCTTCATTCAAATGATCTTCCCCTCTTTATAAGTGTCTAAATTGAACTTATAAATTTATGACATCCAAGTCAAGTTTTCCCTTATTAATGAGGGTCTAGGTACTTGTGTTGTCTCCCTTAACTTCATTAAAACCCTTGGATACTCTGAATGTAATCTTAAGTCCACCTACAACATGTGTCAAGGTTACAATTGAAGGAAAATGCCTTCTTTAGGTTGTGTGTGGCTCCCTATTACCACCCCACATGTCACTATTTGAGTGAAGGTTATGATCTTTAATTTTCCCCTCTCCTATAATATATTTCTTGGCAGGCCATGGATTCATAACATGAGGGCTATCACATCTTTTACTTGCTAATGTGTCAAGTTTCCTCATAATGGTTCATTCAAAATTTCAACTCTCGAACCCTTTCCAAGTGTTCCATTTTGATAATCTCAATTTTTTAATTTACCTATCAAATTTATGTGAGGCTACCATGATCAACCCAAACTCTTCAAGAATATACCGCCTAACCTCTTAAATTCTAATGATGATGATCTAGATGAGATCAACCTCAAGATAAAAACTTTTGATCTCTCTCCTCATCTCATTTCCTAGCTTCTACCTTCTCTGAAGCCATGTTCCCATTAACCACCTAGTGATGATATAATCATAGTCTTAACTAAGACTCATAACTCTATTCATTATGCCTCATATGACGAGAAGGTCATACCTACCTACATAATTAATCTTCATAGACACGATGATGATGGTTATATTTAGATGAACCATTTTTAGGAGGTCTTGTTTAGGCTCAAGATGCTGAGATCCTTTGTTATCATTCTTCTTTGTTTCATTGTTTCTATATATCTTATCACATTCCATCTTATAGTTTTCCTAATTTTAGCATTATTCCTCTTGTTCGCATGGTAGAGATGGTGCATTTGCATGGCACACCTCTAGTTTCTAAAGAACCTATTAAAAGCATTCTTAAGGATTGTGATATGATTAGTCCCTATCTCTTCACTAGATACCAGGATCCCTATAGATGGCTCACACTTGAGATGCTTACTATTGTCCTTAAATACTCTATACATCCTACTCCTCCCTCAACTAAGCCTAGTCTAGATCCTATTCCTACTCTACCTTTAGTTGAGTCTATTCCTAATTATAAATTTATTTTTCCTTTAGTTGATCCTTGTCTACTCTCTCCACCAGCCCCACCTCCCCTTGGCAATAACATTCTTCCTTTGTCATAGCTTACTACTTTACCCACTCAATGGGATGATCATCTATACTATGACATTTATAGAGTCACCAATCATTAGACTAGAGATTGTAAATGATACCAAACTTCCCTAACTTCTAATTCCACTCCCTCTATTAGTACACCCACAAAGTCTACTAACAATCATATCTATTGCTTTTACAACATAGAAAATCATTACTACACCCATTATCAAAATATTTAACAATATATAAACACCTTGCATCCTAATTTTTCTCAGTCTACAGACAAGGTTATATCTCTACCCAAATTGTTACATGAATATATTCCCAAATATGGAGAGGTATATTATCTATGTCACCAATTCAGTACCCATCACACCAATCATTTCCACATCCTCCAACAACATCTCCAAGATCACCTTATGAACATTATTGTGCCTGCTATCCCTCTTTTATAGCTCACCCATGTAATAAGGCTGCACCTTCTTCCCCCATGGTCCCTTCTTCAATAGTAGCCCCTCCACCTATGGATCCTCCTTTACTTATGGTCCCTTCTCCACTAATGACTCCTTCACATCCCATAAATTACACTCTTATTAATTATCTTGAGTATCCTATGCATAATGGCCTCCATTAGCATGATCCTTCAGGCATGCCTACATTTTTGTTGAGGAAATTTGATGAGAGGTATTTTACCAACTTTTTTTGAAGATTGATGAGACCCTTGCTGTAGTTAGAGTCCAACTTCAAATAGATCTATCAGATGTTATGGATAATCTTTGTGGACAAATTTACTAATATTTATGAACACACCATGGTGTTATTTTAATTTATTATTCATTTTAGATTGGACATGTACTCTAAGTTTATATTTATCTACTTTATATCATTTGACATTGTGTCAAAATTTTTATTCACTTATCTATCTTATATGGCTATTTATTTTTCACATTATAGATTGTCTATGGTGTCATTTTATTTATTTATGATCTCTTATGAATTTTTTTCATGATTACATTATTCTCTTTATGAGTTCACTTATTTCTATGGGTGTCTTGTTATTTACTCATGATTGTTTGCTACCTTATCTCCATAACATGGATAATCATTATTGTGACTTGGTTATACAAACCTTGCTCCCTTAGTACTCCTTATTTACCATGTGATTAGTTAGAAAAAAGTCATCTCATTATCATATCATTTTATCGATCCATCTTGGATCTCCTTTTATTCCCCTTATTTCATTTCACAAAATAACTATACACATGGTTGAAATTTGAGATAAAATACTGTTTCATAGGTAAGCCTAAGTGTTTTAGTTAGTCATGTCTTTGGATACTTAGCTTCCTTTAACCAAAGGCTAAAGATCATTTGTTTGTATTCCTTTGTCTCTCATGTTACTTATTCCAAGTCCATATGGAGGAGGACTATTAAAAGACAAAAATTTAAAAGCCAAATCATTTTAACAATAGGCAACGATATAAAAGGCAATATTCAAAATTTCAAAAGTCAAATCAAATTAATAGATGTGATTCAAAGAAAAAATCCTTTATATAATTGAAGATACAACTAAAAAATTAGCGTCATGATAGAGTCAACCTATATTGGGGTCTGGTAGGTTATTATATTGGAAAAGGAGAATAAACAAATCTTTTAGTGCTACCTACTTTCTCATAGAAGTACCCAATCTTGGCAATAGATCGATAGATCTGTAAGATGTCCTAAAGAATAGGGAACATGTTGTGAGAAGGTATATCCATTATAATTTTTTTTTAAAAATAACCAACATGAGTCAATTTTAGTACCTCACTTATTTTCACATATATCTTTGTATTTATTTTAAACATGGTATTCTTTGTATATTGATGGTCACTAGTCACTAGTGTCTTTTATGTGTCCTTAATGTGCCTCATGCTTCCTAAGGTCTTCTAATAAATGCCTAAATTATGTTTTTTGAATTCCATTTTTCATTTAAAATAATACTAATATTTCCCCTTAAGAAATATTATTTTGTTCACTAATCACTCCCCACTAGGGATTCCATTTGTGAGTTATAGTGTAAGACCTTGGATAGAACCAAGCCTTCCTTACAAATTACCAAATTACCATTTTAAACATTCCCTTTAACATATTTTTCCAATCATTTCCACCTTATTTGTGTTCCCTTTGTGAGTTTTAGTGTAAAACCATGGATAAGACCAGGCCTTTCTCACAAAATTTTCCAATACCCAAGTCACAATGAAATTATATGTGTCAAATTTGAGATAAGTAGTGATTGATCATGTGTTACACGTCATTGACATGCTTCCCATCTTAATATAGTATGTTTTATTCTTAAATAATTAATATTATATTTTTACCTTATTATTATTTAATTATATGTAAGAATACAACCATTTTTATTAACTTTTTCAGCTTCCCATCTTAATATAGTATGTTTTATTCTTAATTAATTAATCTTATATTTTTACCTTATTATTATTTAATTATATGTAAGAATACAACCATTTTTATTAACTTTTTCATACTTCCCAACTTGAATTAGTGTGATCAATTTAAGCTCATTTTTCTAATTTTGTTTCTCTTTTATACTTCCCAACGCGATTTAGTATGATTGATTGACTTAATTGTTTTATTTTTATATGATTTGGTTTTCTTATGCCTTCCATTTTATTACTTTAATTTCATACTTTCCAATGTGATATAGTGTGATTTTACTTATTTTAATTTGGTACAAATATTTTCATGGTTTAAAAACATTTTGTTATCCATTTTACCATATTTGTTTTATTATATTTAGTCATATTTTGTTATTACACATTTCCCATCATGATATAGTTTATAGTACATTTGTTTTGATTACTTATACTTTTACAAGTAATTTTTGCCTTTTTCTTCTTAACCATGCATGTGTATCACATAATGCTAGAAAAGAAAACACTTCACATATATTTACCATGGTATATACAATAAAAACTAAATACATGTGTTAGAAATAAATATATCTAGGAATCAACATATACAACTAAATACAACTCATTAGATCAAATCCAACTGTCAAAATCAATAACTATATAAATCATATGTTTTATATAATGTAAAGTACAAAATACAAAATACATAGCTCCAACTCTATGGCTAGGCCCCATCATGACTATAATGTGGCCTAGCCACATTGCCCATAGATGCCTAGGACTATCCCCTTTAAATGGTATACTATAATGAGATAGCCTAGGATCTCAAACCTACTACATTTCTTTGGAAGTTATCCACCTAAGCCTGTACCTATCTAAGTTGAACCATAGTATCCATATGCATTATCCTCTCCTAAGCCATGCCCTATTAAGCCTATGCCTCTCCCTCTCCCATACCTAATAGTGGTTGAAATCCATCCCTATGTGTTTCTAACTACCTCATAGCCTTGCCCACTAGTATAAACTAGCCTGCCTGGGCTGAGGTAGACAATACCACATGATATGCAACATTGTAGGGTTATATGGTGTCAGTACCCCATCTAAAATATCATGATGCATAACCATAACTAGGGATTCTCATCTGACCTCCTCTATTGCTAAATCTACAAAACCAATACCAAATAGATATTAGGTCACATATATATCTAAAAATATATCTATCTACTATAATCACATGAAACTAGTGTCTTATATCAAAGCTTAAATCAAAATCACAACATCTCTCACCAATACCAGTGTTACCAACCACCATCTCCCCTTCTGTTTGCCCATCAAGTATTATCTCTCCATCTATTTTTCCCTTAAGCACCTCATCTATGGATCACTTCCATGTAAATGTAAATCCAAGAGTCACCACTCATTCATGTCAAGACCCTCTCCTAAGAGGTGTTTCGATGGACTATGTCCTAGAATAGATGCTAGGTAATCCTATGCTATCACCCTCACCCATACTCATTGTCTTTGGTGGTGCCTCTATTTATGATGTGGTTGAGTTGGTTATTATTATTTCAATGGTTCCTATTGTGTTCCTATTATGGTGCTTGTTTTATCTCTACATTCATATCCATGTCATCCCCTCCTTTGGTCACCTACTATCATGGTTAACCAGTCCATGGTCTAATACATCATGGCCTAATCATGGGTCTCTCAACTAGTAATCCTCTTCTTCCCCCCCTCAAATATCTATAATGTCATGCATAATAAATAGAAACTACTAGAGGAGCCTCTAGGTATGGGAGTCAAACCTACCCTGGCAAGCATGCCACTAGATGTGGATCTACCCATGAGGTATAGTGTCCGATAATCCACACCCATGCCAAATATACCACCATGGTCAACTAACTAGGCCAAACAAAATTTATGTGCAAGTAGGGATACCACATAATCTCCCCTTGTGTGATAGTTTGCAATACTATCACATAGGGCATGACCCATACTACATAGTTCTGCCACCATATTATCACCCAAGGTAACCTATCATCAACCATGTGAGGTAACCCAGTTGGTTGATATATAAGAAACCTATCATATATCTAGGCACTCAATAAAAAAAAAATAACCATGATATTATGCCCTCTAGATAGTATCCCATACGTATCATGTTTGATCTAGACCCAAATGATAAACCTAAAGTCATATAGTATTCCCTAATCCAAAATAAACTAACATAAGGCTATTGTGTATAGCGGTGCCTTGTCATATGATTTATGACACAACACTCATGATTTCACAAGTCTGATCATCACCTTTTGGATGTTCATAATCTTAGTGATATATACATCAAACAAACTAACTCATAATCGCATGTATATCTTATCTGAATGTGTCACCCACTTGGTTAGTGCTCACCTCTCCTCCAAATCATCTGGTGTCCCTATGATCACCAGTGTCCATCTTATCAAAACTCCTCACAAAGTAAAAACATCCTCTAGAATGATACCCAACACTATGGTATCCTAATCCACCATCCATCAAAAAGTGTTGTTTAACCTTTCCTATGCTCCAAGGAACATGACAATGAGATCAACACTAAGTGAGATGTTTCTCATCTCCATGATGCTCCAAATCCTAGTGTAACTAGCCACACTCTATACACATCAATAATTCACTCCAATAGATCTAATAGCCATGATGCATCTATCATTCACCAATACCTCTAACATCTCTACAAAGTATTAAACAACAAAGGATGTATCAGACCTCCATGTCATAAATAATCCAAATACACGTTGGTAAATTTCTAGAACTAAAAATTGGCCAACCCTATAGCTTGAAGGGTAATGACTTATGTTTATATTCTACTTGTCAATCATGATTGAAGGTGCTCAAGACATGTATAGTTAATTATTGTATAGTCATATTCTAATCTTGTCTTAGCATCCCTTGAATGAAGGATTATGTGAAAAGGATGTAATTCATGTTATGTCTTAACTTTGTAAAGTTTGTGTCTTGGCACATTTTTTTTCTGTAGGCCTTTAAAAATGATATGATAGTAGAAGGAATAGATAAAATTTAGGAGGATATCACTTGTCATTTTTAAGCTTTTGAAACACTTTAAGTAGACTTAAAGTGTGAATTTGGTGATCTTAAGGAGCCATACCATCATGACATGTCATATAAGAATAAATTAATCAGTCTAGTTACACATTTGATAAATGAACTTGGGAGGTCAAATAGAGCCAAAGGAATGCATGGGCATAATAATTTTTTTCTCATAAACATCCTATGCAAATTTTTATATCTTGATGATTTTTCTATCTCAAGATATAAGCATTCAAAGATGAAGTAGCAGAGTGGGACATGCATAGGGATGTCAAGATTAAGATACAAAAAATAACTATTTAAATTTAAATGTTCCAAGGTTTAATGTAGATTTGATAAGTGTCAAAATAATAGGATTTTAGATCAGATCTAATGGTGCATGGTGACTAAAAAGGTCAGTGGGTCTCAAAGATCCAATGAAGCACATTAAATCATGTATCAAAAATCAACGGTGAGCTCGTAGTCAAAATGTTAGTGTATCCTAAGATCAAATGCACAAATGATAAGTGGCATGATATCAGGAGATCAAGTATAATATATACAACATGCGAGCTATCAATAGGGTCAAAAATTCAAAAAGGTAACTGGATCAATATCTATGACATGTGTTGAGTCATACAGTAAAGATCAATGATCCACATTTAACACTGGGACCCAAGATCAATAGTGCACATTTGATTACACAATGAGTATCCAATGACACATACGTCAAGGATCTTAGATTAGATGTGAAGCCACCATATGGTATAAGTGTAGGTACTAGAGGCTAATAATAGGAACCTAAGAATGAATGAATAACTGATAAATGGTACTAATCTAAAAGACCTAGATCAAGATGAATGGCTAACATTAAAAGTTGAAAGGCATTGAATCAAATGGAAATCAAATTCAATTAACATTGAACCTAAGCCATGTTTTAAAGGGATAAGGTCACCATTAAATCTCAATCTTGACAAGTTGATTGGTTTTCATCTATAGGAAGACCTATGCTCAAAAATTGAAGTAGGGGTAGATGTGTGATTATGGAGGAGTGTTTTATCCTTTGACATGGTCATAACTTCAAAAAGTAGGTACTAACATATGATCAAGGTATTTATAGTCATGGCTTTGTTAGGTTTATGAATATGAGGACTTTAAGCTTACAATTGAGGACATTAATGTAGGGAGAAGTGGGAGAAGGAATGGTGTGATTGTTACAACTATTTTTTGAGGTGGCCTTGATCAATTAAGAGTTTTGAAGGAGCATAAAAGAAGGGTGATAATAAATACTATTATGAGTGGAATTAATCTCATTAATGACCCCTTAAGTGCCAAAATTTCTCTCCATGGCTTTTCTTTCTTCCTATAAATGTAGGCATTGAGCTCTTGATTATCATCCCTAGGCTGGGTATAGCAAACCTTTGGCAAAATTAGTTTGTAAACTCTTTGAAGGAATATAAGACAATTTTAGATTCTAGTTTAATGCTAAGTGTAATTTATTGAATTTTGATTTATAGAATGTATGTTGTCTATTCATCATTTGTAGGTACTTCATGTACCTTTATTAAAGATTTCTAGTTTCTTATAGGTTGTGTGAAGTGTTAGCTAGTGATGTTTCTCTTAAAGTGTCATAAGTCCATTGTGTCTTACATAGACCTATCTCTTTTTGTCCTTCAAGTTGCATATATATTTTCATCATTCATATAAAATACTCATGTTTGGAACCTTGTTATTGAATCTAATAAATCCTTATCCCCATTGGATTCATTAGTAGTCAAGAAAGTGTCCAAGTTAAGAGTGGATCATTGAACATTTGGTACATCATGACACTTAAAGTAGGTTTTCATTCATTTATTTTCTCCGCTTTTCATCCCAATAGAATAATTTTTAAGAAGAGAGATTCAAATTGTCATATCTAAAGAGCTAGCTTCATTAAAAACCCTAGAGGCCTGACCTAAAATTAGGTAACCTGCAACCTAGGGTCATTCCCATGTTAGATTAGGTTTGAAAGTATGACTTGAAACACTTCTAATTTTAACTAGGGTGCAACTTAAGCCACCAATAGTTTAGGCATGCCAAGTGGGACTTTAATCAAGGCATTTAGACATTAGCTTAAGATAGATTGATAACACAAAAGGACATTTGAAAGTCTTAGAGTAGTCATTAGTAGATTGGAGGACAAATTCATGTAGCAAATCTCTACCAGGTCTACCTCAAAAGGTAAAAAAGTTTAGGTAATTAAATTACCTTTAAATATTACAAGGAAGAAAAGGGCACCAGTTTTAAACCCCAACCTAGCACCCCTAATTCTCCCACATCTCCAAAATTTACAAATTTTGCCCATATTCAATCCACTAAAATTAAACTAAAGTAAATGTAAATGGCAAGGACAAGATTGCAAGCTTTTGTACCCTTCAATGGTGGTATCCCTCTTAACCTTCATCAATAGGATGATATCCTTGCTACCTCTTTGAAGAGTCTACCATATGATGAGACCACTAATTGCTTCCTTTTATAGCCTCATCCATACCGAATATATATCTTTTTCCATGTAAACCCCATAACTATTCGTGACTTATGTAAATGAATGAATGAATTAATGATTTTGTATGTGCATTGATATATATATATATATATATATATATATATATATATATATATATATATATATATATATATATATATATATGTTATGGATTATTGATGCTTCCTCCTTGATTAGATTAAACTTGTGTAGCATTATTTAACAAGCATTTGAAGGATAACATAAGGCTGTAGGATCTTGTTAGGCATAACACTTATAAGCTGCCTACAACAACTATAGGCTTCACCTATAAAATATTTGTAGCCACTATAGAGTACCCATAATAACTGTAGGCTTCACTTATAGGTTACTCGTAGCCACTACAGAGTGCTCACAACAACTTTAGGCTTCATCTATAAGTTACCTATGGCCACTATAGAGTACTCATAACAACTATAACTTCATCTACAACTTGACCATAGCCACTATAGATTACCCATAATAATTGTAGGCTTCACCTACAGTTTTCCCACAACCACTATGCAAAATAGAGTTATTATTGTGATCATATTTAAAGGACACATCTAGTTGTCTTGAGAACCAAGTGGATGATTGGAAAGGATCATAGTTGTTTTATGGACTCCTTACATACAAGGAAATTTGGATGTGCTACCAAAGATGAAAAAGATAATGATAATGAGAAAGAGACAAAAAAATAAAATAGCAAAATAATATACCTTGTCCTTAACCTAGTCAAGCCTAAAACAAGTAACTTCAGTTACCAACCACTTGAAGGTTAATTAGGGTAGTTTCTAAAGTATTTACATTTTTCCTAGTTTGGTGTCTTTGGTTAATAATTAATAAACTAACTTCTATATTTAATGGTAGAGCCTAAATTAGATTAGGAGTTAGTTAGTTGGACAAATAATAGTAGAATTATTAGATCTATAGCAATTGCATTTAGAATATTGTAATTCTCTCTAGCAATATTTAGTTGATATAAAATTGAGTAATGAGAAATTTGATTTTGTTAGAAGCTTTTGAATTCTCTCAGAGAAGGATTGGAGCTCAATTTTGAATGAGGAAGGGCCCCCTCGAAAGGAGTTGCAGTGAAGATCTTGACTCTCTTTAGTTTTAGTGTGTTATGTAAGTTGATTTTATTATTAGTTTGATTATATAGGTGTGATGCATGTGTGATTTATAAGTATGAAGTATTTCTATAATTTTGTCATAATAATTTTATAATATAATTTTCAGTGAATTAAACATAAGTTCATTATACTACAACTAGAAAAGTAATTGATTTATGAATCAATGATGCATACATAGTGCTGACATCCTTGAAAATCATATGCATCTTGGGTTGATAATTAATATTAATCAGAGTCAAGAATTTGGAAATCATTGGGTAATTAGTCTGCATAAAATTTTGGCACTATTTCAAGTTGAGTGAGGACACTATGGTGTCTTATGCTAGATGTCTAATTTCCTAGACATATAGTTCCAATCAAGTAAGTTGAGTAAGGGCACTACAGTGTCTTATGCTAGATGTCTAAGAATCTAGAAGTAAATGGTGCATAAGTTACTTAAGTTCATGTTTCTAGAATTTATTTCTTGTAAGAGTGATTTATTTTTAAGAAGTGCAATTTTAATTTTCTTGCTTTTTTTTACTTAGACCGGGGGGAAACGGCCCTGCACCGTTACCAGTACAGAACCCCTATACCCCCAAGTTTTTCTGGGTAAACTTTTTAATGTGACTGGCAACGCTGGTGAGACACAACCATTCAGTACCACGGGGCAAGGGGGACTTGAATACTTGACCTGTAGAGCATGGTGGAAATACATAACCAACTGAACTAGGCCCCCTGCCCTAATTTTCTTTCTTTTATTTCCTTTTTTCTAGGATATTTTTTTTGCATTTATTTCCTATTTTCTAGGATAATTTTCTTGCTTTCATTTCTTACTTTCTATAATAATTTTCTCACTTTCAATAGATAATTTTAATTATATTTGGTATCCATATCACAAGAAAATCCATCATGAATAGAGAAGGAGACTTTGTGGATAACAATAGGACTCCAGACACAATTACTTTTGAATTTCCTATTCTAGATGAAATAGGTGTAACACAAATAAAAAATATCCCACCCTCAACATTGCCCAATTTTAGAGGTACATTATCAAAAGACCCAAACATATTTTTGGTTGAATTTGATATCCTTTGTAGAATATATGACTATAGGTAGGATGCACAAAAATTAAAACTTTTTCCATCCACCCTCAAAGATTCAACGCTTTGATGGTTCATGGGATTGAGTAGCAATTCAGTCTACACTTCAGGGGACATGAAAAAGAAGTTTCTAACTAAGTATCAGGAATATGGACGAGGAATAAATTATAGAAGAAATGACATATTTAGGATGACTCAATAAGGGGACAAATATTTGGAAGACTATGTTGAATGGTTCATATTTAGTGTACAAAAATTCAAGTAAAGTGCACTTGGAGAAGAGCCTTTAAAACTCATCTTCCTAAAAGGAGTCGAAAAAGATTGTCTGGAAGATTTGGACATTTGTCTGGAAGATTTGGACATAATGAGTGGGCAAGATATATCACAAATGAAATTTACTAAAATCAAAGAGTTGAGAAATTTTTTTTCTAGGTTTGTCATAAATAAAGTACAGGGCAACAAACTTTTATTGGAAGCTATAAATGGCATATCATGTAAAGTTAGTAACTTGTTACAAGACATGAAATAGGATATCATTAGTCACTTAGCCACCCAATTGGATAGCCTACACTTAAGGAAAAAATAATCAACCTTAAATCTAGATTTAACCATTTATTATCCAAATTGTAAGAAAAAGAAGGCAGATTGTAGATGTCATAAGGTTTTGGCAAATGTAGCTAACATCACAGTTGAAGAACCAAAAATAGTAGATCTACACGCTATAGGAGGAGATGATGACCAGGTTTTCTATGTTGCACAAAGAAGATCATGGGTTTAATGACCATCTTATTCAGGTATGAGATACAATCCACCTTTTGTAAATTTTACCTCCTTTAATTCACAATTGGCAAATACTACTCCTAATTGGACTAGTCCTTGGATGAATGTCCCACCTCCTAATTTTAGCTAGAAACTAACTCAGATAAGCTACCCCACCACCTTCTAAAACCATCCAAAATATGTATCCCAATCTTGGACACAAGTTTTTCAACCAACTGAAGGCCCACCCTTCACAAACTAATGACAATAGCCCTAGAGACCCAATCAGCCTTGGGGAAACCCTTAAGGAGGATTCCCACCAAAACAAAAATAAAAACCTCTTGCTCTTATGCCCAATATACAAGATGCATCCAAGCCTAACCAACTCCCTATCCAACCTATGTAGAATCTTAAAAATAAGTCAGTGCTACCCACATTTAGTACTAAACTTGTTTAGTACTTGACATACACAATGAACATCAATAAAGTTCACCTACATTTAGGAAAAGTTCTACCACCCCAACACCACCCATAATAATGGAGTCATATCATGAAACCCCAAAAAATCATTCTAACCCACCTCCATCACCACAAGAACTCTCTGAACCAATAAATAAATTTGTTGATAAAACAACCCCACCATTCCCAGAATGTCTTAACCTTCAATACCATATGATTGAACCTGAGTTTGATTTCATGGGACAACTCAAGAATCTTTGCATAATTTTTTTTCTTTTTTAGGCCATCAAGGATGTACTCATATATTCCAAATATTTTAGATACCTCTATCTATAAAAACCTAAAAAGAAGAAAAAAGATCATAATACTGTGTATATGATTGGCCAACTGGGAGACATCATGCTAGAAAACACCCTACCAAAGAAATATTTAGATCTAGAATGACCATTAGTAACAGTCTAGGTCCATGACTAGCAGATGTCCAATACATTGATAGACCTTAGGGCTACCATTAATGTAATGACAACTAAAACCATACATACACTATAGCTAAATAATATTCATCCCACATCTATAATGCTATAAATGGCTGACTGGTCTATAGTCATGCTAGAAGGAATCATTATAGACATTGTCATTACTATAGATTTTTGGGAGTATCTTGTAGATTTCATTGTGCTACAGTCTAAGTCTAATTTAGGTGGATACCCTCTTATCTTAGGATGGTCTTGGATTGTCATAGATAATGCCTTTATTATCTATAGATCAGGTAAAATGATGATATCTAATGGCAATCACACTAAGAAGTTAGTCCTTTATCCCCCTGCATAGTCAGTTTTGACAACAGAGCATACATTAGGGGCTGAAGTAGATGAGGCAGACAAACCTCCCTTGATTTTTGTATTTACCATAGACCATGCATGCATATTTGCTGATTAGGAAGAAGATACAATTCTTTCCAATGTTCTTCAGCATAATTATCAAACTCATTCTACATATCTCAACCACTTACAATTTGTTGAGTGCCCATTTTCTAGCCTCTGAGAATCAGATAATTCTGATGCATCTATATAGGAAATATTCCACTAGCTATTGCCTCATAGCTACAACCAATATAGATCCATTATTAATATAAAAATGATGAAATCACTCTCACAACAAATTGAAATCTCTCTTAAAAAAACTTTGCTTGTAAATAACAAATTAGAGTTAAATGAGGAAAAGTGCCTAGTCAGCATGTTGTATGAAAACCAACATGATTTTTCATGGGATTATGAAAATATATAAGAAATCAGTCTAGAAACTTGCACACATCATATCTACATCAAATAAGAGTTCCAACCAATCAGATAGCCACAACGTAGGATGAATCCAACTCTTAGATAAATAGTCAAAGTGGAATTACAAAAACCCCTGACTATTGGATTTATATATCCCATCTCAAATAGTGAATGGATTTCACCATTGGTAATTATACCAAATAAAAATGATGAATGGCATGTATGCATAGATTACAAGGAACTTAACATAATAACCATAAAGAATCACTTTCCTCTACTCTTCATTGATCAAGTGTTGGACACGCTAGTAAGAAAGAAATATTTTGCCTTTCTAGATGGCTTCAGTGGTTATAACTAGATTATAATTACTCTTTAGGACCAGAAAAAGACCACCTTTACTTATCCCTAGGGTACTTATTCTTATGCTATATTATCCTTTAGGCTGTGTAACACTCTTGCAACATTTTAGAGGGTTATCCCAAGTATTTTTATAGATATGGCCAATGAATGTGTAGAAATCTATATGGATGACTTCACTGTCTATGGAGAAACATTTGATGAGTGTCTCAAGAACCTAGAGAAAGTAATGCAATACTATCAAGAGCACCATCTATCTCTTAGTCACAAGAAATGTTACATGTTTATAACATAAGATATTATCTTAAGCCACCACGTATTTGCTGAAAGAATTAATGTTGACCCTGCAAAAATCAACATCACAAAAAACCTACCTATTCCTCAATAATAGAAATATGTTAAGAGTTTTTTAGGACATGTTAGTTACTACAAGAGATTTATCAACAATTTTAGTAGGGTAGAAACACTATTATTCACTCTTCTGACTAAAGATGTTGAATTTCTATGGACTCCTACTTGTGATACAACCTTCAAATAATTGAAGAAATTATTGACCAACATCCCTATTTTGCATGGTCCTGATTAAAATATTCCCTTCCATATTCACATAGATGCTTCAGATATTTCCCTAAGAGCTTTGCTAGGCCAAAAACATGAAGCACTCAATTATGCCATATATTTGGTAAGCAAGAATCTATAGGCAGTATAATTAAATTACACAACTACTAAAAAAGAGTTCTTGGTAGTAGTTTATGAAATCAATAAGTTTCATCACTACATCACATCATTACATCACAAGGTATTAGGTCTTTGTTCATATAAACCATGCATCCATTCAGTACCTTATGAATAAACCAATTGGTCTAACTAGAGTGATAAGATGGTTTCTCTTATTACAAGAATTTGATATCAACATTGTAGATAATCTGGTAGGGACAATGTCATGGATGATTTTTTATTATGCATATAATTCCATGAAGAAGATACCATAGTGGATGACTCATTTCCAGATGAGCAATTATTGTCCCTCACCCTTACCACACCTTGGTATGTTGATATTTTGAACTAATTTATAATAGGACTACTTCCACAACACTTCCTCCCTAAACAAAGAAGAGCTTTGATTCAAAAAAGTGGTAGATATTCATGGCTGTTCAGATTTATTTTCTATATGGGGCCCGAATCCATCATTAGAAGATGTCTTAGAGAAGATGGAGTTCCAAATATCCTCAAAGCCTACCATGATGAACCCTATGAAGGATACTTTGTAGCCAAGTGTAAAATAGTAAAAATATTGAATATAGGATATTATTGGTTCTCACTCCATAAAGATGCAATAAGATATACTATTCATTGTGACAGATGTCAATGTATGAGGAGACCCACACATTCAAATGACATTCCTTTGTAGTCTCAAATTTTGCTTGAACCATTTAAAAAATGGGGCCTAAAATTTTTAGTATTTTTTAATCCAAAATCTAACAACAAAGAGTACATACTTGTATGTACTAACTATGTCACTAAATGGGTGGAATTAAAGTCTTTTTACACATGCCAGTGATGAGAAGGTGACATATTTCCTCTATGAAGAAATATTCACAAGATATGGTGTGCCACAAGAAATAGTCACTAATCAAAGAGCCCAACTCACTACTAACTTGGTCCAACAATATGAGATTAGACATAAGAAATCAACTCCATATCGTCCACAGTTCAATGGACAGGTGGAAGTCACCAATAGGGAGTTAGAAAATATTTTTATAAAGACTACTAATATGTCTCATAAGGATTGGGAGGCTAGAATTTTTGAAGCTATTTGGGCTTAAAAAATCACATGGAAGGCCACTACAAGTTTCACCCCATATGAGTTGGTCTATGGGAAGAAACTTGTCTTGCCAATTTAATTTGAGCACAAGATCTTACGAACAACACTAAAACTTAGGATGGATATATCTGAAGCACATAAAAAAGGATTTTATAACTGAATGCCTTAGATGAATATAGACAACATGCATTATAGTATAGCAAAAATGAATTGAATGGCATGATAGGTACATTAAGATTAGGTAATTTAATGTAAGAGATTGGGCCCATCTTTTTGACTTCAAATACTAGGATCACAAGCACAAACTCCAAACCAAATGGCTTGGTCATTTTGAGATTGAGCATGTTTATGAAAATGGAGTAGTATAACTCTAAACCATTGATCCAATAATATTTAATCTACTGGTTAATGGAAACACACTAAAGTTGTATAAAAAGCCACATACACAAGTAATTACAAGATGAATATAATGATGTAATGAATAGGCATGATGTCTCACCAGATAAAGAGGACACCAACAATCACTCAAATGAAGAAGGAGAGGAGGACATCCTAACCCTCCTCTGGTATGATGAATGAGACCTTCTCTTGGTCCTTGACAGTCACCCTTCTAGATGCCTTAACAAGGACCTTGAATAAATATTCTACTACAAACAAAATCTAGAGTTAAAAAAAATCATCTAACAATGAAAACCTATTTTTGGGCATTGTTGGTAGATTCTAGGTAAAAAACTAGCTTGGTAGCTACCTAGAATTATAAAATGGGCCTAAATAGAAAACCAACTTGCTGGCTATTTAGGGGTAAAAAAGAAAAGAAAAGAAGCAAAGAGAAAAGGCAATCATTTTGAGCATAACTATTCAGTTGCTACAAATAATTCTATAGCTGATACCAACAACTTTTTCATAGTTGGGTATCACTTTGTAGCCTGCTATGGGCTCCACTTGTAGCTACTATAGGTACCTCCTAATGCCTATTTTCACCTTTCTAGTGTATGTAGTTTAGATCCTCCTAAACTCTAAGCTATGGCTTAGCTATTGGATTTTGAGGAATGCATGGAACTCATTAGAAAACCTTATATAAGAGTGAAGGAGGATTGAAGCACCAAATTTAAACCTCATGCTCAAAATTACCCCTAAATAATAGGCTAAAGAGCCACACCAACAACAAACACTTTCAATCTCCATTTGGAGTGTTGTAGACCATAATTTATGCCTACAGGAACACACATGACTCACTTTCATTTTTTGGTCATTTCATGGAGGTAATTTTAGTATGTTAAATAGTGAGATCTTAGATTTATTTGGCACATAGGCCCCATGTTTGAAGATCCTGCTAATTTTAAAAGACATGTCCATCGGGTGTAAAACTTATAGGGCAAAAGATAACATAAAGACAATTATCAATAGGATCATGCAGATGAAGATTACATAGTATAAAAACCCTTAGTTACCCTCTTTCATGGTCATAAAAAACATAACTTAGATCACCCAGCTCTAAAATAATCACCTTGTGGTAAGAGAGAAATAATCTCTCATCTAAGTTAAGATCCCTATTCTAGTTCCATGTAGGTGAGTTGATGACACCATCAAAGCCTAACATCTAGTGATCTCAAAATTATTCAAAAAGGGCCTACTTTAGTCCAATTCCAATACTATCCCAATCATTTCATTCTATCACTCACTCACTCACATGCAAACACTGGCATGCCAACACACATATGCAAACCCTCAGCATCACCCTCGGTACACTGTTAATAGAAAGGTACATCATATATTTTAATCACTAAAAATTATTCATTGTTTTAATATAACATGTATGATATTAATAAGCATATTCAATCATGAGTCACATCATTAAATTTACTTCCCCTCTAAACCCACACTTATACCCCTAATTATGACCCCATTCTATCCTTTCCTTCTTATTCACTCCACGTCACCTAGGGCTATGTGATAGCTCAAGGGGGGGAGGATGCTATAGGTGAGAATAACATGCACTACAAGAACCATATATGTGGGATTAGATGCCATAATGATTCCATAATATCTTATAGGGAAATTAATCAATTTCATTACTTTTCCTTTGAAAGAATAACCATTCACGTAAAATTGTAGCATGCCATAACTTGTAACCTTGCAACCTGCAACCACACATATGCCATTATTGAACAAACCCTACTTTTCTACAGGTATATTTTCATAAAAAAAACAAGTGTGTTACCACTTATTAATTGAAAGGATTGATAGAGAAGCTAAAATTAGCAATATAGGAGGGTCAGTTGTGAGGAGAGAACCCATGGATCATAGGAAACTTTAAGGAGACCAAGCCAACTGGGCTATCTTCAATAGAGCTGGTTGGACCATTTATTTTGAGAAGTTGCAACATTTCACAGAACCTTTTTCTAGGGCATTCTCAAGATCCTTTAATGGAGACCAAGCTATTGTATATGGCATCACATTCATAGTCACTAAAGAATTGGTGAGCCAAGAAATTAGGTTGCCAAGTATAGGAGAGAATTTCTAAGATAAACCCAATGGCCAAGAAGCTAGATTGAATGAAAGACTGGTATTGAAGAAAGGTGGTGTGGAGACACTATACTTATCTATAACATGGAGGGAGATAACATCATACATCACCAGGTACATGACTTGTGAAGGAAGGTATTCTCTAATTTATACCCTTTAGTTTAAATTTATGAATCACTTAAGGCATAACAAAACTATTCATATTCCAAATTTCTTATGGAACATTTTAAAAAGTATGTCTAAAGAGTACCAAAAGGGTATTGAGACAAACCTATCCCATCATTGCCTAATATGGTTGATAAATAAATAAAGAGTAAACTCTATCAGACTTGATCTAAGTTGGGAGAAATTTCTAACCCTAAAAAACAATGAACTTTAACAAGAAGAGGGTGATAATGAGAAGGAATCCCTTAAGGAGCAGGCCCAACAGATTGTAAAGGAAGATGTTTTAGGTATCCATGCTACTAGATAGTCCATAGATACTGAGGTTCCATCTAAAACTACTACAGGTAAAAGAAAGAGAGGGAGACTAATCCTACCTCCTTCTGACACAGAAAGGAAAGTCCATAATAACATACTCCTTCTCCCATTGTCTCCTCACCACAAATTGATTCCTCCACCATGGGTCCTTCAGGATAGGAGGAAGTTCTTCTATCAATTATTGCATAAGAAGAAAAAGTGCCATCACTCATCCCTCCTAAAAATAAAATGAAAACTAAAGAAAAGAAACCCATTGTGTTAAGAAGGAGACCTCCTAGGAGATCTCAAAGAATTAAGAAATAAAAGACCACTATAGCCTCCTTAATCATAGTTATCAGTGATGATGAAAAACCAAAGAAAGAGCCTAGGGTTTAAAATACCCCTGATGGGTCTGAAATTGATGTATGGTCTACTGATGAGGAATCTACCAAGGCAAAAGAATAATAGTCATCTTAGCCATCTAGATTCACTGAGGAGGACATTGATCTCCTTAGAGACATTGGGTATACAAAAGAGGAATTGAGAATGGTACATCAACATGCAATATAAGAGGAATTGGTTGAATAAGAGACTATGAAAAAAGAAGTAGAATAAGAAATACTTCTTCATACCCAAGAGTTCCAGACATTGGAACAAGCTTTGAAGGAAATATACAGATTGAGGAATGAGATAACAAAACTAAAAGATAAGAGAGACATTGAAACACTTTTAGGGGTAGAAAAATTTGTATAAGCTTCCATGGATAGAGAAAAGTTATTGGAGGAACTTGCTATAACTTCATTGACCTTGGCTATAAAATCACTTACAATAGATTATACTCTATCTTTGGTACCCTTTTGCATTAGATTTATTCCCCCATTTACCACTACAAAAAAACATAAAGTAGAAGAAGTTATTGATGTGGATTTTTTAACTACTAAGCTAGTAGAGACTGATGATATTTTAATTTTTTTGAAATAAAAATTTAGTGATAATGAAGCTTACCACAAGGAATTAGTGCAAAGATTCAAAGGATATGTTGAATTAAAAGAACAACATGATGACTTACAAGAAAAATTGGAAATTTCTGAATTTAAGATCAGTCATCTGAAGGAAAATATTGGTAAAATGCATGAAACCACTAAACTATTGATGAAGTGTAGACCACCTTATAGGGTGTATGATATGTACTTGGAAGAGAGATGGCTTAAATTCAGATATGACAAGATCTATAGTGATCAATCTTACATGGTTTGTAACCCCAAATCTTTATTTGAAAAATATAGACATGCTGATCTTGATATCCAGGCTTAGTTAAGTGAGTTTTACATCCACCAATATATTGTACCCAGTGATATAGAATGAAATCCAAACATTTATTTGGGGGATGTCTTACTAAATGTATTTTCTTCATATGTTTTGAATGAAACAGGAAGAAGGAAAAAAATGGAAGAATATCAAGAATAAGAAAAAGAAGCTACCCTGATGATTAGGGGTGAATAAAGTAATCCAAATGCTGTAATAGATAAATGAATATCCTTCATGATCATAGACATTCCATAGAAATGGGTTATCCAAAAATAGGTAGAAGTTTAGAATCATTACTTGAGTCTTATGGAAGGAGATGGCAAGAATTTTTTTGTTTCTTGTTCTCATAGATGGGAAAAACTATCAGATGCTTTCAAAATAAAGGAACATTACTCCAATTAAAACCTTAGGGAGGCCATCCACATAGTATACTTATATATTGAGCTTGTTAGAAAGTGGAGGATATAATGGTTGGGGTTGATGTTTCAACCCCCTATATTCTAGTTCCCAATTCCTTACTGGGAGGGAAATGTTCTAGATAATAAAGAGACAAAGAAGAAAAGATGGGAACACATTGAGAATGATAAAGGTTTCTAATATTTGAAGGGTTAGGCTATCCTAAGGCCCTAGACTTTAATAAATTTTTTGGTTTTAAAATGTTTCCAAGGCTTGCTCGAGGTTGAGCAAGAGGTTAAGTAGGGGGGTGTGATGAGGCCACCAATTGCTTCCTTTTATAGCCTCGTCCATAACTAATATATATCTTTTTCCATGTAAACCCCATAACTATCTGTGACTTATGCAAATGAATGAATGAATTTATGATTTTATGTGTGCATTGATATATATATATATATATATATATATATATATATATATATATATATATGTATATATATATGTTATGGATTATTGATGCTTCTTCTTTGATTAAATTATACTTGTGTAACTTTATTTAACAATAATTTGAGGGATAACATAAGGTTGTAGGATATTTTTAGGGCACAACACTTATAGGCCACCTACAACAACTGTAGGGTTCACCTATAAGTTGCTTGTAGCCACTATAGAGTGCTCACAACAACTGTAGGCTCACAACAACTATAGGCTTCACCTACACATTGCCCATAGCCATTATAGAGTGCCCACAACAACTATAGGATTCACCTACATGTTTTTTGTAGCCAATGTAAAGTGCCCAAAACAACTATAGGCTTCACTCATAGGTTGCTTATATCCACTATAGAGTGCCTACAACAACTATATGCTTCACCTACAAGTTGTTTATAGACACTGTACACAATAAAGCTATTATTGTGATCAAATTTTAAGGACACATCCAGTTGTCTTGGGAACCAAATGGATGATTGGAAAGGATCATAGTTGTTGTATGGAATCCCTACATACAAATTTTTTTGGATGTGCTACAAAAGATGAGAAAGACAAGGACAATGGGAAAGAGACAAAAAGAAATAAAATAATAAAATAATATACCTTGTTCATAACCCAGTCAAGCCTAAAATAAGTAACTTTGGTTACCAACCATTTGATTGGGGTAGTTTCTAAAGTATTTGTATTTTTTATAGTTTGGTGTCTTTGGTTAAAAGTTAATAAACTACCTTCTGTATTTAATGGTAGAGCCTAGATCAGATTAGAAGTTAGTTAGTTAGACATATAATAGCAGAAGTATTAGAATGATAGCAATTGCATTTAGAATATTGTAATCTTCTATAGTAATCTTTAATTTTTATAGAGTTGAGTAATGAGAAAGCTGATTTTGTAAGAAGTTTGTGAATTCTATCGGAGAAGGATTGGAGCTCAATTCTAAATGAGGAAGGCCCCCCTTGGAAGGTGTTGCAGTGAAGATCTTGACCCTCTTTAGTTTTAGTGTGTTGTGTAAGTTAACTTTATTATTAGTTTGATTATATAGGTGTGATGCATGTGTGATTTATAAGTATGAATTAGTTTTGTAATTCTATCATAATAGTTTCATAATATAACTGTCTAGTGAATTCAACATAAGTTCATTGTACTACAAGTAAAAAATCAAGTTGATTTCTAAATCAATGATGCATATATAGTACTGATATCCTTAAAAAGTGTACATACCCTAGACTGATAATTAATGTTAATCAGACTTAAGAATCTATCAATCATTGGGTAATTAGGCTACACAACACCATACTTTATAAGATAAAACTCTACAAATCCTATAGAACATATAGATGACATTGCAAACCTTTGTTTAGTGCATAAAATTATGCAAGAGAATATAGCCATGAGATTACTAGCCACATCCTTGAAAGACAAATCCATACAATGGTATAGGGGTCTAGCTCCTACCTCAATCAATACTTGGGATGAGTTTGGTGAGTGCCTATGTAAGCATTTTGAGGATAGAAGTGACCATGTGTCACTTGATGAATAACTCATCTCAATTAGGAGGGAATTCCAAGAATATATAATTAATTTCAACTATAGATTCCAAAAAACTTGGGATAAGATCCCCATCATCATTAAGCCCATACCCAATTATGCTTTTCTTTACTATTTAAGAGCATTGAATTTAGACATTGCAATCATGATCCAATCTATGGGTGGTACAACTCTGCTTGAGGCTTATGAGATATCTATAAGGGAAAAAAATATTTGGTAAAAGAAGGAAAACTCATGCAAAGACCTCACATGCCACTTTTTACTGAGCTTCAATGAACCCCACTACCATTACTTCATTTCCCATACGAAAAAATCAAGCTCAACTTGATGATAGTCAGGTGGATAAATTTTCAAAATTTGAGAGCTTGTTGAAGGCACAAAACAATAGGCTAGTGGCTATAGAGAGACAATAATAGGCTTCATATAGGCCATACCAATGTCCCTTCCAAGCCCAACACCCTACTTAATCCTATAATAGACCCCCTATCCATAAAATCAATAAGCCCAAGGACAAATTACTCAAGGTGGATCTCATAATAGCTATAATCCTACAACTACAAGTAGCTTAAGAGCCTTCATCCCCACATAAAATAACCTTGCACAAGAGGGTCAATGGAAATTAGGAGGTCATTACAATGAGATGGTAATGGCTACAAGTGGATAAATATATTAGGATCCTAGTTGGAAACATACTCCATTCCAAGGCCATGACACAATACCTCCTCCACCACAAGGCCCTCTAATGAATCAAAATACCATGCTTACCATGACATCATCAAAAGCTCAAGTTCAATAGCAAGGGAACATGGGTAAGGTGCCAGATGACACCATGTGCATAAAATTTCAAGAATGGGAGCATATGTTTGAGCATGTAGTAGTAAATATGGGGTAGACTACATAAAGGGCAGATGAACTAGTTATAACCAATACAAAGGGTAAGAAGAGGATATTGGATGATAATTTGGGGCAACATAAGGCTTATTCAAAACCTCCAAAAGTCATTAAATAACCTACCACTTCAAATATACTTGCTAAAGTTATTAAAACTCAATAAATACCTAAATATCATGAATAATAACTAAAGTATTTTTTGTTCCTCATGTCACTCAAGTGCCAAGTGATACTCCTACTTAAAAGGTAAAGTTTAAAGGTACTAATCTTTCTTTAAATATTATGGATCATATGGAAAAGGCTAATTTCACTATGTCTATGTATGATGCTCTATCTATTCTAGGATAGAAAGAGATCCTTTAGGAAGAGCTCTCCAAACTTTCTCATGTGAACAAGACAGTTGATAAGGTGAACACTATTTTAACTAATAATAGTCAGCCTATTCAAATTCAAGTTCCTAAATAAGCTCCTAGTTAAGGTCAAGTTCATAATGTTGTTCATCCCCCTAAGGTTGTTAAGCCCCATATATTCTATTTATTAGTCATCACAGGGAAATTTTAGTGTATAATTGTATGATATATTCAGGTACCTCAACCTTAGTTATGACTAAAGTTATAATAGATAAACTTGAGATTATGTGCCTAATGAAAAGGGTGTTCACCAGTTGGATGGTTCCCCCACTAAAATAATAGGTATCTTGAAAGATCTTAAGATCACATTGGCAGCTTGCCCAAATTATGTCATCACTCAAGATGTAATGGTTATAAACCTACCCCCATATTTTTCCTTATGTATATCTAAAGACTTTACTATAAAAATTAGGGGTTATTTGTCCTCTGATTGGTCATACATGGTTTTCAAAACTAGATATGGGACTAGGGTCACTGCTAGGTCAGAACCTATCTCTAGGTTTCACCTAGAGCCCTATATGCCTAACCTTGAAGATGTTAATTGTACCATATTTAAAAAGGATGAAAGTGTTAGTAAACAAAAGCCTAATGATCATCTTGAAGGAATTTTAGACCTATACCTAGATGAATGTGCAGTTGATAATCATGGATTTTATTCCTATAGTAATATTAAAGAAGCATATTTAGGGGTGTGTTATATTCATGAAGAGGGTGCTACTATACCTTGCTTAACTAACACCACTCAAGAGGAAGATGGCCTATGGAATTTATTCTTTGATGGCTCAAGGTCAAAGAATGGTAGTAGAGCTGGAGTCATGTTGGTTTCACCCTAAGATCAAAAGTACTATTTAACTAAAAGATTTTAATTTAATTATAGTTCAAACATAGCTGAATATGAAACCCTTTTGCATGGTCGAGGCAAGAAGAAGAGGTGTCAAACTTATTCAAGTCAAGGGTGATAATGAGCTTGTTGTGTAAAAAGTGAGAGGAAAAAGTTCATCTAAGAACCATCATTTGAAATTGCACAAGCATCATGTATGGATATCTCATAGAGGACTTCTTGGAATTTAATATATAGTCTCTACTAAGAGAGGAAAATCAACATGCAGATAGGCTTGCAGCCATTAAAGCTTAGTATAAGATTGTAGAAAGAGTCAAAGGAAACCAGAGTCAAGACAAGATTAAGATCATATGAAGGCCAATTGTACTTGATAATGAGGTGAGTTGGTAGGTGTTTGATAATGATGATCAAATTATATGTTTTCTGATGCAGGAGGTAGAATTTTACCATAAGAATCAAAACAAATTTCAACATCATTGTGATGATTAGATAGTGTAGCTGAGATCTAATAAGGTACCTAAGGGTATTGTGACATTGGAAAGCATCTTTAATGAACATGACCATGTGAGAAGAGGCAAGGCATGTATCTCAGCCAAGGAGGAACATTATGAGATGATGTAAATATTTCAAGATAAATTGTTGAAGTTAGGAAAGATCAACACAATAAAAGAAAGCTAAATTTGTTGCTTTATATCAATAATTATCTAATGTATCTAGATGGGAATACAAATATCTAAAGGGATTTAATCCCAAACTTGCACAACATATCATTGAACTAGAGAGCAATGCAAAACCAGTTAGGTAGAAGCAAAGGCCTGTCATTCCAAAAGTGGAGTTGATGAGAAGGGAGCAATTTAAGTTGATTGAATCAAGGATAATATTCCCCATTAAACATTCCTCATGGGTGGAAATCCTTGTGCCACTGAGGAATAAGAATGGGGAAATATATTTGTGTGTTGATTTTAAGGACCTCAATAAGGTGTCCCTAAAAGACCATTACTCACTACCCTCAATGGATAATATTTTACAAAAGGTGTTAGGTTCTTAGAGATTATCATTACTTGATGGCTACTCTGGTTATAATCATATTATGTTCAAATAATAAGATAGGCATAAGACCACGTTCACCATAAAGTGGGGCACTTATGCATACATGAAATTTCCTTTGGACTATCCAATGCCAAGACAACTTTCTAGAGGGCAATGAATGTTGCCTTTGAATGTTTGATCAATGACATGGTGTTCATCTACCTAAATGATGTCACTATTTTCTCAAAAGACCCAGCTAATCATATTGCTCACTTGAGGTTAGTATTTGAAAGATGCAAAGTGTTTGGTGTATCATTGAATCCTAAAAAATGTATATTTGGTGTTCATGAGGGTAGGTTATTGGGTCATGTAGTGTCTAAATGTGGTCTTTTCATAGACCCTAAAAGAGTTGAGTCCATATTATCCTTACCCTTACCTAAGCACAAGAAGGGTTTGCAGAGTTTCTTGGGAAATATTAATTTTATAATAAGGTTTATCCCAAGCTTTGTAGAGCTAGTTAGGCCTCTTACTCACATGTTAAGAAACTGTAAAGAGTTTACATGGATCAAAGATGGTAAGAGGAGTTTTGAGGCCATAAAGGAGGAAATATCTCATGACCCTACACTTTTTAATCCTAATTTTAACAAAGAATTCTAATTTTATGCCTTCTCTACATTAGATGCAATCTCTACCATGTTGATGTAATAGAATAAGTAAGGTTTGGAACAACCTATTACTTTATTTAGTCAAGCCTTAGAGGGCTATGAGGAGAGGTATAAATTTGTATAAAAACATGTGCTTGCATTACTAAGAGGTTTTATTAATTTTAGGCACATGGTACCCAATAGTAAAATCACACTAATGGTGGTACACCTAAGTATCAAAGATTTTATACTTAATAGAGACCTCAATGAGAAAAGAGTTGGATGGGTGAAAAAATTCATGGAGTATGACCTTGAGGTTATATTAAAAAAGCTTGCAAGGGGTAGAGGATTGTGTGAGCACCTTGATGTAGAGGTAAAATAAGGTAAGGACCAAGTGTTGGTAGTCCATGATAGCCAACATATAACTGTAGACAACATATCTTTTAGTTGGACACATGATATAATCAAATTTCTTGAGTCAGGACAATGTCTTATCGGGCTAAATAGAGCAAAGATAAGTCACTTTAGGATTAAAATTATACCTTATTTCCTAATATATGGAGTATTTTTAAAGAGAGACATAAGAGGCATGCTTTTGAGTGTGTGGAATCATGCCAAATAGATAAGTTGCTTGAGAAGTTCCATGATGGTCCAGCTAGTGGGAACTTTGATACCAAGACCAAAACCTCTAAGATAATTAGATATAAGTACTTTTAGCACATAATATTTAGAGATGCACACTCTTGGGTAATTAAATTCCCAAAATGTGCAATGTTTTTTGGAAAACAAAAACTAGCTACCCTTCCCTTACAACCAATACAAGTAGAACAACCTTTCATGTAATGGGGCTTAGATTTCATAGGGATGATACACCACCCTTCAAGTAAAGGACATAAATATATCATTAAATATAAATACTACTTTAAAATATAGGTTGAAGAAACTACCCTCAAGGAAGATAATGAAAATTTTATTTTGGACTTTTATGATAGCCTTGTGAGTAGATTTGGTGTGCCTTCTACAATCATTTCTAACAATGCATTGGCCTTCAATATAAAAAAGGTATGTGAGTGGGATATTTTACATATAATTTATCTCAAGGAATCCTATAAATATTACACATAGGGAAATAAACTAGCAGAGTCCAAAAATAAAAACTTGTTGAGGATTATCAAGAGAACTATGGAGAATAGTTAGAGGGAGTGGCATACTAGATTAAGGACTTCCCTATGGGTAAACAAAGTGAAACATAAGAAAGATACTAGACACTCCCCATACCTTCTTATTTATGGGAAAGAAGCCAAACTTCCTATTTCTCTTGAACTACCTATATTAGAGCTTGCACACCAACTTGAGCTCCTAGAGGGTGATGCTATGTAGATAAGGTTAAATGAACTAAGATTGCTGGAGGAGATAAGGGACACTACTATGTACATCATGTGGTCTAATAAAAACTAAGTGAAAAGGGAATTTGATAAGAGAGCCTCCTTAAAGACATTACAACAAGGTGATATAATCCTCAAATAGGATAATGACCGTGCAAAACTAGGAAAACACTCTAAGTTTGATAGTCTTTGGAGTGGGCCTTATGTTATCACAAGTTACAGGCAGACTAATGCCTTTGAGATTGGTAGGTTGAATGGAAATAGCCTTCCAATCCATATAAATGGGAGGTATATTAAATTTTGATACTAGTGTTATCTCATGATCTTTGTACATAGGTAGATAGGTCTATCTTTACCTCTAAGTGCTCTTGCACATTGCTCTGTTTGTTGTTTTTCTATTGGTTAGGTAATTTTTTGGTGTGTTTTATTGCTTCTTTATTATTTATGTGTGTTTCATTGCTTCAAAGTATTTTCAAGATTTAGGTAGAATCCTTTTTTAAGTAATACTTCATTTTTCTAGTCATCATGAGCAAGCTTGATCAAATCCTAGGTTCCATGACCAACATGCTTGTCAAGCCAACTGAGTCACTAGAAATGTTGGTCAATTTATAGAACTAGAAATTGGCCAACCTTATAGATTAAAGGGTTATGACCTATGTTTATATTCTACTTGTTAGTCATGATTGAATGTGTTCAAGACATGTATAGTCATTTCTTGTATATTCATATTCCAATATTATCTTAACAAACCTTGAGTGAAGGATTATGTGAAAAGGATGTACTTCATGTTATGTCTTTCCTTTGCAAATTTTATGTCTTAGCACATTTTTATCTACAAGCCTTTAAAAATTATCCAATAGTAGGAGTAGAAAAAATTTAGGAGGAGATCACTTGCCATTTTCAAGCTTTTGAAACACTTTAAGCAGGCTTAAAGTGTGAATTTAGTGATCTTAAGAACCCAAACCATCATAACATGTCATGCGGGAATGAACTAATCAGTCTAGTTGCACATTTGATAAATGCACTTGGGAGGTCAACCAGAGCCAAAGGTATACATGAACATAATGATTTTTGCCCCATAAAAATCCTTTGCAAATTTTGTATTTTGATGAGTTTTTTGTCTCAAGATATAAGCATTCAAAGATGAACTAGTAGAGTGGGACGTACATAGGGACTTCAATATCAAGTTGTAAAAAATATCCATTTGAATTTAAACATTCCAAGGTTTAAAGAAGACATAACAAATGTCAAAATCATAGGATCTTAGATCATAGCTAATGACATGTGACGATTGACAAGGTTAGTGGGTCTCAAAGAACTAATAAAGCACGTTAAATTGTGCATTGAATATCAATGACGAGCTCACAGTCAGAAGGTTAGTGTATCCTAAGATCAAATATGTAACTAAAAAGTGGCATGATATTAGGAGCTTAGGTAGTAGACCTATATCACATGGTCTATCAATGGTGTCAAAAGGTTATAAAGGTATATGATTCAAGATCTATGGCACACATTGAGTCAAGTAGTAAAGATCAGTGATCTGTGTTTAACACTCAGACATAGGATCAGTAGCACACATTTTATTACATAATAAAGATCAAAAAATGTGTAGGTTAAGGAGATAAAATTGGATATGAAGCCACCATGTGGCACAAGTGTAGGAATCAGAGGTTGATAGTAGGATCTTGAGAATGAATTAAGAGCTGACAGAGGACACTAATCTGGAAGACCCAAATTAAGATTGATGGCCAACATTAAAATTAAAAATCCAAGGACTCAAATGGAAATCAAATATGATAAAGGTTAAACCTGAGCCATGTTTCAAAAGGTTAAGGTCACCATTAAATCTCAATCTTGATAAGCTGATTGGTTTTCATCTATAGGAAGACCTATGCTCAGACATTGAGGTAAGGGTAGACATGTGATTATGGATGGGTTTTTTATCCTTTGACATGATCATAGCTTCAAAAAGTAGAGTATCTTCCCAAGGAATTTTAGGTCATGTATTTTTTAGGTCCATGAATACAAGGACTTTATCCTTATAATGAAGGGCATTAATGTAGGGAGAAGTGAGAGAAGGAATGGTATGACTATTATAACTATTTTTTGAAGTGGCCCTGATCAATTAAGTTTTTTCAAGGAGAATAAATCTAAGGTGGTTTTAACTACTATTATGAGTGAAATTAAGCTCATTAATGACCCCTTCAACACCAAAATTTCTCTCCCTATATTTTATTTCTTCCTATAAATGTAGGCATTGAGCTCTTGATTATCGTCCCTCGGCTAGGTATATTAAACCTCTACTAAAATCACTTTGTAAAATATTTGAAGAAATATAAGATAACTTAAAATTCTATTCTAATGCTAAGTGTATTTTATTGAAGTTTGATTTATAGAATGTATGTTGTCTATTCCTCATCTGTAAGTCCTTCATGTACCTTGCTTTAAGACTTTTAGTTTCTTGTAGGTTATGTGAAGTGTTAGCTAGTGAGGTTTCTCTTGAAGTGTCATGAGTCCATAGTGTCTTACATAGACCTATCTCTTTCTATCCTTCAAGTTGTTTATCTCTTTTTAACATTCATACAAAATACTCATATTTGTAACCTTGTTATTAAATCTGATCAATCCTAGTCCCCTTCAGATTCATTAGTAGTCAAGAAAGTGTCCAAGTTGAGAGTGGATCATTGAACATTTGGTGTATCACCACACATAAAGTAGGTTTTCATTCATATATTTAATCCCCTTTTCATCCCAATAAATTAAGTTTTAAGAAGAGAGATTCACATTTTCATATCCGAGGAGCTAGCCTAATTAAAAATCCTAGAGGTTTGACACAAATTTAGGTAACCCACAACCTAGGGTCATTCCTATGTTTGACTAGGTATGAGAGTAGGAATTGAACACTTATACTTCTAGTTAGGGTTTAACCTAAGCCTCAAACAATACATTCTTAAAAAAGTTCACAAATAAGTCACTCAAAAAAGATAGTTTGGTTTAGTTTCTCAAATTTTCTATAGAATCAACCTATTGAATACTAAATCAACTCTGTATTTTAATTGTGATACTAGATCAGCCCTTTCAATTTCCTACTAGATTGGCCACATCAATACTAGATCGACCACCTTGTTTCCTTGCAATACTATATCAGCCATATTATATACAATCAACCTCTTTTAGTGATATTACATTAGACTTATCGAACAAACTATATCAGCCTTGATCTATGTAGTTGGTCTTATCTCTCTTACCAACTAAGTCATCCTATTACTATATAGTTAGCCTCCTATCAGCATACTAAATTATCCCATTGCTATGCATTCAACCTTATCATTATCCCTCAACTTATGGACTAAGTCAACTAGGTCAAAATTTTTCATCCACAACAATTACTTTTTTCTATTTACCATAAATGCCTTGGGAATTTATTAGTCCAATTCCTTCCTACCCAATACCCCATTTTATCCCTAATTTAAAAAAAAAAAATTTAAGGTTCATTTCGATGCCTAGATTTTTCCTACTAGTCACTTTTCTATGTTTATCTCAATTTCAAATCAAAATATATAAAAAAATGAAATTTCCAATTGCTTACTTGTGCTACACTCATTACGACCACTATGCATCCTCCTTGTCTCAACTATAGTCTCCTCACCATGATGGCTCTCTGGCCTCCAACTAGGTCTCTTAGAGCTCTACTTTCTCACAATAGTAAAAATAACAAATGAATTCTTTTTCACTTATTTATATTTACTATTCAAAATTATTTACCTTTCAAAAATTTACCATCATATTTTGTATTTTTATCATATCTTTGTCTCTACTAGCTCTTTTTCCAAATCACAAAATGTTCTAAAATCCTGACATCGTAGAGAATTGTTTCACCTATTATATGTCTATGTTAACAAAAATTTCAAATTTTCAGTCTTTTTTTCTAACTTATATAGGTTCACCTAATGTTCCCTACATTGGACACATTCACATTTTGTATCCCCTTATTTATCTCTAGAACTAAACTACGTAAAGGTATGTGTTTTACAAATTTAATCCTTTCATTTATCTTATTTTCTCCTTACTATAATTTATTCAGCTTCATCATTATGTGTTTCTATGTTCTTTTCCTGAAGCACCATCCTATGTTGTACCTAAGTGACATTTTATGAGCCTTGAGTGGGGCATCTTTATACACATATTATTTTCAAACTTGATCAATTATTAATTACTTTTATCTTGTAGGTCGATTCTCATTGTATCTGAGTGCATACCTTAAGGGGTGCATAAGAAAAGGGGTGGGAAGACCATTAGTATTTTGCAAGATTGTTGTCCTTATACTACCACTTAATATTTACACACCCATATCCTAACAAATTTCCCTAAGCTTTGCTTCCTCTTTTGCACCCTCCTCTAGTTATTTTCTACCTTCACTAGTCATTCCCTAGCCTAAAATCCTTTTTGACAGTTCACAATAAATTGTTAAACCCATCGACCCTATACTCTAATTGACAACAATCATTTAGGGTCTAGGTCATCCCTTGGCTGACATAACCCAAACCTAATTTGTTTTTGTTAATAATAATATAGATTTGATTAGCCTGACTCTATCGACTAAACTTTATAAAGGATTAGGGTTAGATCCAACTTTATAAACACATCCATTTCATCATTTCTAAGAGAAGAGAAGAAGAAGAAGATACAAACATATGTTAGCTAAAATTTATAAAAGGAATAGGGTTAGATCCAACTTTATAAACACATCTATTTCATCATTTCTAAGAGAAGAGAAGGAATATATATATATATATATATATATATATATATATATATATATATATATATATATATATATATATATATATATATAAGGATGATAATGATAAATCAACTCTAGGCTACCCAACCTATCAATGCATCCAAAACACTTCTCCACAAGACAAGATTTGTATCTCCAAATAAAGTATGAAACCCTGAGATATGCTCCTTAAGTAAAATTATGGATAATTAGATGCACTATATATATGCCCCCTCGAGGGAATAATTAGCACAAGTAGGTTGACAAACAGTCCCTCAAAAATAAAGAAGTGAAATGAGGGGACCAAAGAAAGAAAAGATGATGGGGTGAAAACACAATGATACTAAAAAAGTAGTCAAAATCATTGAGAATATAAGTGAGATGGTATACAATGGTTTTCCCAAAGGTGGTTATAAGAATTATACCCCAATAGTGGCAATGTGGTATGATAACACAATGATTTGCCCAAAGGTAGTTATAATTATTGAGAAGATGGAGCTACCCTAGTTAGGATAGAAAAATAAGATAATAACATGCCTATGTATAGGCAAAAAAAGTAAAGTGGTGACAACATAATGATTTTCCCAAAGGTGGCTATAATCATTGAGAAATATATGTGGGATGATGTGCAATGATTTGCTCATAGGAGGTTATAATCATTGGACCCTGATTATGGTAAATATGAGAAATTATGGCCTTGGATGATGATAACTTAACACAGAGGGGAATGATGAATTGAAATAACTTACTAGTAGGGAGATGCTCATCCAAACTATTAAAGATTGAAATTCATTCATGTTTAATTACTCTATTTGGGATATGATTAGGATGGAATCAGGATGTTGGTGCTAAAGAGATGCTACCATTACTAAATAGACTTCTTGAAGCTGAGGTTTTTTGTAACATATGTCGATAGGCATATGGTATAACATTATGAAGACTTGGCCAAAATATGCATGATGACTAACTCCCATAATCCAATACTCAATAGAAAATAATGCATCAATGATAGAAACCATGATGATAATGTAAAAATATGAATATGGATAGATTAAAGTATAAGTGTGGGTAAGGAATCACCTAATGAACACACATAAATTGAATCAAGGCAATAGTGTTGAAAGTAAACAAACAAGTAGACAAACAAATAAAAATAAACCAAAATAAACAAATAAACAACACAATAGAAACCCTATGAATATTATCCTTAGAAAATAAGTGACAACCTAACAAATGAACAAAATGGGGGAATAAAAGAAAAGGAAGGGGATGGTCGAGCTGTCTCCATATGCACTAGGCAAGTGGACGCTGCCTACATAGTTCCATAGATGTAATATCCAATAAAAAACTTTAGACCAAAGCTAGTTCTCCTAAGGAATGGGAAGAATGTGATAACTGAGGAAAATAAATAGAATGGATGTGCTAGAAGAATAGGAATGGTCTTACAAAATAGAAAGTGCATGAGAAAAAAGGCCAAAAAGGATAGAGAAACTAAATGATAAGTGATTTGCATGTAACTTAGTAAGGGTTCCCAAAATACTTAAGGCAAAGAAGTGGTCAATGCTTTTTTTCTTTTATAACAATTTTTGGAATGTATTTGGAATTGTTTTGGAGTATCTCAACTCAATCGAGAATGATGAGACACTAAATGGTTCAAGCTCACAAAAAGATGAGAGTGTGTCTTAGGTTGCTCACAAAATGGTGAGAGTATGGTAGAGAAGGGTGACTGAGCTAACCTCAACAAGTATTGAGTGCTACCTACATAGTTCCAGAGTAGGACCTCAAGTCACTATAGTTTTGTCCTTACAATGGGGGAATTCAATGAGTGTAGTAGTCAATTCAAAAAAAATAGGCATAGTAGGTAAAAAAACATAGTATGGCATGGGAAGTGGCAAGTTGGTATGTCAAGGTTTAATATTGCCCTTAGTTTTCCCATAGGTGGTTATAACCAAGACATAACAACATAGATCGATGGTACTAATTTACCCAAAGGCGGTTATAATTAGTAGTAAGATCAGTGATAAGAAAGGAATAACAAATAAAGGATGCAATTGCTAAAACTTTTACCACACTATCCCAAAATACAATCTCTATCTGAAGTAATTGAACCAATTGATAAAATTGATTAGATACCTCAATGATAAAACTATGTAATTAATGGCAAAAACTAAGGTCAAATAGTCTAGGATTTAGAACACATTGGGTTGATAGAACAAAAGTAAAAAGTGGATACAGTGAAGAGGATGAATAAGGATGGTATTTGTACAAAGAAGAATAATGAAAAATAGCATAACTAAAATGGTCCTTACAAAGAATACACCTTAATGCTCAAACATAGTACAACTTGAGATGAATAATATTCATTGGCTCTAGAATTTCATCTCCATCTGGTATGGTGAGCTTTTATGCTCCTAATCCATAATCTATAGTAATGATGAAAGGCCCTATCCAATTTGGTTTGAATTTCTCTTTATGCTTCTTCTCAATTATGGTATTCTTTTGGTTTTATTTAAGAACAAGATCACCAAGTTCAAATGTTCTATAATTAACACACCAATTATAGTGGCCTTTGAATCAGTTCTGATATGCTTGATGATTGTTGAGTGTAGTTGTGCATTTATCATCAAGTAGGTCTAGCTCTTGCAAGCAGGCTACTCAATAGTCATGATCATCTAGGACATGCTTGAAAGAGATGCATAGTAAAGGCAATTTAACCTCAATGGGAAGGATGGATTCAATACCATAAACAAGTGAGCATAGAGTGGCTCTTGTGGGGGTATGATGATTGGTATGGTATGCCCAAAGGGCAGGAAATATTTGCAAGTGCCATTCATGACCAACATCATGACAATCTTTTTTCAGAATATTGACAATGGTTTTGTTAGATGCCTCAGCTTGGCCATTACCTTGAGGGTAATATGTTGTATAAAAATGTTGTGTCATGTTTTATTTAGTACATATCTAGTCTACATCCTTGTTCTTAAAAGATCCTCCATTATTAGATATAATGTCAGAGGGGATACCGTAGTAGAAAATAAGATGGTTAAAAATAAATTTGGAAATTTGCTTTCTAGTCATGTGAGGGGTATAGATTTAACCCACTTAGTGAAATACTCAGTGGGTGTAAGGATATGTTTATGGTCATTATATTAAGTGGGGTTGATATTCCTAATGAGGTCAAGTCCCCATGTAGAAAATGGCCATGGTGTCAACATTAGTTTCAGAGTTTTTGCTAGGGCATGAATTAGATTAGCATGCCGATGACATTTGTCACACTTTTTTACATATGCAATGGCATCTACATCCATTGTAGGACCATAATGACTAGTATGAAAAAACTATTTACATAGGACTACACTGCTAGAATGAGCTCCATATACTCCTTTGTGAACTTCTATTAACACTAGTGTAGACTCTACCAAAGTTAAAAAATGAAGTAGAGTTCCATCAAAACTATGATGATAAAGGGTGGATCTAAGTAGAGTATAATGAGTGGAAAGATGAATGAAAGCTTTAGTTTATTTTTAAAATAGGTTAGGTGGTAGAAATTGGTCATGAAGGTAGTTATAAAGGTATGAGTACCAGATAGAATTAAGACCAATATTATGAAAAATCATGGCAATAGTTAAAGGTTCATGAGCTGGTGCTGACAAATTCTCAATGAGGAACTGATACTCTATAAATTTATCTATTTGTTGAATTAGAGAGCCAATAGTAGCCATGAGATTTGTAGTTCTATTAATAACCCTTGGTATGTGCTCAAAATAAATATTGAAAATTTGTTTCTTAAGAGTGTCGACCATAGCTTTATATGAAACCATCTTGTCATCTTTGGTCTAAAAATAATCTATGACCTGGTTGATGATTAGCGGAGAATCACCATAAACTTGGAGATGAGATATTTTCTACTACACTACTTATCAAAGTCCTACAACAAGTGATTCATACTTGGCCATGTTGTTTGTACAAGGAAAACTAATTTTGAATGATTTAGGGATTAGATCCCCCTGTGGTATAATAAACAATACGCCTACTCTCAATCCATGTGTAGTAAATGAACCATCAAAATATAGATTCCAAGGCTACTCCTCAAGGGGTGTGTTAATGATGGTCATTATGGATTCATTAAGAAATTAAAACATGAGTGGCTGTGTGTTTGTGATAGGTGCTTCAATAAGTTGATCTGCAAGAACTTGTCCCTTGATTTCCTTCTAATTGACATAAGCTATGTCAAACTCACTGACAATCATGATCTATTTAGTCATTCTACCTTGTAAAGCTATTTTAGATAGTAGATACTTGAGTGAAACTAATTTTAAAATGACCATGGTCTTATTATTTAACATGTAATGACATAGTTTTTGAGTTGCAAAGACCATTGATAGACAAGCCTTTTCAATAGGTGCATAGTTATGTTCATATGAACCAAGGTATGGCTTAGGTAGTAAAATACATGCTCTTTTACATTGTCATCATGTTGAGCCAAGAGTGCCCACAGAGCATGATTGGTAGCTGATAGGTATAATAAGAATGGATTTATTGGTATAGGAGGTAATAAAATAAAAAAATTAACAAGATAGTCTTTGAGTTGTTGAAAATCTATTTGGCAGTGATCATCCCAGTGAAATGCAACTCCCTTTTTCAAAAGGTGTGTAAATGGATGGAACTTATCTAATAACTGAGAGATGAAGCATCAGATTGATTGGATCTTACCCTACAAACTATATAGTTGATTCAAATTGGTTGGTGGTGGCATCTCAGTTATAATATGGACTTTAGCTAGATCGACTTCAATACCTCTATGAGACATGATGAAGATGAGTAATTTTATTGAATTTACACCAAACATATATTTCTTTGGATTGAGTCTAACTTTATACTCCTATAATCTTTCAAATATCTTACACAACACTATTGGATGGTCAGCCATAGTTTTTGATTTTCCTAATAAGTCATCAACATAGTCTTCAATAATATCATACATCATATCATGGAATATGACAATCATGGCTCTTTGATATGTAGTTCCAACATTCTTAAGGCTAAATGGCAATACTTGATAACAAAATGTTCCCCATGGAGTGGTGAATACTATTTTATGTTGGTCTTCTGGTGCTATTCTGATTTGGTTGTATCCTGAAAAGCCATCCATGAGTGAAAGCATTTATTAACATACTATGGAGTTGATGATCATGTCGATATTAGATAAAAGAAAATAATATTTAGGACAAGATTTCTTGATGTCTAAAAAATTAGTACATATTATGATCCCTTCAGGTTATTTACTAACATGTATCATATTAGAGATCCATTTTGAGTAGTCAATGGATCAGATACATCCTACTTTTAAGAGTTTTTCCAACTCTTTCTTTATCAATACAACAATGTGAGGATGCATCTTACATAACTTTTGTTTTACCATTTTGGCATTAGGATTAACCACAAGCTGATGCATAACCAAGGTGGGGTCTAGACCTAGCATGCTAGAATAGGCCCATGTAAAGATGTCTACAAATTCTCTCAACAGAGCTATAAAGACATCACATTCCTCTTATGTGAGGGATGTCCTTAATTTTATCCATTTCAGGTTTGATGGAGTCTTGATATTTAACTTTGTTGTATTTTTAACTAGAAGGGTCAATCCATCTTCTAGGATAGTAGGCAGTGACTTGAACTGTTGAATTATGTTAGGGTCCTCCATTATGACTTGCTCTTTAACTTATCCTAAACATGATGAATCTCAGTTCCCTAATATAAGATCTAGCCATGTAATAAAAATAGTCAATTTTTTTTGAAGAATTTGATCAACTACTTATTGCTCAAAGCTAAATTTGGATCCATAAGCAAGTTCATCATTGGTGGTGTCCTAGGCTAACTTTGAAGAAGAATGAATACCCTCGTCTAATGTCACCTAAAATAGGTTTTAACAACTAGACAAGCCTTTATCTTTACTTTTTCCCTGGTCAAAAAGCACCTTAGAGAGGTTTTCACTTTGGGACCTCAATGTTTTACTTATTTGTTTTTGGCTAAGGGTATTCACTCACTCTCCAAAATAGGCTACAGGTTCTAATGTGATTGAGAATCTTGATTTGTGATCTCCCAATGGAACATTGTCTCTAAGACCTAAAAATTCATAGAATGCCTCATCATTTTGGAACTCATAAATTAGTAGAATGGATTCTTGTTGGTCCCAATCTATCAATTGGTTATAATATAATGGCAATGGGTTGTGATGAATGGTCATGGTAAGGGTACAAATGGAATTGTTATCAAACAAGTTGGTTTCAACTAGGTTATCAAAGGTGAGGCTATAATCAGACTTTACTTCACTATCAACATCATCATTACTAGTCACTGATGATGGAGTTTGAATAAAATATATGGGGTCACTCCTAGGTGGTTTAAATCCAAGTCCAAAAGGTCTTTTATTCTTAGTCATGGAAATTGGCTCGATGGTTCCTTGTTAATTTAGTCTGAGGCCTTTTCCTTCATAATTATGATGCTTCATGATCCTAATGGGAATATGATACTTCGTATTTTTATAACAATCAGCTTGGTTGTCATTATATAACCATGATTCGTCCCCTTTAAGAGGGTCAGGTCCTAGGCTAAATGCTGGTACAAATGTGACATGTCCCTTATCTTTGTTCTTTTATTGCCAATGTATATGTGAGATGACTTTAGGTCACCCAAAGGTTTTCAAATTATGAGGAAGATTAGCAATATGAAATATATCATGGGTCACATACTCTCTCAGTCCATTATCAAAAATGGTGAAGTGATTAGAAGCTTCAGGAGGTAGCATGTGGGAAAGAGAATCCAAGGTATTAGGATCTATGCAATTATCTGGTTAAGGATCGATAAGTTAGCCTTTCTTTTGTCCTACTTGGAACTTGGATTCATATCATACTAATAATTATATTTTTTAAATTTGGATTTAACATGCTTGTAGTGTTCATATGGGTGTAAATATCCTAGAATATTCACTTCCATCCCTGAGTGGGAAAACTTGATACATTGGTACAGCGTCGACAGGATTGTATGAATGTCATGTAACCAAAGCCTTCCTAGAAGCATATTATATGATAACTCAAGATCAAGCACATGTAAAAGTGTATCATGAGTCAAAGGCCCAATGATAATTGGCAAACTAATGGTGATTTGTGATTCTCTTGCCTGATTATCATAGGCTTTGATAGTTATTATTTCTGGTTGGAGATCTACCATTATGTACCCAAAAAGCTTAATGAGCTTTAGAGACACTATGTTGAGTCCTGATCCATTGTCTATAAAGACATGTTTCAATTTATGTCACTTTATATATAAACTTTTATGTATAATGGATTATTATGGAGTGGGCCAAGGGAAGACATGTTACTTTGGTTGAACATGACTTGTTGGGATAGAGCTAGATGTCTAACCAAAGCTTGAAATTTATTACGGGATATTTCACTAGAAATAGTGGATTGGATAAAAAACTCATTCAAGATGTTTTTATGAATTATTTACATTGTAGCAAATCTAAAATAGAAATTTGTGCTGGTGTCTTTTGCAATGGTACCACAATATCAAATTTCTTATCTTGGTTAGTAGTGAATGGTTTATTCTGAGATTGAATAGTTGGTTGGATGATAGCCAAAGTGGTAGATGTTTGTGGGCCTAAAATAGTAATTTTTGACCTCTAAGTTATGATTTCACAATCAAGATTAAATATAGGACCATTATTGATAACAAATGTTGGGAATAGTGTGGGATTAGATAGGACAAGTCTCGATTATCGGTGCACTTTCATGTCACATGGAAAGAATGAGTTGTCGATATAAGGTCCAAAAGGGGAATTCATATTTTTCTAGTTTGCTTGTATGCATTCCTAGGTCAAAGAAGGATTATCCATGTAATTTAGCTAAATAGGGTTATTTAGCAATGGTCTAGGCTAATTAGTGTTGGGTCTAGGATTAATGGAGATAATATTAACACTACCCCTTGAAACATGACCTACAACCCTATTGTAATCATGTGTAACTACATGATAGGTTTGTTGGATGTTACCATTCTGACTTTAGTTTTGTCTATTGTTCTATCATTGTGGGTTCTGCTAATAATTTTATTGATTCTGTTGGTTTGGCCTTTGATTTTGATACTATTGATTTTACTACTACGCTGGCCATTATTGTTGCTATTGATTATTCTACTATTATTGATTTTTATGTCGAGGAAAGGGGTTTTTATAAATCCCAAAAATTTGATTAGAAGTGGAAGCACCATTATCTAATTTTATCTCCCCATTATCTAACATATTCTCAATTAAAAGTTTGATTTTGACACATCTTCATAGATTATGTCCATTGACTTGATGATAGTCACAAAATTCATTTTCACGATAGTAATCAAGATAAGGAATGCCTTGAAGATAATGCTTTGGTATAGGCTAACTAATCAAATTAAGAATAGTAAGCTTGTGAAATACTGACTCAATAGGTTCTCCTAAGTCACTAAAGACATGACGTGCAGGCACAATTATCTTAAGAGGAGGGGTTTGTGATAGTAATGGCTACTATATTTGTTGTATAGGTCTTGGCTGTTGTGCTTGTGACATTGGTTAGAGAGGTTGCTAAGTAGGAGTAAGTTGAATAACTAGTGCATATGATGTTTTCACTATTTACACATAATGGAATTATGTTACTCCATTTTCCACAACATTCCTATTGTGGTTGAATTTTTTTGGCCTTTCTTGGTTATTGGCCTATGTCAATTATGATTCTTATGCTTGAATGGGATGTTGGTCATTTTTCTATTTAGTACCTTGATTTTGATTAGTTGAATTAAGCTTGATGACTCCTTTATTGATGAGCACCTACTCAATCAACAAGCCTTTGTCAAGGATTTCCTTGAAAGTATGTACACATTAGAGTTCCAGATGGTAAGCTATCTCATTATGTAAATTTTTGGTAAACACAATAGCTAATTGTTTATCTATTAAACTATGGGTGAAATGGCTTGCAAAGGCTCTTCATTGCTGTAAATAAGTTGTAAAACTCTCACCAATTTTTTCTTTGCTTACATTAAGTCTACTAATGAAATATCATGCTCAAGATTATAGGAAAAGTGCTATAAAAACTTAATTTGAGGGTGGGGTGTAAAAACTCCTACTCCTTGGTATGATGATCTATCCATAAGATTAACTAAATGCACATGTTATTGGCTAATTATTAGCACATTAGTACCACTTTGATTAGGATTGGACGTTGTTTGCACATTTTCTACTAGGTTGGGTTCATTATTCTATGCAGAAGCCAAAGACACTTCTTTGATAATGGTCATATGCATCAAGTTATATATCAAAGTGGTTTGTACGAATGGGTCAAAATTTGGATTCACTTGTCCAGTTAACTCTATCAACACTCATGTTGAAGGAACTAGGTCAATAAGAGACTTACTATGTTCATCTAATTGAAATCATGTGCTATATTAAAGTAGGTATTATATGTTATCTGCATGTGGTTAAAATGATCTTCCATGATGTTTTTTCCTCAGTCAAATATACTAGGATCTTGGTATGTTGTTTGGACTAGAGCCATAAGATTGCTAGAAGAAGCCTGTTGATCGTAAATGATATTATGGGGCACTCTTACTAGACTTGGTAAATTTTCATGGGGAAAGTCTACTGGAAACTTAGACCCTACCTCTATGGCTCTAACCAAAATCTCATCTTTGTTCTCTAAAAAATATCGCTCAAATAAAATTGAATCATACGTGGAATTCATATTAGTAGAATATGACTATTAAAGTATTGGATTGTTCACTGTAGGTATTTTAGCTATGTATTATGCAATTTACTCTTGGTCTTATTTTGAATAAGGTGGTGTATTAATCAGATAATTGGCTAATAGATCTTGGATTTGTGCCCCTAATTAAGTATTATATGAGGGATAAGAATCCATATCATAAACAATATTTTCTACATAGTGGTCTTAGACCTCTTCTTCTTGTGATGCCACATTACTAATCCTTGGATTGTACATGAGTCCACTACGAGTGTAGGAGTACATGTTAGGATCCATAATCAATACTTTGTGATAAAAGGTCAAAGAGTTATACAAACTTTAAAAAAGACAATGTCTAAATAGATGATGTTTTGACTTGGTCTAGATTTGTCAAAAGGATCAAAAGATTTATGCAAAGTTTTATGAGGAAACAAGCTAGTGTCAAGTATCTAACGTTTCATTGTTCACACAAAGATAAGAAAGTAAATGGATCAATTATTAAAATGATAAACTCTAATGTTGAAGTATTTCAAATTAGTCTAATCTAGGAATTTAAAAGTTGTTAGGTCTTTTGACCATATACAATGTCAAAAGCTAGGCTCAAACAAGGCATGTGCTAGGAATCTTGGCCAAATGGCGTCAAAAGCTAGACTTTGAAAATAGATGAAATTTGTAATCTAATAGATTTGAAACACTTCTAGCAAACACTAGGCATTTTATTCTTGGACATGAACTTGATCAACTAGTATAAGGTATGAAACAAAAGGCACTTTTAAAGATAGTTCATTTTCTCACAATAATGGTATAAAACTTGGTTATTTTGACAAACAAGCTAGACAAAAGTGAATAATATAATTATTTTAGATAAAAGTGAACAATATAACTAATTTAGACAAAAGTGAACAAAAGTACACTTGGATTAGTCTAAAAATGTAGGAACAAATTTGGAATTCTATGGAAGAGGGTCTATGAAACAATATTTGAAATGCTTTGGGTAGTGTAACATTGTTATTCTACCCAAAAGGTGTAATAAAAAGGTTTGTTTCAAAGACTCTCTAAGGAAAAATACATTTTCCTACAATTTTGATAGCATAACACTACTTTTCTTGATTCAAATTGTTGTGGTGCATATACTCAAAGTGCAAGTATTTTTAGCACAAAATGGATTAATTCTATCAAGTGATGATAATTATTATAAGTCTTTAAACAACCTTCAACCTAAATTTTAAATAAAATCTAAGTTCCTTCAAGTTTAGTGAAAATGGTAAACCCACTTAACACATCAACTCTATGAACTTGTAAAGGTGTAATTCTAAATTTAAATTATAAGTGAAGGACTTAAACAAATTTGGTAAATGTCTAGACTCAATTAGGTAGCATAACTATGCCAAAGTGGATGATATGACTCTCAAGATTTTGATGAACTTTTGAACAAGGCAATTGATGATCTCATGTGGGTAGTATAATGCCTCTTTGTTCAAAGGAAAATCTGGACTATGTGTTTGGTTTGGATTATTTGTTTACACCAAGTTTTGAATCCAAAAAAGACTTTAATCTAGGATAAGACCCCCTAATTAATCACTCTTAAATCTTAAACTGACAAGATTTCTTGGTATTGTTTGAGTCCATCAATATACATCATTTGAGAGGGTTTTAAGTGCTCATCCAAAAGTAAATGTGCATTATATAGTAGGATTTTTACACCCCCTTCTCTCAATTGAAAATAATGCAACATGGACCTTGAGTCACACCTTGCACCAAAAATAATTCCATGGAAAGTGGGGATTTATCTAAGATTTAACAAGTTTCTAAGCGATCTAGGGGAATCAATTGCACAATGAATTTCACACCAAACAATGCAAAAGAAAAGCATAGATTTTGGGTCTGTATCATTTGGCTTGTTACAAAAAGGTCTAGTCCTTTTTGAAACCACTACATATTATTATTCACTCAGTATAGTGCAATGTCCAAAGTGCCACTACATCCCGTGTACAAATCTAAAGGAGCCAAATGAAGTCAATGCTGGGAGATGAAACCCTAGGTCAAAGCTTCCCCTAAAGAACTTGTGGGAGGTTATGAAGCCCCCCTCACAAGCCAAGTTTGCATAAAATTAAAGAAAACATGAAATGGAAAGACTTTAAGGTCATTTTCAAGACCACCCAAACTTTGATGAGTTTTTGGGGAGTGCTTTTAGATGACTTTCTTTCTAAACCTTGGACAAGGATACTTGTAATAGGAATGGTGCTTTTGATTCCAAGGGTTCCCTATAGGGGACAAATGGAAGAGCATACGTGCAACATTCCTCATTTTCCCAAATAAGGATTTAATCCAAACAACTATTGAAAATAAGAATTTATAAGTGTGTTCAATTTTAAGCCCAAAATGAAAGATTTGGTGGTGTTCATTTGAGCCCTTGGTCTTAGTTGCAAACTTTGAGAACATTCACCAAAAATATTTAAATTCTTTGTTAAACACCCAAAACAAGGTTCGTAATTAATTTTTAAGCATGCAAAGGTGATTTAAACATGTTTTGAGAAAATATCAAGCTTGGTCCTGTAACAAAAATGTTAGCATGTCCTTTAGCTTTGAAGCTTTTTTTAGTTTAAAATAATAAACTTTGGAAAAATAGCTCTCAAGTTTGTGTTTTTGGAAAAACACAATGACTAACATCAGTTATATACAACCAATGACGGTTACCTTAGACAATCAAAATCTACCTAATGTCGATTTTACTAATTGATGTCAGTTAAGCCATATAATTGATGTCAGTCTTACTTACTGATGTCGGTTACTATGTAAAACTGTAGCAAACAAAAATGGCAAAATAAAGTTAGAAAATCAATTTGCAAGAGTTTTAAAGGTCCAAATAAATATTTTAGAGTTGTAAAAATGCTCTTCTTCATGTGTGAGATGCATCTAGTCCCATCGAGTGTGTTATAATGTGATTTAGGAATTTGACTCAAGAGAAGATGGTTAGTATGGTGTTTGTTCCAAAATGAAATCAAAATGAAAGAAACACACTAATAACATAACATTTCTAGGCCTAGACACTAGGGAGAGCTTGGTAAAAAATACAAATGATAAAAACAACTAAAAATTAAGGAATAAAACATAAGAATTCCTTCACCTTCCTTGGATGCTCCAAATGCATCTATAGTAGTGGCTTGCTTAGTTTTGTGCTCATGAAGTCCTTATCAATGGAATCTTGAATACCTCTATCTCTCCTTAACACCTTTGGCTTATGGCTTGGCTTGGATTAGAATCAATTTAGCATGGTAACACTAATTTTATGAAGCTTTTATAACCAATCCTACATTATAACTTTACATTCTCAGGACTTATAAATGATGTTGTGAGGCCTCCTAATTATAGATTTTTACAAATGTCTAGAATCAACCTGAACCATCCATCCTAAGATTGAGATGTGTGGTTTAGGATTAATTCAATTTTTATAATTAAATTTTTAATTATCCTCATCATGAAATTAGAATAAGGGGAAATTAAGATGCATGGAGGGCATCATTGAAGGCATTGATGAGACATGGAGGGCATGAATCTTGATATTTATGGCATTTATGGCCTAGGGATGTCTTCCCAAGAAATGAGGTCACCTGATGATGTAGATACTCAATATTCATTTCTAAAAACAATATAACAAGTTTCTATAGAATTCTTAATTAGGCCTTGATTTGGGTTAATTAGCTCTTAAAAATATTTAAGCACTTTATGCACAAATTACTCAAATTGATCAAAATGCATTGTTATTAGTCCAAAATTTGACTAGATTGAAATTGGAAGGCAATGTCAGATGCATTGGATCTGTTATCCCATTTAGGATGTTATCAACAATATATAACAAAGGCACGTGTCTTGTGTAAGATATTTGATAGGAAAGATCAATCCAGAGCACCTAGGTGCAAAATTGGCATTTTTACTTAGAATGATATGATCATAGTTAGCTTGCCCGTAAATTGCATTACACCATTTAATGATACTTTGGCCAAAATTGGTAGTTTAATATGTCAATTTCACATCATTTATCATGTTTTAGTGTTTTTAGGTCAAATTGTGTATTTTGGGTAGAAATTAGCCAAAAACTTGATTAGAGGTTATCGGTGGCTAGATTTAGGTGTCTACATGTATCAACAATCAAAAGTGTAAGTAGGATTTATCTTCTCCAAGTTAGGATTGATTTATAAATCAGTTGCATTTCCATTTGCATATAGGATGTACCATAACCTTTGACTGATTATTTGTGGTTTTTCCTATAATGCCCCTTTAGTGCACCTCTCTACACTAATATTAAGCCTTGAGATGTGTTATGAGGTTGTGGGGCATTTGGAAACGGTTTTTAATTGGCTTATTATATTGGCTTGGTAGTTTTCTTATTTCAAGGCATTTTATATGTCAATTAAAACTTCAAACTCTTTATTTAACTTGATCTCCTACTTTGCCTTAGCAGGTACCTTTGTCTATGTCTTAACCTTTTTTGTTGCTTGCTACACAATCTCTTCGTTAGCTTTTTATTTATCTAGTTTATTATTCAACTCTTCCTATTTTCTTAGGGATTAATTTTTATCTCTTAGTCTTATTTATCTATTATGTTAACCTTGGTCTTCTTATTCTATTCATCTTACACTTCCTTTTATACTTATTCCTTCTTTTATGGCCTCTGTTGTAGCCCCATCAATATCTTATTTGCCTCTGTAGGGAACCCAAACCTTTTTATTATTTCCTATCATATCCCCCATACTATCATTGAGGGGAAAGTGGATCCCAACCTATTTGTTCTGTTAAAGATGCATAATTTTATAGTTATTGATAGTCTGTATATGGAGGTGTCCATCCCATTTCGTATTGAGGCATCTATGATGTTTAACTACGAGACCTTGAGGCTGGTATGAAGGACACTATTTTTTTGGTACTATAGATATTAGGGTATAAAATTATGATTAGGCTACGTAGCTAAATTCATCTTCATGATTAGGCTTGGAACTCTCAATTTGGTCGCTAGAATATATTTTATAGCTACTACAAAGACATTTCTAGTGATATCATCCTTCAAATTTTTTAGTGCTCTATAGTTACTTTGATCAAGGTTATTAGAATTGAAAAAGGTACAATACATGTTATGTTATTATTTTATGTATTGTTGTAACAAAAGACATTTAATAGTGGAATGTCCAACCATGTGACTAATCTCACATAAGTCTATTATTTTGATCTTAGGACAATCATTCCTATGAAGACCCTCATGATTTCACTCTATACACTATAAATAATATAGAATTGTTACTTTCATTCAATTCATCCATTTTATGCAAGATAAAATATATTTTAACATTTTTCATTCTAGTAGGTTGTAAACTTTCCCCATAATCTTTTATTTTTCAACTCAAATCACAGTCAATCAAACAACAACTTTATTGGGGAAATATGTTTTTACAATAGTAAAATTAATTTTGGGTCACAAGCCTTAGAAAAACTAAGAAGCTTTGTCTATATTTGAAAAATTAAAACTTAATTAATAACATCTAAGAACATGCAATCATAATCTCAAACTATTTCACCTATTTTTTATCAAATTTATTTTAGGTTTTGAATGGTTTAGATTGGGCATTTATTCATCTTGAATTATCTAATCAGTCTATTCTTGACATATACAAAACCCATTATGATTATGTTGTTATTTTATAGGAGTTACATAACTCTCCCTATTAAAGATCCTATAATCTCATACTTACTCACATCATCAGTGTAACATCTTTATCCTACCATTTCATTTCACAAGTCAACAAGTATTATTCAAGATTAGTGGAACCATCATAAGGTGTTAAATTTAAAAAATATTAGATTTAAGATCGATATTTTTTATGATCCCAAATAAAATGTTTGGTTAATTTAGACCAATTTTTATTGGTGTCTTGACATTTTCTATAGTTTCCTTTAGAGTACCTATATTCATATTTCTAAAAAAAATGAATTTCTACATGCAACTATCCAAACTTCACTATGAACTTATCAAACCACTTATCACACCTCAAAAATTATGCACTATGTAAAATTTTAATTAAATTAGGTGTGGAAGATGCATCCCCTTGGAATGAATCATCCATGTTTAGATTACTTTCCTCACTTGAACTTGAACCACAAATTGTCATCACATCTTCAAAATATTATCCTTACTCTTCTCCAAATAATATCATTCCCTATAACTGATTCCTAAAACTAATTATTTTCTCTATGACCTCTCACTATTCTCATTCTTTAATTTTCTTAGAATTACTTTCCTAGTATATCAAATCTCCTTCACTCTATTTGGCAACCTCAACTCCTTCAATTAATCTAATTTCCTCCCATTTGTAATCTCTAATTCTTATTAGAGTTTGATCTCCTTCTGCAATCTTGAAACTCTTTATTCTACTCCTACTCATAGTTACATTAGGATCATTTTTCTTATTCCATCACTTCTATTATCCCAACTCTCTCTCCAATCCCTATTTTTTTTTTATCTTTTTGAATTGTCTATTGCTTATTCGTATCTTTATTTTGGGTGTATTTTGATGTACAATCCTCAAAATGAATACCCATATTGAAAAACCAAAATAGGCTCATTATTTGAATTTAATATTAGAAATTCTTGATGATTAATACATTATTTATGAAGATATCATGGATAATGACAAATGTAATAACAATCCTTATTTGTAGCAACCTCTTATAAGTATTCTAATGAATGGACCAATAATCTAAAAGATATACATATAAATATTGATGATAACATAGAGAGAAATAACATCATTTGGAATGGATCTTATGATTATGATAATCAATCCACATACACAAAAAGTGAGTGTTTTCTATCATTCATATGTATATTTTTTATTATTCTCATATTACTCTTTAGAACATTTAAAATGGATAAAAATGAGCCTCTTCATTCCCCTCACCCTAATGAGGGTGATAACTACTTTCCATCTAACAAGGTTATTATTATCATTAGTTCAAGGAGTAAGGTATCCCAATATATAGTACCAAAGGAAGGTAAACAACATACCCTTCCTAACTCCCTCAACCTCCCACATATCCTATAGATGGTGTGTGTATGCCTATTTAATCCAAAGTTCTTATGGATTGTTCTTGTGAAACCCTCAAGGATAAAATCATTACTATGACAAGGTCAATAAAAGAGTTACAAAAGTAAAATTAGTATTTAGTTTCAAATATCACATCATGGGAAAAAATAGAACACCTAAAAATAATCCAAAATACACTAGTGTTAATCATGTGTTTACATCTTCACCTAGTAATTTTCTAATAAAACTTTGCATCAAGATTAGAAGCCAAAATATATTACATCTACCACTAGTGCTTCAACAAGTGAATAAAACTCTACTAAAATATCAAGTAAAATTCTAAAAGAAATGATTCAAAGTAAAGTTATCCAATTACCTCTTATACATCCTCTTATAAGATCAAAATATTATTGTGCATATCATAGAATGCATGGGCATCATATAGATTGTTGGTTTTCCTTGAAGTGAAAACATACAAGGTATTATTTATAGTGATGATCCTATCATATATAAATCAATCAATCATTACACTCACAATGCATCTCTTAAATCACAAGTGAAAAAAGAACAAGTATGGGTATAAAAGGATAAATCAGAGCAAAAAACATTTGTAAATGCAAAACTTAGAGCAATAAAAGATTCAAAAGGAAAAATTAGAGAAAAAATAAATTCAAAAGGAAAATTAGAGAAAGAAAAGATTCAAAAGGTAAAGCTATAAAAATCAAGGTTACAAAAAGATCAAGATGAAAAATCAAAATTACAAAAGACACAACATGAAAAGGAAAAATTACAAAAGCAATGTATTACAAAAGAAATGTTGAAAAAATAGCAAATGGTAATTCAAACTCAAGCTAAGAAAACAAACATTCTTAAATTAGGATTTATAAAAAAAGAGTTCAAAAAGTAAGAGACACTTGAAAAATAAAAGTTTCAAAAATGGTTACAAAAGAGGGAACATCTTTAGAACAAGACCACATAAATAAAGCATCTCTCAAGCAAATGGAGAAAGTACATTCTTAACAAAATAAAATGATACATTTTTTTGATTTTGCTATGTATACTTATGGAATTTCATTCAGGAAATATTATTCATGTACCATAACTCAAAAATTATTGTCCTCATATTGAGATCATTAGATATCTTGTGCATTTTCAAATAATTCAAAAAATAAAATTGAAAAACATTCAAATAATATAAAAATATTTAGCATTTACATGTTTAATAGATTTTGAATATGTTGTTTACTTTATGTTAGTAGATAACATATCATTTCCTTTCTATACACACATATGGTTCATTGGTAATTGAGTGTGATATAGGCATACACAAGATACATGATACATGAAAATATAAATGTTGGACCTTTCCTCTATCTATGTGACACACTACATTAGGAACATCTAATTTTATTTATGATGATCGATAGATGTGATATTTTTAATGATAACTATACATTATCATGTTGAGATTATATCTAACACTTACACATGCCTATACTCATGCTTACATATTACATAGTGTGATAGATATGCTATGCTACAAGACATTTTGTTAACACACATATATAGGGAAAAGTATGGTATGCTTATATTTCAACTATTCATTTTATCACATGGCTTACTTAAGTGTACTTATTATTTGATACCTTGTCTCAATTGTGAAACATTTGAACATGTTACTTATTTGTTAATCATAGTTCCTTTGATTATTTTTTTGGGTGTGCAAACATTTTAACATGTTTTCCCCTTGATTGTGTGAAATTTGATTATACCCCTTGTTTGTGTTCTTATTAGATCCCATCTGTGTGACATTGATTGCTCTTGTGTTTTTGATTGATTATTTTTTTATATTTTTCTTATTACTTATAGACATTGTCATGATCCATATCATGCAATTTAGGGCTTGTTGTTTTTGGATACTGTGAACTTCATTGATATATCTACTTAGACATGATACCACTATATATTTATTTACTACATGATTGATATAGATTTGACATGGATATATTATCATTTTGAGATAAGGTGACTATCCAATTACATTACCCTCACCTCAAAAGGGGGGTATATTAGAGGGGGATTATCATACAAACATGTTTCCACACACATATAGTTGGGAAATATGGTAGAATTTGATATAGTTTACATAATTCAAATAAATACTTGGGTCAAAGTATTATACATTTGGAATTGATTTTCACATATTTGGGATAGATTTTTTTAGATTTGTGACATATATTATACACATTTATAGATCAAATATTACATTTTTATAGATACTTTAGATTGAGACACATTAGAGGTGCATGTCATACAAATACACCAAATTACATATACTTATTCAAATTCATACACATTTATGCAATGACTATAAAAATGCATAGATTGAGATTTATGTGTCTGTATAAGTTGGAACCCATAAGTAATGTGGTTGAGATTAGATGCCCTTGATGGAATTATCACTAATTCCATTTTTTAGGTTGAGATGGTTACACCATTTGACCTGGACGAGATTGGATAAACTATTTTCACACTTGAGTTTTGTGATTGAGATAAATGATCTTGATGGCCTTGGCACAACTCACCCTTAAACCATATTGGAAGTATGATCAAATTGTAATTCCCATCTTCAAATATCCAAGGTTTAATTGTGAAACTTTATGTCTAATACTTTAACAAAGAATTATCATTACCAAAGAAATCTTCCAAGGTGAAACAAGGTTACATCGCCACATAGGTGTACTCCTTCCTTGCTCTCATTTCTTTCAAGTATTTAAATTATCAAACTTTTATATTATAGGATATAATTAAACTATACCATGCATTTGGTTATAGGTAATACACAAATATCAAATTCAAACATGTTTCAATAAAAAATCTAAGGTGTGTTATACACACCAAGGTACATATTTATTTCTTTTAAACTAGCAATTTTAACTTTATGCATTAATATATTAAAGGGAGTAAATGTAGATAATAAAATATGATTATATGTGATAAAATAGTGTTGTAAACTTGATAAATATCACTCATTCTTAACCCTTTAGTGTAAGACCTTACTACTACCAAAAATCTTGTGATCACCATCTCACTGTGCCTAACTACTTATCATATAGTCCGACCCTGATATTATGATTACCTAAATCATCAGTATCCCATAGTCTACATGAAACCTAATTAATATCTTACTTTGGTAGCTACATATCTTTGATAAATTTCTATACTTGTCAATTCTACCATACAAACTAAGACACTAGCATTGACACTAGTGTCCAAAGTATGATTGTAGTGTCTAAACCTTACAAATGGTCAAATTTACAAATATTTTGACATGTAAGGGTCAGTCTATTTGTCTTAATTAACCCTCTTATGAGACAATTTCAATTTGTTTTATATAAATATAAGTAATAACATTCATTATCATCAAGTGCAAATCAAGCACACATCTATCTTATACCAATAAAAAACACCTCTCAAGCTTACAAAACTATTTAATTCTTCCCTATTTAAAAATTAGTCATAGGATAAATATTATTACAAGTATGAATAATTCAAATATCATCCCATGAGTAGTATTTTTCAAGTTACAATATAGATCATTAGATGTACTCACATATAGCATAATGCATAATTGTTCACACACAAGCCCGCATAAGGGACAAAACTACATTAGTAGGAGACCTTATTCTGAGTATATGAATATGTAAGTAACACTAATTAATAGATATGTATTTGAGGTCAAATAAAATTCACTTGAGATAACTAACCCCTATTTTAAAAGGTATCATGCCCTAATTTGAGGATATAGGGTATTAAGTTACACACTGATATCTAGAACCTTTGCGCACAATCCAAGTTGATAATATGTAAGTGAAAGTGAACCCTAACAAGATTAGTTGGTTGTTCCTAAAAATGAATTGTGCTCTATTATGTATATAAACATATAAACTATATATAGTTATCAATAGTAGTGTTCAGAATGACATATAGTAAATATTTAGAATCTAACAAATCATTGTGAAGCATCATCCTTTCTTCTCATGTACTAGTATTTTCCATATCTTCCAATGCATCAGTAAATAAGATAAATATTATTTATTCTTAATGTTACTATATTCAAATTATTGTTTGGAAATTTACTTTTTATATTTAGCACACTTTCAAAATTTATTACTATATCAAAATATTTTGAATATAAATTATTTAATTAACCTGATTTTAGAATAACTTATTCACTTGTTTGATTATGATATTGACCAATAACTCTTTAAAAAAAGGGTTAAAAAATGATAAGATAATTTTGGGTTTTTTACCTTTTATTAACTTACAAACAAGTGCCATTATATGGATTTAGTCCTTAATATTCAAAAGAATATAAGATGGTGGTTTAAATATAAAGTTAAAAATATTTAGAGAGATAAAGTTTTGAAACATGTTTAGAGTTGATTTAAAATGAAGTTTTGATTTGAAATTTTTGTGAAGCATACACAATACATATGCACTATTTGAAGAGGCATTATATTTACTCTTATGTTTGAAATAATTTTGACTATCTTTTACTTGGTACAACTTGGAGTTTGTGTCACCTAGTATGAGGATTTTGTTATCATAAAGTGGGGAATTTGAATAATTTTTTCCCTTGTAAGAATATGCAGTGACCAAAACAAAAATCACTAGATGAATATATGGCTTGGAAAGAATATCACCAAGATATAATGAACATGTGAACCTTGAAAAACTATTATAAGGAAAAAATATGTTGTTCATACCATAATGTGATAGTGAAGACACATTCAAAATACAACTTGAAATATGGACCAAAGCATATCTTCCTCATAAAATAGAAATAAACAACATAAATAACATTTTTATTGCACAAACTATATCCAAATGAGGAAACATTGACACTTATTCTAGCATGGTATTTGACATTGAAAATAATTATAAAACTCAGCAAGACTTTATTTATGTCAAAAAATATTGTAAGTTTTATTGTTACGATGAACACAAACACATTTATTTAAGATATAAATGAAGAAATTAAACTTATCTTCTAGGCCAATTTCATTTTCATAGTAATATTCAAAGGTTAGTTTACATTGAAACATAGTTTATGTTTTATATTATTTAATTAACCACTACATTATCCCATATGTATCCTTGTTAAACAAGTAAAACATTTAGTGGACACATTCACATATCCTAATTTCAAGGTTTGTGATGTATTCATAAAACTTGAGATCCTCACAACAAATGAACTGAATGCAATATAGAATGAAATGCATATGGAATCATATACACATAGGCCTATTTTACTTTGGAGTCTAACTTGTATTTTGATAACTCCACATGTTTTAACCCCATTATTGTGTTCTAATTGTTTCATATCTTGTTTTAGCCATAAAGATTCAAGTTCTATTTTTAAGTCTTCGTGATCCCATAGTACACTTAAAAATGCCAAGTGTTCTTGTTTTAAAATTCATTTTTACAGTGTCACACGCATTATCCATGTTTTATTTAAAATGTGTGATCATTAATATATTTATTACATGTAGGAGAAAGTGGATACATGTGAATATAGAGTATATTAAATTTTTTAATGAATGCATAGAGTTCATTATGACACATTGAGAAGAAAAGAGAGATGCAGTGTCTTCGTGACTTTGTGACCATTAGATACTTATCATTTGTCTTCTTTTGATAAAATTATGGAATATTTATTCAATACAAAGTTAAAATTTTGGACATCCTAACATTTTATATACTAAAATCCAATATTAAAAACTTGATAATATCACTTTTGACCTATCTTCATCATATATGACTTCTACATATGTATATGCCTCTTCTTTACCATTCTCACATCCACATGTTTGCTATGAGTTTGAACATACCATTTTATTGTCAATCACCTAAAATAAGCTCTTGGTTTGTGTCAAACAAACTAAATAGATTACTCAAACATATCTAGATCATCAAATCCACATTCTTGTCTCCTAAACACCAATGTCAAGCTCAATAGTTTTGTTGATGAAACTGACCTATAGGTGATGTTACTAGCCCTCTCCCAACAATGGCTATTTTCAAAATTAAATCACTCCAATGGTTTGGAAAATTTTATAAGAATGTTAATGGTGTGATATATTACCCAAATGGACTCATATAAATACAAATCAAACCCATACTTGTTACTCACTTGACACTTATCTATTGAACATATTTGCACTACTATTCATTGATAAAATCTTCCCTATTCTCCACAAATTATAAATTAGTCACTACAAGTAATCATCAGCCAAGTCAAGAGTGAATAGTATCAAGTATCTAAATCCATATTTTAGGTACATTAATATAGAAAAGGATTATAATTGCACATTCACATTAAGGTGAAGAAATTCTCTCTTTAGAGTATTAAATATGTAGGCAATGGTCAATCATCAATATGGGTGTTGAGGTTAGCTATCCCATTACACTTCCCACATATTTTAACAATTTTTTACCATTCACAAGTGGACCTAGTGTTGTAAGGATAATGAGACTAATTTATAGAGTTGCACACATAGTTAGGCATCAAGGTCACAACCACAAAGGTGTTACAATCAGGTGCATCTAATTTTATGGTCATAGAAAACTAAAACAACCAACTATGATAACATTCTCCTCAATTAGTAACATTAATGTATTCATCCTATATTTAATTTATTTTCTTACATGTATAGATAGTCAGTTATAGATTTGAGCAAATCTCAGGATTTCTTCCAACACCTTCCCACTATCATAAGTTAGTCATAATCAATCAATGGATTAGAAAAGCTTAGTATCTTGATATATTTAGTATTATCTCTATTTAGCACATGCCACTTGTAAAATTAGTTTTAGTATTTTAAATTCATATTCGTGCTTAATTTTCAAACTTCACAATCTAAATTACATTCAAGTTTTTATATTAATTAGGATGTGCCATCTAACTTAAGGTAAAACATATTGGTGAACTCGTATATTACTCAAACATTTCTAAACCCTAGGTTTCCTTTAGGGTTTCATCCTTATCTCTATTTTTTTAACATTCATTCATTAGGGTTTGATACTCAAACTTGATTCCTACTCATTTCCATCTCCATAGGTGAAAATCTAATGATTTCTTCCTTTTGACTTGGGGTTTCATGCCTATTCAATTATTAAGGCTTCCTCTACTGTGATTGTTCCTTATTTTTACAATATATAATTCCAAATAGATCTATTTATAAAATAATTTGAATTTTTTACTAGTCATATTGAGTGGATTGAAAAAATGTTCATAAGAGTATTATACATATTTTTCAAATTTTAAGATTTACTATTTTTTTAATTCCATCTAGAGGACAAATGGTGAACCAGTTTTCAAATTACTTTTTGGGTTACATTTATCCACTATTTTTTAATATAAAAAACCTATTTTTTAATTTTAAAACAAAATCAAATATCTTTTTTGGTGGTTAGTTATTAATTTAAGACATTGCATGGTGGCTATAATGGATATTCACATTATGTATTTTCTAATACAAGCAATGATTGTTAAAATTACTATTGATATTTTTGCCACAATAATATCATTATCTATGATACCCTAAGGGAGACCCCATTTGTTTTTAAAAAAAATACTAAAAGTGTTGAGGATCCATTTTTTTCCTTTGCATTTCAGAATCCAAAACTCTAGATACAATTTGCAAGTTGTAAATTGCTTTGTAGGTTCTAGATCCTACAAAGTAACCACCTTCAAAAATAATAGAATCTAATACTTAGCATGCATTTTACAAGTTGTGAAACTTGAAAAATGCATGGTGGGATCTAGATCTCACAAAACCAAAAACCCCCATGGGATCCAAAACTCAAATCATAATTTGTAAACTTGTAAATTATGTCTAGGGTTTTGCCTTTTACCAAACATCAAACTATAGGATCCAGAACCCCATGATCAATTTACGAGTTTAAAAACTTATAAATTACTTGGTGAATTGTACATTCCACCAAGCATTTAAACCTTGAGATATAGAACTTCATGATTAATTTTTAAGTTGTAAACTTGTAAATTTCTCGATGGGTTCCACCTACTGCAGATCAAGTCATTCAACTGTGGCAGACATTAGACCTACTTTTTACATCCTAAGGTTCTACCACCAAATGCCATTAAAGAGCATTAATTATAGGGTTTTTAAATTTAAACCTATGAATTAGGGATTTATTAATTCATTATTGAATTGATAAGTGCGATTTTAGAGCTCTAATGACATTTACCACACAAGAAACCCTCACGCCACATGTAATCAAGTACCTATTCACCAAATTTGACTTTAGGTCAAATTTGGACCCCCTATAGGTAAAAAAATTGGTTCTTAATATTTTTATGGGACTACATATTTATCATAGGCTATAATATTGTTCATTTGATGTTATCTAATGAATTTTTAGCCTTAGTCATGGTATAATAGATTTATTTGTAATTTTGAGTCTTTTAGTGGGATTTTAAGGGTCATTAATGCAAGTGACAAAGTTCCCAAGGTGACCAGGTGTCATTTTTTTCTTTAAAATCATCCAAGGGGTTATTTTAATTTTTATATATGTTATTACATCAGAATATTATAGGTTGTTTAACTAAAATTCTAGAAACAAACTAAAAAGGTGAGCATTTAGTACTTGTACAGCCCATGGGGAAGTGTGCCACATGGGAGAAGATCATGGAAGGCCTCTTAATCTTCCTAAAACTCATATAAATACTTTTATTTGTAATTTCCATTTCTAAGCCAAAACCATTCTACTCCATCTTTACATTTCTAGGCATACAAAAGTGACCTTCAGGTTTGTACTTAGTAAGAACAACTTAAGACGTTTTAGAGTAAATTATTTTGGGAAGTGATATTAAAATAAGAGACATTAATTTACATATAAAGAGTGTAAGGATTGATCAACTATGTTTTATGAACCATCCTCTTGAAATTGACTGTACTTTTTACTATCTATTTCATGCACCCTATAGGTTTTGCTCCATTTTGGTCAAATCAATATGAAATAGTTGGTGATGTTGATTCCATAATATGTTTGATACCTTATTATATGGTATATATTATTATTTTAATGTTTCATAATGTTTTGATGAGTAAGTTAGTACATGCTTAAAGAAGGTGCCACCATGTGCAGTCTCAGTCAAAGTTCTCATTTATAGAGTGTTATTTTCCTATAGAGGTCTCATGTAGTTAGAAAATGATTTTACATAGGTCTCAAGGTCATATGAGTACCTCCTTATATGTTTTGGGTTCACCATATCATGTTTTAGGTAGCTTACAGTCTTGCCATCTCTCATAGTCAACTCCATGTATAACTTCACTTACAGTCACATGTATGAGCTTGTACATCTTGTTTATGGAGTTAAAATCATGGTGTATGAGTTTTACAAGCCATCAAGAGTTAAATAAAGTTCATCGAGATGTTTTGGAAAGTGCAAGTTTGATCACTTGCTCATTCACCATGCCAAATAGTCATGAGATGCCTCTACTTGCTCCATTCCATATATATATATAGGTGATTTTCACATTGAAAAGGATGTTTTTAGAATTATTTAAATATGTCCTTGACTTAAATCATGCATTGGAGAGGTTGGAAATGAGTTTGAGTTGTCCATGAGGTTTTTCCTCCATGCCATTATTCCATTTCATGCTCACTATCCATATATACAGTCAAATAACACCTATAGGTGCTTTGTTGACATCATGATGAAGGTGAGGGATTGGGAAATGTGTTAATATTTCAAGATTACTAATGTGTATTTTATTACTTGGCGAGGGCATATGAGGTGTTCATAAAGATAGGTGCCTTGAATGCTGCCTAGTCTACTTTACTGCCTATGTTTGAGAATGTTCATCTATAGGTGCATTGGTAGAGCCTTGAAAATTCTTATGTGGAGATTTGAAACATAAAAGAAGCCTTATTTTAGATTCTAACATGTGTATTAACCCTTTAAAACTTGTTTGAAGTGTCATTGAGTCAAAATAAGATGTAGACTAGTATGATGAAATAAATATTGAATTCTAGGAAACTTTTCCTAAAATGTCAAAACAAAGCTCCATGGGGTTTTCATGGACCTCTCACAACATGTTTGACAAGGATTTCAAAGCATATAAAGAGATGAATCTTGTATCCTCTAGTATAAATAAGACCTATACCAAAGATGGGAGTGAGAAGGTTAGTGCAAGGTAGAAGTTGAATACCTCAAAGTGGCCTAAAAAAGCATTAAAATTAGGCACTAATATCTATAGGTTTGAAATCTTGAATGAATTTTGAGATGCTAAGGAGAAAATAAGATACTACCTCATGACTAGGATGTTTCAACTTATGTAATGGAATACAAGTGGCATCAGAGTCATCAAGAGGAGGTTGATGTATAGTCTTGTAAGCCCTATGGCTACCTACAAGTGTCCTTCTAATGGGAAATAAACACCTATAATAGGGTATAGGACAATGACCCAAAATTGATTCCCAAAGGGTCATTTAAGAATTTAAAAGTTGAGTGAAAGATAAAAAAATACACTTTGTGACCTAAGGGGGTTTAAGATAAGTATTCATATATAATACCCAACTCCTCAAGAGCTAATGTTCACCTATAACAATCTAAAGGTAGAGTTCCAAGTCAAAAGGTGGTTAATGACTCAGTCAAGGTGCTTAATGGTGTCTTAGCTCAACCAAAGTGGATAAAAGGTAAAATAAGATACCAGATGTCCATAAAAATTCAAGGGAGGTCTCCCAACATCATAACCAAGTTGAAATGAGAAAAATTAACCTATAGGCAATAGTTTAAAAGTAGGGTTTCTTAGTCATCTAAAGGAAAACTCAATTTGGTGAGTTCTGACGAGTGTCATCTATCTCCTCATTTAATCAATATTCAATTGATGTCTTATCAGCTAGGCTGGTGTCTAAAGCTATCTATAATAAGGTATAGGATGGTAGATCTATAAGGCTGCTTATGGGGGTGCTTGCTGATCCTATTATAACTTTGACTAAAGAAAGGAATGTATCCTAAACTACGTGATTTATGTTTTTGTTGAAAAAGAAAGAAATAAAATCAGTCCACTCTTTTGCTGGAAGTAAAAGATCACACTCCTATTTTACATTTGTAGGGAAATTAAATTCACACTCCTACTTATGAAAGGAAATTTGCTTCACACTTCTACTATAAAAGAAAACATACTTTGCATAGACAAGAAATGAAATAAGGAAAATGCTCTTTTTAAACTATGAATTTGTTTTGATATTTTTATAAATAAATGCAAATAGTAACAAGATTCTAATTAATAAAATAGAACATAAATACCATACACAATTCCTAGTTCTAAGGAGAGTGGGGCCCTTGCTCCTCTTAAACTCAAGAACAAAGATTAATCAGTGCTAGAAACTTGAAGTATTAATTCATAGAAATTAAATGATTACAATCTAATTGAAACCTATATGCTTCTAAAATATATGATTCTTGATTCTTTATTTTCTCTATATCTTCTATTTTTTCTATTATATTCATAGTCGAAAGTCTTACACTTTATACTAATACAATCAATTCAAAATAGGATGCAAAAGAATAGGACTCCTTAGTCGATCCTTTCATCCAAAGATAGGAGGTTGGATTTCTAAGAGATCTAATTATTTTGATGAAATAAATATCCTATCCTATAATATTCCTAAATATGATTACATACAAGTTTATCAAAAGCAAGTACATAAAAACAAGTGGTTATTTTTTGTATTTGATTCGAGTTAGAATGGTTATTTCTTATGCTATCTGGTCTCCAGATTCCTGTTTGTGGCTTTGTCCTTACAAAATTCTTGGAATTAACCCTACAGAGTCCATAGAAATGAGCCTATAGAGTCTATATGAATAATCCTATGGAGTCTATATAAATAAGCTTGTAGAGTCCATAGGAACAAGCCTATAGAGTCCATAGAAACAAGCCTACAAAGTCTATAGAAACAAGCCTGTAGAGTCCATAGAAATAAGCCTATAGAGTCCATAGAAAAAACCTTGTAGAGTCCATAGTTTTTCTGGATGGAGATCAAAATAGAATGTTCACTATACATCACCTATTTCTTCTTCCTGAGCATTTTTCACACCAAAGATCACTAGAACATGCTATGTATTAGACATTAATGACAAAGTAAAGGTTTAGTCTTTGGTTTAATATAAATAAGATAAACATCTATTTTCCATATAATAGATATCTAAGAATCTAAGATTTGCATAAGATAATATCCTTCTAGAGATGAATTAAGGGAAATATTATGTCAATAATGAGCCATATTCTGAGCTCATCATCCCCCCCAAGCTTTACCTTTTGTAAGTCCCATTGCAAACATTTATTGGTGTTCATAATTCTAGCTTCTACTTTCCATACTCTAACTCAAGTCGTATTCATCAAATTCATCTATTATATGTCTATCTGAAATGTTTGTAAATCCTTGATGTGTTTGAATCATTTGTTTCCATATACTGAATTGCTCCTCTGATTGTGGAACCCAACTCTACCATCTTGGAATAGGTATGATTAGCAAAGGGGGTCTATATCTCATGCCAATCCATTTCTATTCTCCCCCAGAGTTTATTACCTCTATTAAAATTTCTATAATTTAGGATGGTCTCCTCATACTCTATCTTAATTTATTTGGGGACATGACCTCTCACCTTTTAAGAGGCACTAAAAGTTGGTCCCATATTTTTATACTTGCAGCTACTATTGAATCAAAAATCTATCTTGAAAACAAAAAAAAAGAAATAGCACAATCATATAGAGCCTATAAATAATGTGTTTTAACCTCATCGTCTAAAAAAGCATAGTTAAAATTCTATTTGATCAATCTGGGAATAGGAAAGGCTGGTCTGACACATAATCCTGTAGTCTTTGCATGATTTGTATAGTCCTTAGATCTAATTTTCCTTGCTATTTGATTTTTGAATGTATAATGTAATTCTCTCAGTTGAACTTCTCCTACATGAAGATTTATCAAAAAATTATTGTGCTCATGATCTCCTATAATCAATTCATGCATATAAAATTCACAAAGTAAATCCTGCCGATCAGGTTCAACACTATAGAAAATTTCTAAAAATATTGTTGGCTATAAAATTTTGTAAGGAAGATGATAGGAAATATGTAGAAGATTCCATCTATAAAATTGTTTAAATAAAAACAAACTATATGTAGGAGAATGATTCCTACATGCTTAAAGAGTTTCCCCTAATTTGCATGCGTCTTGAAAATTTTATTCTAACTCTTGGACTTTAGCTTGTAATTCTTTCTTTTCATTTTCCAAGAGTTTGTTTGAAGAAGTTACATCTTTGTTTTTATATTTAAGTATATAATATTCTTCTTTTATTTGATATAGTATTTTCAAGGGAGGAATACCTGGATCACTTATTTGACAACCATGGTCAATAAATACCTTAGGAGGAGAAAGTGCAATAGTAGGTGCTTTGAAAGAGCTTACCAAATTCTGCAATCTCTTATTTTCTTTCTTCAAATTTTTTGCATATATCCAAAGATCTATCTATTCATCTTCATGTTCTTTTATTATTTCCTCTAATCTATGATTTTTTTTTGCATGATCAATAGATACTATATCTAATTTATACACCAAAGATGAGTTGAGATGATCATTATTTTACAATTAACTGATCAAGTCAGCAATGTCAGTTGTTTGTTGTTGTTCAAGAGATTGAGCTAGAGAAAGATACAAAGTTAGCTGCATAATAAGATCTTTTATATTAGATGATTCACCTTTCTCATTGGTACATATAGTTTTCCCTTTATCCATTGTAGTTTTAACTGGAACAAGTGGTTTTTTCCACCATACTTAATTCCTCTAATGTGTGTGGATCTTCCTCTAGATTTAGCTCCTCCATTATGATTGGAGAGTTCCTTTCAGAAGGAATTTCTTCAATATTTATAGGTGTAGGAAAATTTTGATGTATGGAGAAATGAAACACCATTTTAAGACTATCTAAAATATTTGCAACTTCTTGTTCATCTTCTTCTGCTAAAATGAGCCTTCTCCTTGAGCTATACTTGGTTGGCTTTCCTTCTCAACTACCAAATAATTGGTCTTCTCAAATTCTATAGCAACCTTCCATCTCAATTTTATTCTTCCTGATAAGGGAACTAGTTGTACTTTAGACTTATGAGGTTCTTGTGGGGACCTTGATACTTCAGGGTTTTGAGACCTTGTGATTCTTCTTAAAGAAGAAGAAGAAGGGATTTCTATTGGGACTACAGTCTGTGATTTCTTCCTTGGTATTGTTTTCTTAGTTGATATAGTGGGTGGAGATGAGCATTCTTGTGGTGAATTTGGGGTTTCTTAGGCAAGCAAATCTAGAATTTGTTGTGCTATACTATTCTAAAATTCCTCTTAGACCTCTTGACCTTGTTAAAAGAAATGATGCTAGATAATAAGTTGAATAAGGCCATGATGCCTAAGAGTAGTAGTAGGGGTTGTACACATAAATTGAAAAGAACCATATAAGAAATATGGGAGGTTAATTTTGTACTTGAGGGTTTTGTCTCCCATGCTTAAGATGCATTAATATTTTCATGGCATGTCCCCCTAAAATACTGTGTTTCCCTTCAAAAATGATATATTTAAGTACCCACTTGGCTATAGATTTACAAGGTTCAGGAAGTGAATTTATTTTAATCCCTTTTGATTTTCCCTTGGAATCTATTAAATATGAGTTTTCAGTCTACTTATTACCATTAAACTGACTAATTAAATCACTAAATGAAACTTTGCCTGTAGCTCTCATTCCTTCTTCTGAAACTTGTATAATTTGGCTTATGATTTGAGTTGTAATAGGAATAAAAATGCAATTCACAATTGAAAATTTAGGAGTGAGATTGGTAATGAATTCACTTACCATTTTTTCATTGAAACCCTATAAATTTTCAATGAAAGGTAGCCAACCATTGGCTCTAAACACTACTATAGAAGCTTTGTCCTTATGAAACTTTGCTAGATCCTTCAGCTCTGATCTTGTCTTTTGTCCTATTTCTATACAGAGTTATAGTCAGATCGGTTCCTTTAACTCCAATTAAGGTGTAGACCAATATTTTATTGAAGTTGGTAGAAAGGAAATGGTTGATTTAAAATGCTACAGCTGTATGAGTCTATAGTTTAACATGATGATTTGATATAATTAGGCACCACACATTTCCATGGAGTGTGCCAGCCATTTTGTCTCATCAATACAAGTTATGTGAAATGATGATGTGTCATGTTGATAGTGGTAGTGATTCATTTATTCATTGAAAACCCCTTTTTATGACATTCTATCATTGTGATACTTGATGACTCAATTGATGATATCAAAGTTGCACACTTATCTATACACCTTTCATGGCTTAGTTGCATGCTTTTTCATTAAGGCATGTTTCATTCTATTTTGGAAGATTCAAATTTAGGTCATCTTCAAAGAATAGGGTCTTAATCAAATCAAAGATAATTAGTTAACTTAAACATAGATAAATAAAATATATGTCTTACTTACTTTAACCTTAGACGTTATCCTTTGCTCACCATGTGTCCAACACAAATAGGTTTGCATGGATTAGTTTATTACATGGAGATGACCAATCATAGTGCCATGATAATATTTTATTATAAATTTTTATTTTTTCCCTTTGGCCAACTATTGTTGGTTTTCTTGCTAAAGCCCTTTTTTTGTAATGCATAGCCAGCCAGCAAGTTGGTTTTCTGGGCATGCATTGTCAATAACATCCCTAGAAGGATTTTCACTATTGAAAGTTTTTTTTTTGGTTTATCAAGGAGCATGTTCACTGGAAGAAGTAGATATTTCTAGTATAGCTACTTGATCCTTTATTTTTTGAATAAATTCATCTTTATTGAGAGGTTTCTGATATAGCTTCAATTTATGTCCATTGACTAACAGAGCTCTTCTACTGTCATCAATAGGTATTAGCTTAACAAAACCATTTTCATAGACCTCTTCAATCTGATAAGGTCCCATCCATTTTATTTTTAGTTTTATTTTGAACTATTGAAATTTAGAATCAAACAATAGTGCCCAATCTCCTTTCTAAAACTTTTATTGCTTGATTTGTGCATCATGCCAAACTTTTCTTTGATGTTGTACCAGTTTAGTTATTTATAGTGCTTCCATCCTCATTTCATCAAGTTGATTAAGCTGTAAGAGTCTTTCTTTTTGTATTTCTATTAATTCAATCCATACTTCTATAGCTATTTTCAAAGTTTGTAATTCAAATTCAATAGAGAATAAAAGCTTCTTACCATAAACCAATTCATAAGGTGAAAATCCAGTTGTTGTTTTCCAAGTAGTATTATAGGCCCAAACAGCTTTTGCTACCTTATCTGCCCAATTCTTTCTACTAGAATTAACATCCTTGGTTAAAATGGTTTCCAATTCTCTATTGGTGACTTCAACTTATCCATTAGCCTATGGATGGTATGGAGATATTTTTGTGTGCTGAGTTTGATACACTTGCATGAAGTGCTTTATCATGTTTGACATGAACTGTGGTCCTTGATCTCAAACTATCTCTCTTGAAGCACCAAATATTTGCATGATTTTGAAATATAAGAAATCAGCTACCATCTCCTCTCTTGCATGAGTTAATACTTCCACTTCTACCCGCTTGATCATGTAGTCTGTACATACTAGGAGATATTCTTTTCCTCTGGAAGGAGGATCTACTGGACTGATAAAATCAATTCCCCATTTCTCAAATGGTTCTAAAACCAATTAAGGATGAGGGTGCAGAGGCATCTCTATTGAAAGCGTAGGCTATCTAATTCACTGACAACCATCACAGTGTCTAACATATCTTTTTACTTGCTGATGAAGATGAGGCCAATATTATTCTGCTCCTAGAATTTTATGTATGGTTCTTTGAGCTGAGTAATGACCTCTTCCTGGTTCATCATGACAAGCTCTGATGATATCATAAGCTTCACCATTTGTCACACACCTATGAAACACATGATCAGGTCCAAGTTTAAATAACATTCCATTAATCCACTTAAAAGAAGAACTTTCTTTGATTAAACATTTCTTTTATTTTTGTGAAAAGTGTAGAGGACACTTCCCTATGGTGAGATAATTAGCTATATCAACAAATCATGGAGATTGTGATGAAATAGCAAATAATTTTTCATTTGAAAAGTCATCTTCCACTAGTTCTTCTTCACTTGTAGTGTTTATTCTTGAGAAGAAATCACCATTTACATTAGAATTCCCTTGTTTGTCTATAATAGTAACATTAAATTATTGTAAGAGCAATAACCATCTAATAATACTACCTCCCACAATTGGTTTATTGGTAAGATATCTAATAGCTAAATGGTTTGTATAGATAAATACCTTGTAGCTTGTTATGTAGTATCTGAATTTGTTGATTACATAAATTACAACTAAGAATTCCCTCTTAGTTGTGGTATAATTTATTTCAGTAGGTGTCATGTTTTTGCTAATGTAATATATAGCATACATGTTACCCTCTTCATCCTTTTCTCCAAGAACTTCTCATAGTGTTGTATTGGAAGCATTTGTGTATATATGGAATGGCTTAGTCCAATATGGTCCTCTCAATATTAAATTAATAACAAGTTTAACTTTAATGGTCTCAAAGGCCTACTGGCAACTATCACTCCATTCAAATGTACTATCTTTTATAAGCAAGGCAAATATAGGGGCAACTATTTGGCTAAACTTATCTATGAAACATCTATAGTAACCAGTATGTCCCAAAAAACTCTTAACTTCAGTTTGTGTTTGTGGAATGGGTAAGTTGGAAATTATTTCAACTTTCTTTGGATCTACTTGAATGCCTTTTGTAGAAATATGGTGTCCCAAGACTATTCCTTCATCCATCATCAACAAACATTTCTCATGGATCAAAAATAATTGATTTTTCTCACATTTGATCAATACTATTTCCAAGTTGGTAAGAGCTTCTTCATAAGTTTCACCATAAATAGTGAAATCATCCATATATACCTCAACAGAATCATTTGTAAGGTTAGAGAATATAACCAAAATTGCTCTTTAGAAGGTTATTGGAGCATTATAGAGTCCAAATGGGAGTACTAAATAAGCAAAGGTTCCCCAAGGGTAGGTATACATGGTTTTATCTTGATCTTTAGCTGCTACCATTATCTGGTTATACCCACTAAACCCATCTAGGAAAGAAAAATATTTCTTTCCTACCAAGTTATCAAGAACTTGATCAATGAAAGGTAAAAAAAATAATCTCTTAATGTTGCTTTGTTTAGTTCTCTATAATCTACACATACTCTTAAATTTTCATTTTTTTGGGCACAATTACCAGAGGTGACACCCATTGGCTATCTGAGATAGGGTAAATAAACCCAACTTTTAGCAACTTTTGGATTTTTATTTTGACTATTTCTTTTAATGCTGGGTTTATTCTTCTTTGTGGTTGTCTGACTGGTTTGACAGATTCTGTGTAAATGTGATGAGTGCATATGTTGGGGAGAATTTCTTTCATTTTGGTATAATCCCAAGCAAAAGCCTTGGTATGTCTTTTCAATACTTCAAAGAGTTGATCTTCCTCTTCATTTGTTAACCAACTATTGATGTTCAAAATATTTCCAAGTAATACCATGATTGGTTTTGTACCTAGGTAGTTGGATTCTATTTTCTTAAACTCACTAATTAATGAGTTCAGAGGACATGGATGAGGAAGTAGCTTATGAAACATAGTTACATTATCAACAAACTCTTTTCTAGGAGGAATTAGTCTTGCTAAAGAACAATGAAATGTAGCTAAGAAATGAGTTTGTTGCTATTCTGCCAATTTCCACACACTTTCCTAAATCAATATATGATTATATGATGAAGAAGTACTAGAAGAAGTAGAAGTGGAGGTTTTAGAATATTTTATTTGACCCAAGAATCTTGAACTAAGGTAGTCCATTATTTCTGGACTAGCCGAGTCCATAGCTTTTGGACTGGTAGAGTTCATAGCTTCTAGCCTGGCAGAGTCCATAGTTTCTAGACTGGTAGAGTCCATAGATTTTGGGTATATATCTCCAATCAATTATTCCAAGTGTTTTTTAACTGTGATCATGGATAAGGAGGAAATGTTGTTTAATGTGTTGTCTGATTCATCCACCCAAAGTTCTTGTATGCAATTTGTTGATGGTTTTGTAGGAGGACACAAGGAGATACATTTGGATTTTAACCCATTAACAATGGTCATGTTTCCTAACCTACAATCAATCACTTCTGCTAAAGTAGCCAACCATGGTCTACCTAGGATTATAGAATATCCTAGATTCTTTGTTTTGGGTTGTAAAACCATGAAATCTACTAGATATTCCTAATATTCTATCAACACTTCAACATTTTCTATAATTCCCTCTGGTTTCATTACCGATTGGTCCACCATTTAAAAAATGGTAGTTGTGGGTTGTATTTTCATAAGATATAATGCATGGAGAGTATCAATTGTCATGCCATTGATTGCTGCTCCCAAATCTACTAAGACATTAAGAATTTCTTTTCCTCTAATTGTAACTATGATCACTGGGCTTCCCAGATCTACATATTTTAGAACCAATAGTTTTCTAGCTAATAAATCAACAACTTTTCCATCAACATGAATGGTTATAGGATATTTTACTTTCCTCCCACGTGTCTTGATATAAAGGTTTTTGATGATCTTATTTAATTCAGGTATATCCCTAATATCTTGTAGAAGGGGTACCTCAATATTGATCTTTTACAACTCATGGACCAAGTTTGAGTCTGGTTTAATATCAGTTTCTCTTAATCTTTCAAGAAAAGATACTACTGTAGTTGTGTTTCCTTTATTTACTTTAGGGCTCATTTTTATTTCAATTTCTCCAGTGCTTAATTGAGATGATTCTGTCTTTTAATTTTCATCAGGTATCTCAGAAATGAAAACTAGAGGTTTTTGTATAGTTTTCCCTGATCTCAAATGTATGTCTAAACACTCAATAGCTCCAACATTGATTGTTTCTTCATGTTCATTAACATAAATAGGTGTTGGATATTTATTTTTTGGATTTGATATTGGTTGTGTAGGAATTAAGGGTTGATTGATTTGTCCTTGTTGCTGAATAACTAGGGGTGGCATAATGGTTTTCTATTGAAGTGGTATTCTTAGTTGGGTGAATTGTGACTTTGGGTTCCACTACTGATTCCATTATTGATATGGCTATGTCATCCATTGCTGCTATGGTACCCATTATTGGTGTCGCTATGGCACCATCCATGGAGGTGTTAGCATCCAATCTTGTCTTGCCCATGGATTTTGAATTGATGGAATTTAGAGTTGATTCCAAAATGGTGAAGGAACTAAAAAATTTCATGGTGCCATCCATGGATTAACTAGATTTCTTGCATTAAACTATCCTTGAGCCTAATTTTATGGGGCAAAGTTTTGTCTCTGAATATAATTTGCTTCTTCAGTGGATTGGACTTGTGTTGTCATTTGATTCTTTAAAATAGGTAGAAGGGTGCAATATTTGGTATCATGATCTGTTGCATCACAGATCCCACATGATGGAACATTGGTTCTATTTAGGGGCAATCTCTAAGGGCATGTTTCTATTTACACTTAAGATAGTAGATTGCTAAAGGCTTTATTGCATTAGATTTAGCTTGAAAGCTATCCAAAATACTATTTAGTGTAATCAGGATATTTGTCTTGAGATTAGCAAATTCTTCCTTTAATTTACCCGCTTCATTAGATTTCCCTAACTTTTCTTTCCTAATTCTAGGTTTCATTTGAGAGTAATTGATACAAAGCTCAAAAATTTGATTGAAAGCCAACTTATTTATATCTCCTCTACCCATCAGATTTAAGGCATCTCTAGTGTCTTCATCCAATCCTTTCAAAAAAACTAATTTCTGAACGTCTTCAGTGAGTGGATAATTACTTCTCTTATGAGTGAACATGAATATATCTAAATAATCCTCTAAATATTCATCCTCATTTTGTTTGATTTTGAAAAAATCCTCTTTTCTTTCTCGCACTCGGTAGTAATCTTGGTATTTGTTCAAGAATTATGTTTCCATGCCATCCCATGTTCTAATAGAATTGCTAGGTTAACCCATGAACCATCTCATAGCTGCATCTTTAAGTGTAGAGGGAAATAGTTTTAATTTTTGGCTATCAGTTGTGTAATCATAGGTTTGACATAACACCTTAAACTCAAACATGAATTGATCAGGATCTTCTGTAGATCATCCCCAAAAATTTGGCAGATTAGCTAGTGAAATATTTTTCATGGGGGTTTGATCATTAGGATCTGTAACAATATGAAAGGAGAAAGTTATTCCTTGTATGAATTGTTGATTTTTTTAGAGAGCCATTTCTTCTTCTGATGATATTTCAAAACCAAGATGATCTTTCCATTAATTTTTTGTGGTGTCAGTTATGGGTTGTTCCAAGTTCTCATTTTTTTTAGTTATGGATCTTTGAAATGCTTCTTCTAAGTCTTCGGAAATCTCTAAATAATGTCTTCCTGCAAGAGATTGATCTTGAAGAATTTGTCCTATGGGGCTTGTGTGTGGTAATGGCCTAGTTTCTATCCCAGCTTTAGAATATTCTTGTAAATAGGTTTCACTTATATCTTTTGGTTCACTACTCAGAGATGTTGAAGGAGTGTCCACTTGTGTTCTTGGTGGAAACTTTGGAATAAATCATCCTTTAGAATCTCTAGGATGGTACATCAGTTTATTGACTGTTTTGGGATTTTTTATGATTTTTACAAATTTTTCTATTTTTTACTCTAGATCAATAATTATTACCTTAATAACACCTTGTTATCCCCAGCAATGGCACCAAAAATGATGAGTGTCATCTATCTCCTCATTTAATCAATATTTAATTGATGTCTTATCAACCGGGGTTGGTTTCCAAAGCTATCTATAGTAAGGTATGGGATGGTAGATCTAGAAGGTTGCTTATGGGGGTGCTTACTAATCTTATTCTAACTTTGACTAAAGAAAGGAATGTATCCTAAACTATGTGATTTACATTTTTGCTGAAAAAGAAAGAAATCAAATCAGTCCACTCTTTTGTTGGAAGTAAAAATCACACTCCTATTTTACATTTTTAGGGAATGTAAATTCACACTCCTACTTATGAAAGGAAATTTGCTTCACAATTCTATTGTAAAAGAAAACATACTTTGCATAGAAAAGAAATGAAATAAGAAAATGCTCTTTTTAAACTTGAAGTATTAATTCATAGAAATGAAATGATTACAATTTGATTGAAACCTATATGCTTCTAAAATATCTGATTCTTGATTCTTTATTTTCTCTATATCTTCTATTTCTTCTATTATATTCATAGTCAAAAGTCTTACACTTTATACTAATACAATCAATTCAAAATAGGATGCAAAAGAATAGGACTCCTTGGTCAATCCTTTCATCCAAAGATAGGAGATTGGATTTCCAAGAGATCTAATTATTTTGATGAAATAAATATCCTATCTTATAATAGTCCTAAAATCTAATTACATACAAGTTTATCAAAAGCAAGTCCTTCAAAATAGTAAGCAGTTATTTTCCATATTTGATTCTAGCTTGAATGATTCTTTCTTATCCTATCTGGTCTCCAACTTCCCGTTTGTGGCTTTGTCTTATATAATTCTCAAAATTGACCCTACAAAGTCTATAGAAATGAGCCTACAGATTCTGTAGAAATAAGCCTGTGGAGTCCATAGAAATAAGCTTGTAGAGTCTGTAGAAACAAGCTTACAGAGTCTATAGAAACAAGCCTATAGAGTCTATAGAAACAAGCCTATAGAGTCCATAGAAACAAGCCTACATAGTTTGTAGTTTTGTTGGATGGATATCAAAATGGAATGTTCACTATACATCACCTGTGTCTTCTTTTTGAGCATTCTTCACACCAAAGATCACTAGAACATGCTATGTATTAGACATTAATGACAAAATAAAGGTTCAGTCTTTAGTTTAATATAAACAAGACAAATATTTATTTTCCATGTAATAGCTATCTAAGAATCTAATATTTTCATAAGATAATATCCTTCGAGAGATGAATTGAGAGAAATATTATGTCAATAATGAGCCATATTCTGAGCTCATCAAGTTCAAAATATAGGTAAGGGATAATGTGAGATTAAAATGATGAAGTAAACCTATGTACATCTTATCCATAGCCATGGTGAGCTTCATAAGTTATAATCAATGTGGAATAAGTGTACATAGGTCCATTACATCCCTGTATACACCTATAATTGTGTACAATCATGATGAAGTTTGGAGGTGAACTTGCTTAGGTTAGAAATAGAAGGTTTGATAAAAAATTAGAATGGTTTATGAATAATCAACAAGATGTTTTCAAAATACCAATAATATGCCAAGTTGATCATCTACTTTCCCTATTTGGTCAAAGGTAACAGTCCATACTATGAGCTAGGAAACCATGTTACTCAATAGGCAAATATGAGGAATCTAAGGAAGAAAAGTATTTTTGGATGAATGTTAAGATTAATTATAATTAATTGATGATGATTAAATTTTTTAATAATCCTATAATCATTATTTTAATTAGGAGAGGTCACTCTTAGGTGGATTTGAGAAAAATGCAAGAAAATAGGCTTTTTAGAGGCCTTTTTTGGGCATTTTGAGCTGGTTAGGGACCTAAATATGGAATAAAGATAAAAAATTTAGTAAATATTATAATTAGGACATATATATATATATATATATATATATATATATATATATATATATGCCAAAATATTAAAATTTATTTTGGGAAGAGGGATATACCTCACTATTTTATCTCAGAGGTCAACCAGTCTAGGAAAATCAGGGTTTAGTAAAGCAAGCTAATGAGGCCAAAAAGGACTAAATAACTTGATGTAAGGTTTGGGAAACATATATAATCATGTTTTGAGGTGTATTAAATGAAATTATATGATAATAAATCACTATTATAGGCTCAAACATTTAAAAATGACCAGAATACCCTTACACATAGTCTAACAAGATAAGCTTTCACTAGGCCTAGTTGGTGAATGAGAGAAAAGGATAAAGATGAGTAATTAGGAGGTTATGCTATGGTTTTAAAAGATTTAATGAAGCATTAATAATCATTATATACTATTTTTAACATGAGGTATCAGTTTAAGTATCTCAAACTTGCAAGGTACATGCTAAACCCATTAGGCCTTGAAGGGACCTAAAACCAATTGGGGTTCCATCTTCATTTCTAACTCTTGGTGGGATATTTAGATTATTAAGACATGTTAAGGAGATGGAAATAGACATGTATGATATTTTTATATGTAAATAAACTTACAAGAAAGCTAATTTTAGCTCAGAGAGAGTCCAAGCATGCAAGAAAGGTAGAAACAAGCTTGATGGGGTGACTTCAAGTGTTCATATCTCCTGTAAGAGTTTGCATGGGAACCAAAAGAGTTTTTAGGGGTTAAGAGGGTCCCTTATCATCATGTTTGTGGTATTTTTTGGGAATTTAAATGCTAAAACTATATGAATAATGCTTAAGACTAAAAACTACCTAAAACCCTACTAAACAAGCTTGGAGAGATATCCATATGACATAATTTTAACATTAAATCTATTAGAATTTGTAGAGGACTCACTCAGGCTCCCTTCCATACTTTTGATCTATACTAAATTTTACAAACAAGGTGAAAAACATGATATGTTTTAATATTTTGTGTGTTTTAGGTTCTAGAAGAGATCTGAAGATGAAATAAATTTTGAGAATAAGATATGGAATTATAATAACTCCATATGGTCATTTAATTCCAATAAAAAACTCTTAAGTGTCCAAACCAGAGCTCTCATCTCAGCCAGTCAAAATTGGTATAGTGAACATAAGGGTGAGAAGTGTGAAAACCTCAAGTGGATGTCCTTTTAAGGTTAACCTAGGTATTCTAAGGAAATGAAGGGTCTTTCCAAGTGTCATCCACTTCCTCCCATATATTTTCATGAAAAAATAATGCTAATTTTGAGGCCAAATGTGAGGGGTGATAGAAAAGAGGAGTTTTTAGACTATAAGCAATGATGGCTTCTTTCTAGGAGTTTCCAAATGAGTATGATTTAAACCAATGCATAGATATGCATGTATAAAATATTTAAATCTCATCCCAATAATTATACCTATCCCTAGTTAGTTGTGGGATGTTCAAATAGGTCCAAATCATGAAGGTAGGTTTTTGGGCTAGAACGAGGAGTTTCATGACATTTTTCATAAGTTTCATGACTTATATGGAAATTTTGACCTCATAAAATTGACCGGTTCATTTCACATTTATTTTTCATGAAAAATAAAGCTATTCTCAGCTTGATAGGTGTCCAAGTGACCTTTGGACTTCCTTTGTCTTGCCCCTCTCGTAAATGCTATAAATATTGACTTTTTTGGCTCTTTTTGGTAGATCTATTGGTTGATGTTGAAACCTTGACTAATTTTGTAATTGAATTTATATTTAAGTAATAAAATAAGTTAATTTTCCTACTTACATTTTGTACAATTGAGTATTGTTACAATCTTGATGGTCTTTTCTAGTAGAAGATGATCATTTGTAGCATGTTATCCTTGATTATTTACCAAGGTGTAGAAGAGTAATTGTTATAGGTATTTTTTAGTGTTATCTTTAAAGTGTATAAGTGTATTATAATTATTTCATGACTATATTCTCCCAAGTAATCATTCATTACCCTCCTTGATATCAAAATACCTTTTGAACCTAGCTTATGAAACATTGATGTAACAATTTGTCTTATGTTGTGAGTTTTGTGTGAAGAAGGCTTTGTTTTTATCTAAGTAGTATAATTTAAATAATTAGAAGGAAATTAAATATTGATGAATCACCTTTTAGTTTTCTTAGTTTGTCTTATTAACCTTTTTCATACCAATTTGATAAATAGGAGAGTGTTTCAAAGAGTGCATCAAAAGAACTATCCCTTCTAGAGATTCATCTCACCAAATTATTACCCACATAAATAGAGATGTTTCCATTGTGACACTTGGATGAAGAGAGATAGGAATCTCCTAAAGGGGTGTAAATCTAAGTGATAATAATTTTTTTCATGCTCGATGCGACTCTAAGTCCTAGAAGATTGTCTAAGATTGATGTTGCTCTTGGCATAGTTGTAGCTATAATAACATCTACATTCAGTATGTGGAAACTTCAATAAAGTTTTCAAATCTTTAGTTTCTATTTAGTCCTTAATTTCCATGTCAAAGGTGATTTCTAGGTCTGTTGTTAAAGGTATAACTTTTGAGTTTATGCAATTGGCTTTATATTATGTCAAAAGATTTAGATTTGTGAATACTCATCCTTATTCAAGAGAGTTGGTGTTTAAGAATTCTAAGTTCTTGATTAGTTAAACCCCTAACACCCATAGTCTACATTCCAAGATGGATGGAAACCAACCTTTTATAGCCTTCATGAGATCATATCCTTTGAATCTTGCTCAATTTGACCAAATTCCTAGAGAAACCCTTAAGAGTGTTTCATCTTTTAGTGGAGAAGGTCCTATTACTCCCATTAAACACATTAGAAACATATAAAACTTCTACAAAATTCATAATTTAACCTAAGATAATATAGATATTAGGCTATTGAAATTTTATTTCAAATGGAAAGCTTTAGATTGGTATGGGACTCTACGTCATAATTTCATTGATTCATGGGATGAGCTAGGAGATCTATTATCTAAGAGGTTTGAAGAGAAGAGTGATTATCTATCACTAGATGAGAAATTGACCACTATCAAGAGGGATTCATAAGAGTTTATGTAGGATTTTAACACTATATTTAAAAAAACATGGGATATGATCCCAAACCTTATGAGACCTACTACAAATTATGCCTTCTTGTACTACCTAAAAGCATTGAATAGTTATATAGCCATGATGATCCAATCCATGGGTGGGAATACACAACTTACTACCTATGAGATAGCCATAATGCTGAGATTTTTTTTTTTTAAGTGGGGAAGATTGTTCTTAGGCCATCAATGCCATTGTTCCCTAATTTATAGCCTCCTATTCAAGAAAAGTTTTCCCTTGCCCCTACCAATGAGATTTATGAAGTCAAAAATTTGGTTCAAAGTGTTACCAATGAATTGGAGTCTCTAAAAAGGAAACAAACTTAAAGCTATAGGCCTTACCATATCCTAAAATCAGTTTGGGAAAGCAAATAGGTTTCCTTTTCAAGGTAATGCTCAAGGACAAGGTCAAATCACTCATGCTAGACCTTACCAAAAGTTACAATCCTAATGCCCCATCATAATCTAAATCTCTTATTCCCACTCAAAAAAAATTTATTCAAGAACAACCATGCTATCCTTCCTATGACCAAAATCAAGGTCAAGTTGTATATGCCAATGAAGTGCCTAATCAAGCCATGGACAATACAAGGTAGTCAAACACCTCAAGTTTCCACTTTTGAGGTGCAAATGCAAAATGGAATGGAAAATATACAAACACAGTTTGATTCTACTTTTATAAATCATTTAGATGGAGAGTTTTTTTCCATCAATCATTTGAGAATTCAAGCAATGTGAATGCTAGTGGATCCTCTAATACTAGGTCTAAGAAGAGGGATATTAAAGAGACACAAGGGGATAATCAAGGACATATTTTGACTCTTATATCATCTGTAATGGTGGGTGGGTCTAACTCAGCTCTTAAGGTGTAAGAAAATTAGAAGTTTCAAAATGCAAGTCTAGCCCCTACACATCCACCTTCACAAGCTACACCATAAGGTACTAGTCTTCCAAAGAACCTCTTAAGGTGAGAAATCCTTCTATCAATGTTCTAGATCAAATGAAGAAGTTACACATGAATATTTCATTTTTGGATTCACTGATAATACCAAGACAAAAGGATATGCTTCAAAAGGAATTGTAAGGACTAAGTAAGCAAGTTGGATCATCTAGGACTGAAAATGTTATCTTAGTGAATGGAACTCATCCTACTGATGGAAAAGTGAATAAAATTGATAAGGCTCCTCCTTTTTATCTATCCATTATCATTAGTGATTGCCTAGTTCACAATTGCATCATAGATAGTTGGGATAGTACTTTAGTTATGCCCAAATCAATAATGGGTAATTTAGGTCTCAAGAATGAACCAATGGCTAAAAGAGTCATACAATTAGATGGATCACCAACAAAGACCTTGGGAGTAGTCAAATATTTGAATTTGATTTTACATGCTTGTCCTACTTTTTCTATCCCTTATGATGTGGTTGTGGCAGATTTACCCCCATACTTTGATCTTTATTTATCAAGAGAGTTTACAACCAAGATAGGTGGATACTTAGCAATCAATTGGTCTTATATGGTTTTTAGGTAAAAGTATGGTACTAAGGTGAAGATTGAATCAAAGCCTATTCATCATAATCATTTAGAGCCTACATTCCTAAAGTTGTAAATGTAAATTATGTAATCCTTGATCAAGAAGAGCTTCACATAGACCAATTTCTAACCTTTTCTCTTGAAGGAGTTTTTGATTTGTATTTATATGAATGAGGATCTGAGCATTATGAGAATTATCCTTAAAAATTCATGGAGGAGGCTAGTCCTGGAGTGTATTGTATTCATGAGGAAGACTCTTTCATGCCAAACTTGATGAATCCAACTAAAAACATGGATGGTTTATGGCAGATATTCTTTAATGGATCTAGAAGCAAGGTTGGAGTAGATGGTGGAGCAATGTTGGTATCTCCATCCAAGGAAAGGCAATATTAAACTTTTATATTTCACTTCTCTTGTATTTGTAATGTGGTACAATATGAGGCTCTCATTTATGGCCTTGAGTGGGCTAAGAAAAGAGGTGTGAAAGAGTTACAAGTGTATGGTGATAGTGAGTTATTTGTGAATCAAGTAAGAGGCCAAAATTTGACTAAGAACTCTTTGTTTGAGTCCTATAATCATAGAGTGTGGGATCTTGTGGAAGATTTTCAAGCCTTCAACATCCAATCTATCCAAAGAGAAGACAACAAACATGCTGATAGGTTGGAAAACTTAGTCTCTATAAGGAAGAAGAATGGGGAAATTAGGGTATGTGTTAATTTTAGGGATTTGAATTTAGTTTTATTGAAGGATAATTATCTTCTTCCTTCCATGGAGTAGATTTTACAAGTTTTGGTAGGTAGTGAAAGGTTCTCACTCCTTGATGGATACTCAGGGTATAATGAGATTTTGGTAAAGAAAAGTGACTAAATAAGACAACGTTTACTACTAAATGGGGTAAATATGCTTATATGAAAATGCATTTTGGATTATCTAATGCTGGAGATACATTTCAATGTGCAATGGATATGGCTTTTCAAGGTCTAATAAATGACATTATGTTGGTGTATCTTGATGATATCACAATATTTTATAAGGATGCAAAGGATCATTTCAATCACCTTAGGCATATTCTTGAGAGATGTAGAGAGTTTGGAATCTCTCTTAACCCAAATAAATGTGTGCTTGATTTTTATGAAGGCAAAATTTTAGGACATATTGTCTCAAATTAGGGCCTATCTATAGATCCTGAAAGGGTGAGTGCAATCTTGGCATTGGATTTACCCAAACACAAGAAAGGTTTGTAAAATTTCTTTGAAAAAATAAATTTTATAAGGAGGTTCATTCTTGATTTTGCTAATTTAGTCAATCCTCTTACTATATGCTAAGGAAAGATGAAGTGTTCACTTGGAAAAGAAGAAGGAAGGAGAGTTTTGAATAGATTAAACAAGCTATTGCCCAATCTCCAACCCTTTAAAGTCCTAAATTTTAAAAGGATTTCAACTTGTATACTTTTATAAATGATGAGTTAATTTATACCATTCTCACTCAATCAAATGAAGAAAACTTGGAGCAACCTATTACTTTCTTTAGTCAAGGATTGGAGGGCTATGAGGTAAGATACACCTATGTAGAGAAACAAGTACTTTCAGTTGTTAGAAGTCTAAATAAATTTAGGCATATGTTATCTAAAAATAATATTCATATATTGGTACCTCATCATAGTGTCAAGGACTTACTTTTGAGCAAAGATTTGAATGGAAAAAGGGCTGGTTGGATCATAAAAGTGATGGAGTATGCTGTAGAAATCAAGACAACCAAGATAGTGAAAGGAAAGGGGTTATGTGAGCACCTTGCTTCAGATTTGAAAGAAAAAAAATAATTTGTTTTATCCCTCCATGATGACCCTATGACAATTGCATCTTCATCAATAAGGATTTGGACACAAGAAATGATCTATTTTCTTTACACAGTTGAGTGTCCACAAAGCCTAGAAGGTACTTTAGATTAGAATATATTCCACATGTACTTGTTGATGGAGTGTTATTTAGGAATGAATTCTTAGGTGTGATTTTGAGATGTGTTAAATTAGATTAGGTTGAGAAAATATTTCTTGAGTTTCATGATGGACTAGTCGGTGGTCACTTTGCTCCAAGAACCACAACGCTAAGATGATGAGAGAAGGATATTTTTGTCATAGTTTATTTAAAGACACCAATTCTTGGGTAAGGAAGTGTCAAAAATTTTCTCTCTTCAATGGCAAATAAAATCTTTCAGCCTTGCCTCTTCATCTAATACATGTATACCAACATTTTATGTAATGGGGTCTAGATTTCATAGGCCTAATCAATCCACCTTTTAGTGTTGGCCATAAGTGGGTGTTGAATACTGTAGATTACTTTAAAAGATGGGTGGAGGCTATTTATCTCAAAGAAGAAAATGGAAGTTTAGTTTTAGACTTTTATGAAGGCATAATGATAAGTTTTGGGGCTCCTTCAATAACAATTTTAGATAATGCATTGGCTTTCCTTCAAATGAAGACAGATACGTGGGATTTGAAACATGGAATCTATCTTAGTACTTCATCCAACTATTATCCACAAGGGAATAGCCTAGCTAAGTCCACCAATAATAATCTAATCAGGATCATAAAGAGGACAATGGAAGAAAACCAAAGGAATTGGCATTCCAAGTTAAAGATAGCTCTTTGGGCTAATAGGATCACCCCCAAGAGAGAAATTTGAAACTCACCATATACACTTATTTATGGGAGAGAGGCTAGAATGAATATTTCAATTGAACTACCAGCCTTAGATCTCACTTACCAGTTGGAGTTGATGGAAAAAGAAAGCATGGAAGTTAGGTTGTGTGAGTTGATAGAGCTTGAAGAGACAAGAGATCAAGCTATGCAAAATATGAGGGTTCATCAGGATAAAAAAAAAGAGATACTTTTACAAGAAAGTTATGCCAAGAAGCTTCCAAGAGGGAGACATTATTCTAAAGTGGCATGAAGATAGGGCTAAGCCTAGAAAACACAAAATGTTTGATGTTTTGTGGAGTGGCCCTTATGTTATCACCCAAAGTAAACAACAAACTACTTTCAAACTCTTAAACTTGTATGGAGAGGAGCTTCATATCCCGGTTAATGGGATATATCTTAAACATTGTTACTAAGGTTCTCCTCTCTCCTTGTACATAGTTTTTTTCCTTCTTTTCCCTAAGTGCTTATGCACATGTGTGAGTCTTATTGGTGTCTTTCTTTGTCTTATGTGTGATTGGTGTGTTTTGGTTGTTTTGTGTGTGTTTTAGCTAATTAATTGCTATTTATCTTCAAGAACTCATTGATTCCCTTGGCCCATGATAGGGTAACGCTACTGGTCTTTAATATAGTAGGCATACTACCCCTATGAGTCACCATTTTTTGACCAAATTTGACTTAAGGTCAAATTTGGACCACTTATAGATAAAAAATTTGGTTTTTTAGATGTTGAGGGGTTTAAATCTTTTTCATAGGCTATATTATAGTTCATTTGATTTTATCTAATGAATTTTTAGCCTTTGTCATGGCCTAATGCGTTTATTTGTCATTTTGATTCTTTTAATAGGATTTTGAGGGTGATTAATGTGAGTGGCTTGGTTACCAAGGTGCCCAAGTGTCATTTTTTCCATCTAAGCATGAAAGAGGTCAATTTACCTATCAAGTATATTAGTTACATTAGAATCTTGCATGTTATTTAACTAAAATTCAAGAAACTAATTAAAAAGGGGAACATTTGGCACTTGTATGACTCATGGGGAAGTGTGCCACATGGGATAAGATAATTAAATGCCTCTTCATCTTCATAAAACTTATTTAAATGATTTACATTCTCTGGTAGTGCCATTTCTAAGCCAAAACTGTTCTGTTCCATCTTTGTATTTTTAGACATACAGAAGTGACCTTTAGGTTTGTGCTTAGTATAAACAAACAAATAAGGAGGTTTTAGAGGAAATTATTTTGAGAGGTGATATTAAAATAAAATACCTTCATTTACATATAAAGAGTGCAAGTGTTTATCAATTGTGATTTATGAACCATCCTCTTGAAGTTGACTGTATGTTTCTACTAATAATATCATGCACCCTATAGATTTTGCTCCATTTTGGTAAAATACATATGAAATAGTTGGTGATATTTAATTAATAAGATGTTGGATACCTTATAAAATGGTATCCATTCCTAGTTTCATCTTTCATAATGTTTTGATGAGCAATTTAGTCCATACTATAGGATGGTGCCACCATGTGTAGTCTCAGTCAAAGTTCTTCTTATTTGTAGAGTGTTGTTTCCAATAGAGGTTTTATGTAGTTGAAAAATGATGTTAGATAGGTCTTAGGGTCATATTAGCACCTCCTTACATGTTTTGGTTTAACCATATCATGTTTTGGGTAGCTTGTAGTCTTGCCATATCTCACAATCAACTCCACGCCTAACTTTACTTGTAGGCACATGTATGAGCTTGTCCATCTTGTTCATGGACTTGAAATCATGGTGTATAAGTTTTACAAGCCATAAATAATTTAATATATTTCACTGACATGTTTGGGAAATTTCAAGTTTGATCACATGCTAATTTATCATGCCAAATAGTCATGAGGTGCCTCTACTTGCTCCATTCCATATATATGCAGATGATTTTCACATTGAAAATGATGTTTTGGGACTTGTTTCAAAATGTAATTTATTTAAATCATGTATTGAAGAGGTTGGAAATTATTTTGAGTTGTCCATGAGGTTTTTCCTCCATGCTATTTTTCCATTTCATGCTCACTGCCCATATATACAGTCAAATAACACCTACAAGAGCTTTGTTGATATCATGATAAAGGTGAGGGATTATGAAATGTGTTAATATTTAAATATTGATAATGTGTATTTGATTAATTTATGAGGGCATATGAGGTGTTCACAAATATATTTGCTTTGTATGCTACCCATTCCACTTTACTGCCTATGTTTGAGAATGTTCATCTACAGGTGTATTGACAAAGCCTTGAAAATTCTTGTGTGGAGATTTGAAACATGAAAAAATCATAATTTCAGATTCTAACATGTGACTTGACCCTTGTAAACTTGTTTGAAGTGTTAATGATGTAAAAGAAGATATAGACTACTATGATGAAGCAAAGATTAAATTTTAGGAAACTTTCCCTAAAATGTCAAAATAGAGCTCTAGGGGTTTTTTTATGGACCTCTCACATATTTCCCAAGGATTTAAAAGCATATAAATAGATTAATATTGTATCATCTAGTATAGATAAGACCTTTGAAAAGTATGGGAGTGAGAAGGTCAGTGCAAGATATAATTTGAATACCTCAAATTGGCCTAAAAAAACACTAAAATTAGGCACCAATATCTATAGGTTTGAAAGCTTGAATGACTTTTGACACCCTAAGGAGAAAATAAAATAGTACCTCATGACTAGGATGTTTTAATTGATGTAATTACATATAAGTGGCATGAGGGTAATCAAGAGGAGGTTGATGTATAGTCTTGTAAGCCCTATTGCCACCTATAGGTGTCCTTCTAATGAGAAATAGACACCTATAATAGGGTATAGGATAGTGACCCAAAATTGATACCCAAAGGGTGTTTTAAGACTTTAAAATTTGTGTGCAGGATCAAACATGCAATTTTTGGCCTAATAGGGTTCAAGATAAGTCTTCATATATCATACCTAACTCCTCAAGAGCTAATGTTCACCTAAAATAGTCTAAAGGCAAAGTTCACAGTCAAAAGGTGGTTAGTGACTCAATCAAGGTGCTTAAAGGTGTATTAGCTCATAAAAAGTGGATAAAAGGTAAAAATAGATACCAGATGACCATAAAACTTCAAGGGAGGCCTCCAAATATCATAACCAACTTCAAATTAGCAAAATTAATCTACATGAAATAGTCTAAAAGCAAGGTTTCTTTTCCATCTAAGGAAAACCTTAGTTTGGTGAGTTCAAATTGAAGGTAAGGGATAATGGGAGATTAAAACAATGAAGTAAACCTATGGAAACCTTTCAAATATCCATTATGATCTTCATAAGTTCTAAGAAATGTGGAATAATCCTACATAGGTCCATTATAACCTTGTATACACCTACAATTGTGTGCAGTCAGATGAAGTTTAGAGGTGAACTTACCTAAGTCAAAAATAGAAGGTTTGATAAAAACTTAGAATGTTTTATGACTGATAAAAAAGATTTTTTTACAAGCCCAATAATTTTCTAAGTTGATCATCTATTTCCCTTATTTGGTCAAAGGTAATAGTTCATACTGTGAACTAGGAAACCATGTTACTCAATAGGCAACTATGAGGAATCCAAGGAAGAAAAATATTTTTGGATGAATGTTAAGATTAATTATCATTAATTGAGGATGATTAACATGTTTATAAGGCCTATAATAATTTTTTTTAATATAGAGAGGTCACTCTTAGGTTGATTTGAGAAAAATGCAAGAAAACAAGCTTTTAGAGGCCTTTTTTGAACATTTTGAGCTTGTTAGGCACATACATCAAGGAATAAAGATAACAAAATTTGGTAAAAAGTATAATTATTACCATGTATATCTCCCAAAATATTTACTTTTATTTTAAGAAGAGGGATATACCTCACTATTTTGTTTCAGTGGTTAGCTACTCTAGGAAACTCAGGGTTTAGCAAAACAAGCTAATGAGGCCAAAAAGAGCTAAAGAACTTGATGAAAGGTTTTGGAAACCTATATAAGAATTTTTTGATGTGTATGAAAGGAAATTATATGATATGGAAGCACTAGGATAGGATAAAACCTTTCAAAATGACCAGAATACCCTTGCACACAGTCTAACTAGATAAGCTTTCACTAGGCCTAGTTGGCAAATGAGAGAAAAGGATGAAGAGGAGTGATTAGGAGGTTATGTTATGGTTTTAAAATATTTAATTAAGCATGTATAATAATGATATACCAGCATAACCATGAGATATCAGGTTAAGTATCTAGAACTTGCAAGGTACATGCTAAACCCATTAGGCCTTGAAGGGACCTAAAACTAATTAGGGGTCCATCTTCATTTCTAACTCTTGGTGGGATATTAAGATGATTGATACATGTTAAAGAGATGAAAATATAAATTTATGATATTTTTATATGCAAATAAACTTAAAATAAAGATACTTATAGCTTAGAGATTCCAAGCATGCAAGAAAGGCAAAACCAAGCTTGATGGGGTGAATTCAAGTGTTCATATCTCCTCTAAGAGTTTACATGGGAAACAAAGGAGTTTGGAGGAGTTAAATAGGGTCACTTAACATAAGGTTTATGGATTTTTTGGCAAGTTAAATGTTATAACTATATGAATAATGCCTAAGACTAAAAATACCTAAAACCCTACTAAATCCTCAATCAAGACTTGATGGAGAAAACAAGCTTGTAAAACTATCTAGATGACATATTTTGATGATTAAATCTCATGAAAATTTTAGAGGACTCACTTAGGCTACTTCCAAACTTTTGATCTATATGGAATTATATGGACAAGGTATAAAATAGGGTATTTTTGACCATTTTATGTGTTTTGTAAGTTCTGAAAGAGGTCTAAAGATGCAATAATGTTTGAGAGGAAGACATGGAATTTTAATAACTATTTATGGTCATTTTATTCTAAGAAAAAACTCCAAAGTGTCCAAAATAGATCTCTCATCTTAGCTAGTCAAAACTAGCATAGTGAACATAAGGGTGAGAAGTGTGAAAACCTCAAGTGGATGTCCTTATAAGGTGAAACTAAGTAGTCTAAGGCCATGGAGGGTCTTTAAAAGTGTCATCCAATCTTTCCCATGGATTTTCATGGAAAAATTATGATAATTTTTATGCCAAGTGTGAGTGATGATAGAAAAAAGGAGTTTTTAGATTGCAAGTAGTGATGGCTTCCTTCTAGGAGTTTCCAGATGAGTAGGACTATAAAAAGTGTTTGAGAGGAATTTTTGAAAGCCTTACCTTTCATACAAATCATCATACCTATCCATAGTCAATTTTGGGATGTTCAAATAGGTCCAAATCATGAAGGCAAATTTTTGAGCAAGAATGAGGAGTTTCATGCCATTTTTCATAAGTTTCATGATTTATATATACATTTAGACCTCCTAAAATTACATGGTTCATTTAAAATTTATTTTTAATGCAAATGTAACCTATTTTATTAGCTTCATATGTGTCCAAGTGACCTTTGGACTTTCCTTGTCTCACCCCTCTCCTAAATGCTATAAATATTAACTCCTTTGGCTCTTTTTGGCAGCCTCTGTTGGTTGATGGTGAAACCCAAGACAATTTTGTAATTGAATGTATCTTGAAGAAATAAAATAAGTGAATTTGAATAATTACATGTTGTATAATTGAGTTTTGTTTCAATCTTGTTGGTCTTGTCTAATAGAATATGATCTTTTCTAGCATGTTATCCTTGATTGTTCACTGAGTGTGCAGAAGAGTAATTATTACAAGTCTTTTTTAGTGTTATATTTAAAGTGTATAAGTGTCTTAGAAGTGGTTCATGATTGTATTATCCCAAGGAATCATTAATTACCCTCCTAAGTATTAAAATACCTTTTCAACCTAGCTTATGAAATATTGATGTAACAATCTACCTTATGTTGTGAGTTTTGTGTGAAGAGTAATTTATTTTGATCTAAGTAATATAATTTAAATTATTAGGAGGAAATTTGAAATTGGTGCATCAACTTTTAGTTTTCTTAGTTTGTCTTCTTAACCCTTTTCATACCAAGTTGATAAATAAGAGAGTGGTTCAAAGAGTGCATCAAGGAAAGTAGCCCATCTAGAGATTCATCTCACCAAATTGTTATCCAGAACAAGAGAGATGTTTCCATTGTGCCACTTGGATGAGGAGAGCTAGGCACCTCATCAAAGTTGAAAATAAAAGTGAAAACAATACTTGTAGGTCAAATCAATGATTACAAAACTCAAAGCCATGTCATTTGCACCTATACATGGTATTCCCCTTGTGTTTTTCAAAAATATTCCTATAATTTAAAGATTTTTTTTTCCAATTTCATGAATTTTTTTCAAATGCTTTATATAAGGTTAGCATTGTTTATTATGGAATAATTTTAGGTTTTTTTCTATTGTTTAGACATTGTTAAAATATTGCTATATGTGAACTTGTGTGTTTTTCCATAGTTATGGTGAGTGGGAATTTAGGGGTTTTTAGGGTTTAATTTTCAAAAGTTTCATCTTGAGGACTTGGGGTTTCCCCCAAAGCTTTCATCACTAAAAGCTTTGAGTTTTTCCCTCCTAAATTTTGTAATCAAAATCTAGGTTTTTATCAAAGTTAGGTGAATATTTTATAAGCATATCCAACTTTCAAACCAAGATAATATTCCCTGTAGATACCTCCAAGGTCCCCATGAACATTAGACTTACCTCGAGCACCCTATCTTCCCATAGGTTTTAGCATTATTCCAAACACCTTCAATCCTTATAAAAATCCAAGTATTTGTAGATAATGGATTTGTTTCAAACATCTACCATCCCCATGGGAATACACATTGATCTAGATACCTTCCCCTTCCATCAAAGATCCAACTTGCAATGAACACATCCTAGTTTCATGAAATTGTCACTTGATTTAATCACCTCTTGGTTCCACCAGAACTTTCAACTACTCAAGACACCTCTCATCTCCTACAAATATTATAACTACTTAGAACACCTACAAAATAAACCAAATTTCATAGGTGGTTTCTCATAAGAAATAAATCTAGACTCCATGCCTCCAAAAGAGATGAATTTCAAATCCAGAGTCCCTAAAGTAACACATAATTTAGATTCTAATATAATAGAAATAACATATACTGATTTAGGTCATATTGACCCAAGAGACTTTTGTACTAGAATAGGTGCATAGTTTAAGAATGATTAGGTCTAGATTATTTATGACTCTAGCTTACCACAAGCTGCAACCTTCATATTATCAGTCCAAATCACCAAGTTGGTTCTCACAATAGCCCAACACTATGATATTGATAAAAGAGAGGCATTGAATGAATGAGGAGAAAAGTTTTTGAAACTAGATCTTGACTACATTGATTCAATATTTGCGATCCTAAAATTTGAGAGTTATCTTTATATAACTCCACAAACATTCATAAAATTCTTTAAAGATAAAAGATATGGGTATCAGAAGATGATAAAAAAATAGTGGCTTGAATCCCCTAAAGCCACCTCTACTAGATTAACAAAGAACTTATATAGGGTTGATTTCATTAATGAGGTGGGAGATATTATTATATTATTGCAAAGAATTATGGGTAATCTTGATGCCAAGAGTCTCCAAGAGTGGATATACTAATACAACTAGGTCATCTAACAAAATGTATAATACATTCACTAGGCTCAATCAATAAGTTATTCTTTTCACAAGCAATTATTGAGGTTAAAACAATTGGCAAGTTTTATATGACTTCTTACCTTGTCTACATTTTGGTCAAAAGAAGATCTTTCCCAAGACTCAACACAGTCCCCATAGAAATCAATAGAGTATATACCTACTATCCTAACCTCACATTGATGACCAAATGACAAAACTTTAGGAGGGTGAATGATGCTTTCATCTATTGTATCATTACCGTGTTTGACAAGGAACTAGGAAGAACAAGGTTATCATAAACAAAAATTGAGGAGATTAGAAAATGGGGCTCATAATTCATTCAATTCCCCACCTATTCCTATATTAGAGTAGTGGGTTTTATTGCCTACCCATACACCCTTCCTAGATATGTTAGTGATAAATGGGATGGAGTTGGTCAGGAAACTTGTAGAGACCCATAAGCTCCTTTCCAATAGGCACAAGATGGGAATTCATTTCCCAACTTCTATTGGTAGATACACATGTCCCTCCCTCCTTAAGGCCAAATATGCTAAAAATAAAATGTGCAAAATGAATTTAAAGACCTTGGAATCCAGGCCATTTTTTGATGTCTATGAGAAGATTGCCAACATACTGACACTTGCAACATACACTCATGTCCCATATTATGAAGATTATTGGGAGGACTGTGAGGATGAGGATAGGGTCAGAATGAGGGACTATTCTAGAATGTCCTTATAATAGATCAAGGATTATGATTTGACACTAATCCCTAATGACTTGGTGGATGATGAGTCAAAATTGGACCTAATTTACTATACACAAATTATCACACATCCCTTACGACTAATAAGGTGGTCAACTACTGAATCCTTTTCTTTATTTGAAAGAATAATAGGTGTGATTAATAGAACAATAAATTGGTTTAGGAGCATGGGGGTATAGGTAATAAGATAAATAATAAGAGTTAAAGAGAAGATTTAAAGCTTAAAATAGAAGAGATTTATCTATCAGAATGGGGTCCAAGTGAAATAGTAGGAGAGTCATCAGAAGAGCTAGAGAATAAGAAGAAGAAAAAGATTAAAGCTAAAAAGGAACAATCAAGCAAGGATGGGGTAGTTTCAGAATAACCAATTGACCTTTCATCTAAATACACAATAGTAATAAGAGATTCTATAGGTTTTATTCCCATATCTTTCATAGTGAAAACCCCAATTTCCACTGTTCTCCCTCTTATGTATATTTTTTTAGAGGCTCCAACACCTCCACCTTCTATCTCCACTTATCCAATATCTCAGGTCTCCATTCAACCTCCTATTTCCACTCCTCCTACATATGTAGTTTCCAATCCTCCCATCATTCTAACCACATTGCCTACCACAATAAAACAAATACAATTGAGTGAAGTTGACACTCAAGGTTCCCCATTAGTGGATTCTCAAGTTTCCACTTCACTTTCCCTTCCTCAAAATTCACCTTTCCCTTTTATTACACTCCCTCTTTCCATTCCATTCATCATCCCTTTCCTCCAATCACCATTAATTTTTAACACCACTCAATCGTACAAATCCACAAACTCCGTCATCTTGACTTCAGTCTTGTAGGCCACCTCAAATCCTAGGATAAGTACTATTTCCCCTCTATCCCCACTCACTTTCCTTACATCACCAACCCTGAGAGGTCCCACACATCTCATTGACTCATTTAATGTTTTGGATTCCATTCTCCAACCTATTCCCAAATTCAGAATCTTTGTGTCTATCCCATCTTCCATACCTCCAATAGACATAACTATTCCATCTACCTCCACCTCTTCCATTTTCACTATTTCCAATTTACCTTCAATTGAGATTGGAGAGAATCAAGTTCTTAATGTAAATATAGATTTGTAATCTATTGATGAGATTGAGATTCCTCAAGTAACTCTTGATCAATTAATAGCAACATCTAAACAAGAGTCTACAATTGTTACAATGTCTACCAGTGTAAAACATTAGCTGTTGATTATTTGGTGATAGTGTCCAAGCAACCAAATGCTACCCCAGATAATTAGCACAATTAGTGGGGAAAAAGAAAAAGAAATGATTAACTCCAACACACTAGACTTTGGTCTATTAGAAGTTAAGACGAAGTCCAAACCTACTATCAGGACCTTTTACAAGATATTCAATGATGATAAAGGGGAGAAGTATGTTGAAATTGTAGTACCCACACTAGATAAATCAAAAGGAGATATTGTGGTGGGATATTATTAGATTTCTAAGATCCACCTTGGATGACTGACAAGAGAGGGATTGAAACATAATGTGCAATCTGGTATAAACTCTCTCTTTAAAAGGATTGATCATGATAAGGCCACCAAGGATGAATTAAAGATAAAAGTGGATCAATTTATGACAACATTGAACTAGTTCATAATCCTAGTGAATCATCAAAACAAACATAGTCAGTGCAACCAGTCAATCAGATTCTTGATCAATCCTTCATTGATTCAGTTTGAAAGATGGCTTATATGGGAAGGGACATGAAAAAATGGTTAGCGGAACTCATTTCTAAGGGTAATAAGGTTATTACCATAATAATGGACTAATATGAAATAATCAGAGAGAGGAAGAATATATTGAAAGAACAAGTTAATAGATATGAAGGAGAGATTCAAACTTTGAATTTATACTATCAAAAATTGATAGCTCTAGATTCAATTGATGTAGATATTATCATTGTTGAGAAGATACTAAATAATAATGTTGAGCATGAGTAATTATATAAAGCAACGAAATTTTGAATAAGGATACTTATAGAATATGCTCACTAAACCAAGGTGGCACATGATAAAGCTATTGACATGTTGTATGACATTGAAGGAATGATGAATATGATGTCATTACAACCAATAGATGATGTAGATATTATTTTATAGTTAGAGGATATCCAAAATAATTTAAAAAAGGTAATTGAGAAAGAATATACAAAGGATACAGTCTTCACCTTGAGTTCTATCTAAAGGTTTATCAAGTATGAAAATACACTAGATAAAATAAGGATGGAAATACAAAGAATCAAGACTTTTAGGAAAGAATTGTTTGATATTAAAGTATATTGTGTAACCTCTCACCTTTACTCCTATGGACTACATGAAGAGTTAATAAAAGAAGTTTTCAAGGCCTTTGATGCATATGTTTAAAAACTACAGACTGAGAAAGATAAGAAGGCTGAAGAATTTCTAAATATTGATTAATATTTTTGTTGAAATATTTTCATATGTTGTGTTTCATATTTACAAAACATTGTAAGTTGTAATTGTGAAGGAACAACTATCTTTTATAACTCTTTTTGAGAAAGGGAAACATATATTTTACACCTTATATTTTTGATAATGTAAAAGTTGTAAAAATCATAATTACAAATTACACTTTCTATTTTGATAAGTTAAAATTGCTAAAAGTGTAAATGCATGAATTATAAATTTCAAGTTCCATTTTGACAAAGTGATTGACAAAGTTGAAAAAAATCTCACTTGTGTGTTTCAAGTTAGGGTTTTGCAAAGGTAACTTTAGTTATCTTTTGAAAGTCAAGTTATATATTGGGCACCACTTGTTTTGCATGAGGATCTATTTTCAACTATATAAAGAAGAAGGGGCATTTAATGAAGATCTTCCAGTTCTATCCATGCCATTTCAAGAAAATAATCATGCCATCTTTTGCATGCAATTTTATAAACTATTTTACAAGTGAAAGATGTAAAAAATAGAAGACCTCACCTGTTTTTGCATGGAGTTCTAGATTTACATTATTTTTCTTACTGGGTGTTCAAGTTTTGACAACTACATCTCATCTATGAGATATTTTTGTATAAATATGAGTAGACCCTGTGATCTAGGAATTTGACTCAAGAAAGGATGGTTAGTATGGTGTTAGTTCCAAAATAAAAAAATGAAATAAACACACTAATATCATAATATCTCTAGGCCTAGATGCTAGGGAGAGCTTAGTTAACAAAATTAAATGATAAACAAAACTAAAAAGCAAGCAATAAAACACAAGAATTAATTCACCTTCCTTGGATGCTCCAAATGAATTTGAAGTGGTGGCTTGTTCAGCTTGTGCTCATAACGTCTTTGGCAATAGAAGCTTGTCTACCTCCATCTTTCCTTGACACCTTTGGCTTGTGGCTTGGATTGGATTGGAATCAATTAAGCATGGTAACACTAGTTTCTTGAAGCTTTTAGAACCAATCGTGTATTATAACTTTGCATTCTCAAGACTCAAAAATGATGTTGTGAGGCCTCCTATTTATAGATTTTTGGATTTGATCAAAATCAACCTCAACCATCCATATCAAGATTAAGATGTGTGGTTGAGTATTAATTCAATTTATGGAATTAAGTTTGTAATTATCCTCATTATGACATTGGAATAAGGGGTAATTAAGAGGCATGGAGGGCTTTGATGAGGCATGGAGGGCATGAATCTTGATATTTGTGGCATTTATGGCCTAGGGATGTCTTCCCAAGAAATGAGGTCAATTGATGATGTAGATATTCAATATTCATTTCCAAAACAAAGTATTCAACAAGTTTCCATAGAATTTTTTATTAGGCCTTGATTTGGGTTAACTAGCTCTTAAGCATGATTAAGCACTTTATGCATAAATTACTCAAATTGATTAGAATGCCTTATTATTAGTCCTAAATTTGACTAGATTAGAATTGGAAGGCACTATCAGATGTGTTAGAACCATATTAACATTTAGGATGTTATCAAAAACAAATAACAAAGGCATGAGTCTTGTGCAAAATATTTGATAGGAAAGAACAATCTAAAGCACTCAGGTGCAAAATTGGCATTTTGACTCAAAATGATTTGATCAAAGTTAGCTAGCCCATAAATTATATATCCCCATTTAGGGATACCCTAGCTAAAATCAGCACTTGAATATGTTAGTTTCACATCATTTATCATGTTTTAGTGTTTTCAGGCCAAATTGTACATTTTGGGTGGAAACTAGCCAAAGCCTAATTAGAGGTTACTGGTGGCTAGATTTAGGTGTCTATAGTTTGCCCTTGTTTGGGAAGGAATTATAAACCATAGGTAAAGAAATGTCTTCTCAAATAATGAGAGATGGCTTGTATGCCAAAAATAAGATGGTTAAAGAACAAAGCTTTAAATGGTTTTGGGAAGCTTATGATGATGCCCCATCGAGGGAGTGGTTGTCACATTTGTCGATGGATATTTCCTTAAAAAGAAACAAGAATAAAATTGGAATTAACCTATGGTTGGGATTAATCTAAATGAGAAAATGCTTGCATGCACCGATGTAAAAAGGATACCGATTTTCCCAAAGGTGGTTATAATCAGAATTAAAAGTCAAAATAATGATTTGCCCATAGGCAGTTATAATCATTAAGAGGACCTATATTGGCTAAAGATGATCATGCCCCAATTAGGGTTGATTAGCAAGCATAACTCAAGGATATAACCTAGAATATAGATTAAATATGAGCAGGTACAAAGTGATGAAATATATGAATAAGATTGATAAGTGTGAATGATTCAGTTATACCTATCAATGAGGAGATGCTTGTATTGATTAACAATGATACAAATAGAATGGAAAAATGAGTTATATTGATCAAGGTAGGTGGGAATATTTGCAAAGGTACCAAGGAGAAACTTTTGTGGCTCCATTTATTATAGACCTTCTTGAAGCTAAGTTTTGTTGTATCATGTGATGGTAGGCTTCATGATAGAACACCATGAAGACTTGGCTAAAATATGCATAAGGACTAACTTCCAATCCAATAAACACTTGAAAATAATGCAATAATGATAAAAACCATGATGATAATGTTGATGCATGAATATTGATGGACTCAAGAATAATGTGTGCAAAGAATCACCCAATGCATACATATAGACCGAGTCGAGGCAACAATGCTAAAAGTAAACAAACAAGTAAGCAATCAAACAAATAGAAAAATAAAAAAACAAACAACCTAAAATAAACAAAAAAATATAAATCTTGAAAATAAAATCAAAATAAAGCATCCTAATAATGACAATGCCCCAATAAGGCAGATCAAGGATAACTGACTAGGCTTAGACAAGACAAATATTTGTGAATTTTTGAAATGTTATGAATTTTTTTGGCATTTTGAGGTATCTTAACTTGATAGAGAATGAGAAGATCCCTAATCATAAAATGATGAGAGTGTTTGGCTTAGATTTCTCACAAAATGGTGAGTGTATGGAAAAAAGACTAAGGTGACCTCAAAATGAATTTAGCATGACCCACATAGTCCTGAAATGACCTCTAGTCATAGTAATTCCCTCCACACAAAAGGTGGAGAAAAATTGATTAGGTCCCAACAAGTTCTCAAATTTGACAAATGGCTAGTCAAATGAAAACAATAATGGCAAGGTGATGTGGCAATGCATGATAAACAAGTGTTGCCCCTATTTTTCCCATAGGCAGTTATAACTAAGATACAACGACATAGGTTAATGACACTGATTTGCCCATAGGCAGTTATAATCAAGTTCACATAAACAAGCTTGATATATGATGAAAAATGAAAGATATCTTTCTAGATTAACTGTCACACTACTTTCATAGACTATTATTGTAAACATGGATTAGATTGATTATTGAAACTTGATCATAATCCCCCCATAAAAGGTGCGGGAAGAACTAAATAAACCAAGATCAAAATAGGATTGGGTAGGATAACCAAAAATAGGTTTTGGTCTAGATAGGAATGGAATGATAAGATGGTATGGTATTGATAAGGATAATGATGGTTTAATAAGTTAGGTTAAAATGGTAAGAGAGTTGCCCCCAAGTGATGGGGTAAATAGAAGGATACATGACAATGGAAAAAGGATAAGTAACAATGGCAAATGTATGGTAATATGAAACAATATGGTACACATTTTTGGCCTAGGTGTGGTTTTTGATTCTATTATTCCTATTGATGGGGAGATGCACATCCTAATCAATAAATGATACAAATAGAATACTTGATCATGTTAATTACTAGCCCACACCTCATTTGAATAACTGCTCTATCAAGAATGGCCTACAAATCTAGTTGTCAAGAATGCTTTTGTGATCTTCATGTTGGTCATTAATTTTGACTCCTTCAAATGTTGAGACAAGGTATTTTTATAGCCTATACAAAGGAAAGTGTAACCATGGATGGTAAATAGGGATAAATAATGGATGGTAGGTTTGATTGTGAAACAGAATGGTAGATGATAATGGAATATGGAATGGTGGGGAAACAAATGAAGATCAGGATGTTTAATCACATGTAATTTTGTTGATGCCAGATTTGACATAATTTTGGTTATGGTGGGTTTGAAGACTTTTTCTCTTGATAGGACCACCATATTTTTTGTCATTTAATTTTGAGAGTAGATACCATATGATTAGGCTGTAGATTAGAAGCTATTTTGGTTTGATCCTTGATTTTGTCTTCATCCAATAGTGAAGAACTTTTGTGCTCAACTATTGGTGCCTCAATGAGGTTTTCACCAATGAAGTTATCTTGATTGTCCCGTAGCACATTTGAGAAGATTTCAATAATGAATGTTGACTTTTGAATTTGATTGTCTTCTAGTGCTTCTAAATTTTTTTCACTAAAATATGCTAAGTTCTGACTTGGATTGTCCCCTAGCAACTTTGAAAAGGTTTCACTAGGAGAGTGTTATTATACTACATGAATGTTGTCTTGGCCTCTTTACTCTTCTTCAAATGCTATGTCACCATGGATGCAGTTCAATAAAGTGTGCTTCTGTCAGTCCCAATCAACACTTATGGGAGATGGAATGTCAATAATATGGCTATTTTGGTTGATGGTAATGGCCTATGGAATGATAATGAAATGGGGAGAGGATGCACAATCCTTATAAAAGATACTAGGATAACTTATGTCAAAGCTAGAGTACTCATCCTCTAAAATTTTAAAAGGATCATAAATATATTCAAATTGATCTGTGAGACATGCATAACCAATGTTGTAACATCCACAAACATATTCTTCATCTGAATCTAATTGTAACTCAAAGGACTCTGAATCTAATGTTGGGACTAATGTTGATTCAGATTCATATTCTGATGCTAAATCTGATGTTGGTCCAATAGTGAAACTGACTCTAACTCTTATTATTCATTTGATGTGTACTCTATTATAATGATGTCTTGTTGAACACTTGGTATTGGACAAGTAAAAACCTATAACGACATGATGGGCTCCACAAAGACTAGTTTGTTAAAGTGAGACTCCTCTAAGATGGGAAAATGGTCAAGAGACAACTCTTGAGAGACTAGCTTGTCAATAGAAGGCTCTTAAAAAATAGGCACATGGTCAAGGTAATGATTTGCCCAAAGGTAGTTATAATCATTAAGAAGTGATTCAAAAAATACTAACTCATCATAGTGAGATTCCTTGACAATTGGTATAGGATCAATAGGTAATTTATCATAGGTTGACTTATCACAAATGGTTGATTTAATAGAAACATCTAAGATTGGTTGGTTTTCTTGGCCTTGGTTTCCAATGAGTTGGAAAATACCAATTTTAAACATAGCTTGATCTTTGAATGATTGGATCAATTGAAGTTTGGTTGAGATTAGTAGTGGATGAGGAATGACTTGTGGTTGGATAATGGTAAACCATTGGGGAGCATAATTACTTGCATGAGCCAAAGGACAAAGTCCTAAGATGGTAACAATAGGGAATTGTGTGGATTGATTGCTCACACAAGCTAAGGGACTAGGTCTTGGAATGATGAAGGGGCATTGTGGAGCTTGATTTATCATACAAGATAAAGGACTAGGTCTAAGAATGGCAATGGTATTCCTTAGATATTTTAGAGCTTGACAGCTCATATAAACCAAAGGAGAGTTAGGGGCACCCAATGATTGGATAATAAAAGGAGATTATGAAACTTGATTACTTGTACAAGCAAAAGTATCCAAGTCTTCCTCATAAAACAGATCATCCCAATCTTGAGTTCGATCATAAGTTAGTTCTTGACTATGTTCCATGTACTAATTATTGCAAAGAGGGTATGGATCTGTATCCAAAATAACATTATCTATAGTTGGGTCTTCAAAGTCCTCTTCATAAGCCTCTTCATACCAATCAAAGTCTCAATTTGGATTTTAAGTTGCTTTGTAACTTTGTTCCCATAAATGATTAATACGAGGTGGATAGAAATCTATCTTGACAAAAGCCATAAAAGTCATTTTGTGTAGCCATTCTATCATAATTCAGATTGTAAGTGACTCCACCATAAGTGTAGTGAGACATGTCTATGTAAATGATGAAAGCTCCAAAATAAAAAGTCTTAGGGTTTTATAAACTCTAATAAACTATGTCCAAAGGACAAATGGTTCAAACTTGGTCTAACTTGGTCGAAGGGGTAGAGATGTATCTCCAATGTGGTTTAGAAGTGTAGATGTATCTCCAAAATGATTTGTGCTAAGACTTGGCATAAAATATCCTAACATCAAATGTCACATGCACAAAAGGTCAAACATCTAAATAAAAAATGGCATGTTAAAGGTCTAGGTCAAAGTGTTCCAAACAAGGTCTAAATTAGGAAAGGGAAAAGTTGAGTTGCTAAGTCTTTTGTCCAAACGTAGAGTCAAAATCTAGGCTCAAACAAATAGGCATGCTAGGACTTTTGGCCAAACAACATCAAAAGCTAGACTTGAAACAAAAGCTGATGTGATTTGATTTAATCTAACAATTTTGGAAATAACTTTGACATAGACTTAGCATATGGAATCAAACATAAACATGATCAATTGGCATAAGGCATAAGACAAAAGGATCTTTGATAAAGATTGTGTTCTCCCAAATAAAGGCACAAATAATGATAAGGATAGGTACTAAACAAACAAACCATCAATAATTTTTAAATTTGGGTAATCGATTAACCAATGTTATGCAACCCAAAAGAGAAAGATCTATGTATCAGCCCCACAAATTGAGGATTAAATAGAAATCAATCAATGTTTGAATCCAAACTTGACAAGGCTAATTGAAAACTCAATGTTAAAAACTAGGATTTAACCAAACAATCTAGACAATATTAGACAACATGATGGCACAAGACAAAGGTCCAAATGGTATACACAAAGTGATTTGAAACAAATAGTTTTGATACAATGGGAACTAGTCTTGAAACAAATTGAGCAACCTAAAAATGTAAGCATGCTTAAATGATATGGTCAATGTTATGTCTGTAAAAGACTCAAAGGGCAAAATGGTTTGACATGATTTGGGCAGCATAACGATACTCTCTAAACTCAAATCACACATACACACAAACAAGTTTAGCAAAAATTTCAAGGCACAAGTGTGGTGTAAAATGGCCAGCATAATGCCTCTTTAGACAAAAGAGTGACATATAGATACATTGATTTGGACATGGATTATACACAAATAAACAAGTTTTAGTCTCAAAATATACCAAGCAAAAATGACCAAAATACACTAAGTATAATCATCCAAATCCTAACAAGGGTATGGAAAAATGGGGTTGACTAAAACTAGCAAGGTTTCAATCATTCTAGGGGAATCAATTAAACAATGACTTTCATGTCAAACAATAAAAAAGAAAAGCAATAAAATTGGGTGACTGTGACATTGACTAGTTATAAAAAGGTCTAGTCCTTTTCACAACTACTACATCCTGCTATTCGCTCAGTGTAGTGTGATGTCCAAATGCAGATACATCTCATGTGCAACTCCAAAGGAGTAAGTGAAGTCAATGCCATGAGGTGAAACCCTAGGTCAAAGCTTCCCTAAAGAACTCATGGGAGGTAATGACATACCCCTCACAAGCCAAGATGCATAAATAAAGAAAACATGAAATAGAAATACTTTAGGGTCATTTTCAAGGTCACCCAAACTTTGACAAGTTTTTACAGAGTGATTTAGACTACTTTATTTCTAAGCTTTGGACTAGGATATTTGTAATAAGAATGACACTTTTGATTTCAAGGGTTCCCCATAGGGGATAAATGGAAGAGCATACACACAACATTCTTCTTTTTTCCAAACAAGATTAATCTAATCAACTATTGTAAACAAGAATTGACAAGTGTGTTTAATTTTAAATCCAAATGAAATGTTTGGTGGTGTTCATTTGACCCCTTGGTCTTAGTTGAAAAATTTGAAAAACATTCACCAAAAACACCTAAATTATTTGTTAAACATCCAAAACAAGCTTCCTACTTGATTTTTAAGCATGTAAAGGTGATTTAAACATGTTTTGAGTAAATTTTAAACTTGGTCCTACAGTAAAATTGTTAGCATGTCCTTTAGCTTTGAAGCTCTTTTGAGTTTGAAACAACAATATTTGGAAAAGTAGCTCTTGGGTCTATTTTTTTTGAAAAGCAAGTGATCAAAGTCAATTAAGTAGGTAGCTGATGTCGATATTTCTACCAATGTCAGTTACTTTGTAAAAAGTATGCTAACAAAAAATGACAAAATAAAGTTAGAATATCAATTTTTAAGAGTTTTAAAGGCTCAAACAAGTATTTTAGATTTGTAAAAAGGATTTCCTTCAGGTGTAGGATTCATCTAGTCCTATTGGGCATGCCATTATGTGATCTAGGAATTTGACTCAAGAGAGGATGGTTAGTATAGTGTTAGTTCCAAAATGAAAACAAAATGAAATAAACACACTAATAGCATAACATCTTTAGGCCTAGACACTAAGAAGAGCTTAGTTAACAAAAGCAAATGATAAAGACGACTTAAAAGCAAGGAATCAAACACAAGAATTCCTTCACCTTCCTTGGATGCTCCAAATGCCTTTGTAGTGGTGACTTGCTCAGTTTGTGCTTATGAAGTTCTTGGCAATGGAAGCTTGGCTACCTCCATCTCTCCTTGGCACCTTTGGCTTGTGGCTTGGCTTGGCTTGGAATCAATTTGGCATGGTAACACTAGTTGCTTAAATATTTTAGAACCAATCCTACATTATAACTTTGCATTCTCAAGACTCGCCTCCTATTTATAGATTTTTGGATTTTATCAAAATCAACCTCAACCATCCATCTCAATATTGAGATGTGTGGTTCAGGATTAATTGAATTTTTGGAGTTAAGTTTGTAATTATCCTCATCATGACATTGGAAGAAGGGGAAATTAAGAGGCATAGAGGGCTTTGATGAGGCATGGAGGGCATGAGTCCTGATATTTGTGGAATTTATGGCCTGGGGATGTATTCCCAAGAAATGAGGTCACTTAATGATGCAAATATTCAATATTCATTTCCAAAACAAAGTATTCAACAAGTTTCTATGGAATTTTTGAGGAGGCCTTGATTTGGGTTAACTAGCTCTTAAGCATGATTAAACACTTTATGCACAAATTACTCAAATTGATCAAAATGCCTTGTTGTTAGTCTTAAATTTGAATAGATTAGAATTGGAAGGCATTGTTAGATGCATTGGAATCATATTCACATTTAGGACATTACCAAAAACAAATAATAAAGGCATGAGTCTTGTGTAAAATATTTGATAGGAAAGAGCAATCCAGAGCACCTAAGTGCAAAATTGGCATTTTGACTCAAAATTATCTGATCAAAGCTAGTTGGCCTATAAATTTCATTGCCCCATTTAGGGATACCCTGGCCAAACTCAACACTTGAATATGTTAGTTTCACATCATTTAGCATGTTTTAGTGTTTTTAAGCCAAATTGTGAATTTTGGGTGGAAATTGGTTGAAATCCTAATTGGAGGTTATCAGTGGCTAGATTTAGGTGTCTATAGATCCAGTGGCCCAATCTATCTTTTTATTATTAGTGATATATTTTCTACATTTTGAATGTATTTCCTACAAGCTATAGCCTTTGGAGCAAAATAAATTGAATATTTGCCTTTCTTGTCTGAGGAATCTCTGTGTGTGCAAGTTATTTGAATATTTGTGGAAGTTCTATTTTTTTTTTAATCATAAGAAAATTTATTTGTGGTATTTTTACCCTTATAAAAATCTTTCTTGATTAAAATAAATAATACTTTTTCGTTCTGTGAAAAATAACTAAATATTGCCTTTGATTTCCCACTTGTATAAGTATGTGCTGAAACAAATCTCAATATAATTTTTCATTCTATTGTGTTTATCAAGAAAGAATTAAGACCCACTAAAATGTTTGGCAAAATCACTATTTTTGGTTTTTGTAAATTTTCTTCAACCCTTTTCCCACTCAGAACCCTAGTTTAGGATCAAGAGCACTAAAAAACAAAATTTACATGAAATTGTTATTTTTATCAATTACATCAGAGTTAGTGAAAGGAAATTGGCCTTCTCTGAAGATTAACCTCAATTTGACAAGGTCCCATAGCTTTGGAGGTTTTTCCATTGTATCATTAGGTAATTATAAAATAAGTTACATAAAGATAGGTGTAAACCTATGTGATAATTATTTTTGGCATGCCCAATGGGACATAAAAAGTATAAATAAATTGGTGCTATTCTCACCCAAAGTTACATAAGCTTTGGATGCATTTTAAAGGCACCTAGTGAATCCACTATTTTATGGTTTTAGGATTTCAAGAGTTACGTATCCCAAGCTAATAAACAAGATCAACTATGAAAGGTTAAAAAGCTAATTTTTTAGAATTATCATTTCCACTTAAAAAGAGATCAAAATTAACTATACCTCATTATAAAGCATATCTGAAAAATTTATTTTCATCCCTATAAGTAATCCTACTCCTATTAGTTTTATTCCTCCTACAATGGCCATAAATTTCATAGCCTTCAATGGAGCCAACCCTCTCTAGTTGGCCTAATATGATGATATACCAACCTTGACCTTAAAAAACCTACCATATTTCACTGGCAAAACTTCCATTACTCCTATGGCGCAAATACAAGGTATTACCAACCTATGTACTATTCAAAATGTGGTACAAGAGAATATTGTAATCAAACTCCTAGTCTCATATTTCAAGGGTAAAGCTTTACAATGGTATAAAGGTCTTGCTCCCAAATCTATTTGAGTTTGGGATGATTTAGGCACTACACTATGTACCTAATTTGAAGATAAAAGTGATCACCTTTCCTTGTCAAATAGTTGACTACTATTCAATGAGCTCTTCATGATCATATGCCTGATTTCAATTTTTAGTTCTAGAAAACATGGAATAGAATTCCATCCTTGGAAAAACTCACTACAAATAATGATTTCTTATATTACTTGAGAGCCCTCAATAGTGATATAGCCATAATGATTTAGTCAATGGGTGGCACCACACCTCCTGATTCCTATGAAATTTCAATAAGGGTAGAAAATTGAATAATCCAAGTCAAGAAAATTTCCCCAAGACCACCAATGCCTTTATTTCCAAAATAGCTCTTGTTCTACCACATGTAATTACTCTAATTCCCAGTATGATTAAAGCACCATATTTGACTCCAACACCTATAGATGATCTATATGAGGTCAAGTCATTACTCAAAAGCTTTAGAAATGAGTTAGTAGTAATGCAGAGGCAACAAGCCCAAAATTATAAGCCTTTTTAACAGGCTAACCCTCCATACCAAGGAAATAGGGATCCATATCAAGAAAATAGGTGATAATACCAAGAAAATCAGAGGTTTTAAGGTCAAAACACACAATCAAAACCCCCAAATATTTATGCCTTACCTATACCAAATACTTCCAAAACAATTATACCTACTCAAAATAACTTGGTTCAGGACTATGAGTGGTGTTATCTTTGTTCACAACCACATAATCATAATACTTGTCCAAATGGCATCATTAGTCAAGATTTGATGGTGCAAGACATGAAAAATACATAGGGAAAATAATAATAATCTATCTCTTAGCAAGCAATAGACAAGAACCTTCTCAAAGTGAGGCAACTCTCCTAACTAGAAAGAGAATGACTTTAGTGGTGTGACTCAAGAATAAGCATTTTTTTATGGTAGAGGTCCTATGATAGCCAACATGCATTTAAAGAAAAGAGCAATAGAAAGTGATCAACCTCCTAGGGTGGCACAAGCTATAACTTTTAAAGTTGTACCAGAGCTTGCAAAGAGAAACATAGTACAAAGGCTACCCTTTGTACCTATGAGCCAACCCAAAGTGAAAGTACCTTCTCCAAATCTTGTAAAAGAAGACATAGTTCCCATGAAGGGTACTGGCAAAGGTTGGCAATATCCGTTTCAACATAGTTTATAAAATAAAGAAAACTAACTTGAAAGTTACCATGTGGAAAACACTATCCATCCTCATAGAAAAGGATTTGCTATAAGAGGCTTTAAATAATTTTTAGATATCAGACAAGGTTCTATCTAAGGGACCTATTACTACAACTAATTTGTATTAAGGACAAGCCAACATTAAAATAAGAAAAAATGGTAAGCCATAACCCTTCTATCTTTCACTTATAGTAGTGAAGTGTCTTGTTCACAATTTTATGGTAGATTCAAGGGATAATAGCTTAGTGATGCCCAATAAAATATCCTATGCCTTGCAGATAAAATATACGCACATTAATAAAGGAGTGGTACAATTGGATGAGACTACTATTCAGATAGTATGAATAATAAAATATTTAAACCTCACTATCCATGCTTGTCCAAGTTTTTTAATTTCTCAAAACACTTCAGTTATAGACCTTCCCCCTTATTTTTCCATTTGTCTCTTAAGAGATTTCACTACAAAGATGGGAGGATATATATCTATAGATTGGTCTCATAGGTTACTTAGAATGAGATATATAACTAGAGTAACAATAAGGGATGATCCAATTGTAAGATATCATATAGAGCCATACAATCTGATCCCCATAGAAACGAATTATACATTGTAAGATCAAGAAGAGGAAATAGATCATGAAGTTGTAACACATATAAAAGACATTCTAGACACTCATTTGGAAGAAAGGGGATCAACCCTTCAATTTGATCCTTATGATTATGTATAGGAAATAAGGTTAGGTACACATTGCATTTATGAAAATGATGTAATTATTTTGAACTTAGTCAAACCAACTAAAGATCCTCAAGGGATTCAGTAATTGTTGTTTGATGATTCAAGAAGTAGAAATGGTGCAGGAGCTAGAATTATATTGATATCTCCATAGAAGGAAAGATACTTATATTCTTTCATACTTCAGTTCAGATGCATTAATAATGTAGCTAAATATGATGATTGATTCAAGGCCTATACTTGGCCAAAGAAAGAGGAATCAAATTCTTATAAATATTTAGTGATACTGAGCTTATTATTCACCAACTTAGATCCAAAAGTGTGACTAAGAACAACTTGTTAAGGTCTTACAAGCACAGGGTTTGGGACCTATTGGAAGACTTCACTGCTTTGAATATCTAAGTGGTACTAAGAGTATAGAACAAAGATGCCAACCGAATAACCTTGGTAGGATCCTAATATAACCTATTAGTAGAAATAAAGAGGAAAAACAAATAACATGTGTGGTTGAAAGTGAGTCCATCTTTTCTCAATAATACAAGTAATTGATAGGTCTTTGATAATGATCAATAGATTATCAAATTTATGAGAGAAGAACTTGAATTATTAGATAGGAACCAACCAAGATTACATGACCAATATGGAGATTAGATCATCTAGTTGAAAACTAACAAATTACCTATGGGTTTGGTTACACTAGAGAACATCTTAAATTTTAATGATTAACTAAAAGGCAAGAAGAAGAACATCACAGTGAATGAAGAAGATTATAAGCCAATCATCATCTCAGAAGGCAAATCACTCAAGGTAGGAAAGGTATGCAATGACTCTAAAAATCAAGATTTTATTTAATTATGTCAATATTTTGATGATAACTTCACTTGGAGTTATCATGATCTAAGAGGATTTGATCCAAGCTTAGCACAACATATAATAGAATTGGATCCAAACACTAAACTTATTAGACAGAAGTAGAGACCTATCAATCCAAAGATTGAACCCTTGATGAAGAGTGAGATCTCTAAATTGATAGAAGCTAATATAATATTTCCTATCAAACACTCATCTTGGGTTGTAAATCTTGTCCCTGGTAGAAAGAAAATGGTGAAATCTGACTGTGTATGGATTTTAGGGACCTAAATAAAGCATCTTTGAAGGATCATTATCCTCTTCCATCAATGAAACAAATTATATAAATTATAGTAGGAAATAAAAGGTTTTCCCTTTTAGATGGTTATTTTGGCTATAACAAAATCCTAGTACAAGAGTCAAACTAGTACAAAACTAACTTCACCACAAAATGGGGCACATACACATGAAAAAAGATGCCTTTTACTTTAACCAATGCTGGGGAAATATTTTAGAGAGCCATGGATATGGAATTCAAAGGTTTGATAAATGAAATTATTCTAATATATTTAGATGATATAACTATCTATTCAAAGCATACTGATGCACATCTAGATCACCTTAGAAAGATTTTTTAAAGGTGTAAAAAATTTAGGGTTTCCCTAAACCCAAATATATGTGTTTTCCCATTTCATGAAGGGAAACTACTAGGACACATAGTGTCAAAGGAAGGTCTTGTAATAGAACCAAAAAGAGTTAGTGCTATATCTACATTAGCACTACCGAGCCATAAGAAATGACTTCAGAGTTTCCTTGGAAAGATTAATTTTGTAAGAATATTTGTCCCAAATTTTGCCTCTATGGTGAAACCTCTTACTACAATGATAAATAAAGGTGTCCTTTTTAGCTAGATGTTGGAGGGAAAATACATATTTAAAGCCATCAAGAAGGCTATTTCCCAAGTTCCTACCCTAGTCAACCCAAACTATGAACAATACTTCATTATCTATGCATTAAGAGGGTAAAGAAGCATCTCAACCATTCTGACTCAGCAAAATCAAGAATAATTAGAATAACCAATATCTTTCTTTAGCCAATATTTGAAGGATTATGAAGAGAATTATAGTTTCATGGAGAAGCAAGTATATGTAGTAATCAAATCTCTTAATAAGTTTAGGTATATGTTCTCTAATAACAAAATAAATTTGATGGTTAGACACTATAGTGTGAAAGAATTCCTGCTGAGTAGGGAGATAAATGAAAAAAGAGTAGGATGGATCACCAAAGTCATGAAATATGATGTGGACATAATAATCAAAAATATTTTAAGAAGAAAATGATTATGTGAATAACTAGTTTCTAACATCAAGACTATTGAGGAAACATATGAAACTATATATGCTTAAACTATACCTCAGCTAGCCAAACCAACTACTTTCAATAGTTGGATCTATGATATGACTAATTTACTACAAACTGATGAGTACCCCTATGATGTTCAACAATCAAAGAAAATATATTACAGACTCTAATCCATCCCTTATGTCCTTATTTATGGAGTGCTATTCAAAAAGGATATGAGTGGAGTTATTTAAGATGTATTGAGCATGATCAAGTTCCTAAGGTACTCAAATAATTTCATGGTGGCCAATCAAAAAGACATTTATCTTTAAGGACCATGACCATCAAGATAATTAGAGGAAGATATTATTGGATTTAATTATTTAAAGATACCCACCAATGGGTAAGGAACTATGAAAAGTGTGCTTACTTCATCAACAAGCAAAATTTAGTAGCCTCTCCTCTCAGGCCCATTCAAGTAGATCAACCATTTTCTCGTTGGGGACTAGATTTCATAGGCATGATCAATCCACCATCAAGTGTAGGGCACAATTGGGTCCTTAAAACAACATATTATTTCATGTGATGGACTAAAGTAGTTATACTAAAAGATGCTATGGAGGAATTTATTATGGATTTCATGGATAATATAGTGTTAAGATTTAGTGTACCTCACACCATTATTTTTGATAATGCTAAAGCATTTGTGAGCACTCAAATGAGTGAATGGACTGTTAAACATAATGTGTATCTAAGTAATTCTTCTAATTATTAACCTTATGGTAATGGCTTGGCTGAGTTAACCAATAAGAACATTATCAAAATTATCAAAAGAATTATGGAAGATAACCAAAGAACTTGGCACACAAAACTAAAATCATCACTGTGGGCTAATAGGATCACCCCTTAACAAGTTATTGGTAATTCCCAATTCATGTTGGCATATGGAAGAGAAGATTAGGTCCCACTATTATTTGAGCTACCATCTCTAGAGGTCAATCACCAATTGGATTTGATCGATAATGATGCAATGACAGTAAGATTGGCCAAACTCATGGAACTCGAAGAAATTAGGAACTAATCAATGAAGGTCTTGGAAGCTAATAAGGCTCAAACAAAGAAGTATTTTGATAAAAATGTATCTAAAAAGAGATTCAATGAAGGAAACATGGTTATAAAATGGGATGCAGACAAGGCTAAACTAGGAAAGCACACCGAATTTAATGTCATATAGAGTGGCCGATATATTATTACTTAATATAAAGGAGCCAATGCATTCCAACTCTCCAAGCTCGATAGATCAAAATTGCCTATCCTAGTTAATGGGATATACCTAAAATATTGCTTTTGATGTGGGAACTCATTCCAAAAATTTAAAATTTGTAAATAATAAGGTTAGTTATGACTTTCAATAAGTGTTTATTCACATGTAAACTCATAAGGAGTTTCTTGTTTCCTTCGTTTGTGTTGTTTTTTCCCTATTTTATTTATTTATTTTCCTATTTTGTTTGTGTCTAGGTAAATCCTAGTTTGTTATTCCCTAGGTTAAAGTTTGTCAATGCAAAATATTAACTCCATGCCTAATGTCTAGAAGGCTACTGGATTGAAATTGATTAGTAGGCAATCATCCCACAGAGGTCACCAAAAATGTTGATATTTTTACCATAAAAATATCATTATATCTGATACCCTAAGGGAAACCACCTTTATTTTTTTAAAAATCAAATGAAAGTGTCAAGGATCCTTTTTTCCCTTTGTATTGTGGCATTTGGAACTTTAGATGTAATTTTGAAGTTGTAAATTACTTCATGGGTTCCAAATCCTATAAAGCAACCACATTTGAAAATGGTAGAATCTAGAACTCAACATGAATTTTTCAAGTTATGAAACTTGAAAAATGCATGGTAGGTTCTAGATCCCATGAAATCAAATACCAT